>WHVA01000080.1:0-298161 GCA_015179125.1 Gautieria morchelliformis
CTACATACAGTAAGCTAAGCTTGACATTGTTCCCCCCTCAGCACCCAAAATGCAAAATAAAAAATGCTTGTTTTATTCGGATTTTTTAGTTCTATGCCCTAGCTATGGTCCACATAGCTTCAGATATGAAATTTCAAGCGAATCGGAGCGATATCAAGCAAGATATCGTTGTTCGAAGTTTGCGCGCTAAAACGGAAGCAAATCCGACGCGCGCCTTAGGTACTGCAAACGGGTGTAAATCAGGATTACAAGGAGGCCTCGCATAATCATGATCAGCCCAATGAATATTCGGCATTTGGTTCTTTCAACAAGCTCAGCGGACCATTCACATCGTCCTCATATGTTGTTCCTAAGTTTGAACGACCTCCGAGAGAGTGGGAGAAAGGAGACCGATTTGACGACGGGTATGGCCTCTCTGCCGACAACAACGTAGGTAAACGGGGTCGGGAGAATGCCAAGGCAAAAGCTCGAGAAGCGCACAGGATAGCGGAGGAAGGCAATGACGAAATTGATTGGTTCGATATGAATCGCGCCGGATCTACGAAAGAGAGTGCCAAGGCAAAACATTTCTCTCTGCCTCCCAAACCGCCACCACCGACAGTCCGCTTCGGCGCACGTGACTCTGGCAGTTTTTCGAAACCACCGTTGGATTCTGGCAATCACGCGCGGCACCCTTCTCAGCCATCCTTGGATCGCATAGACATGGACGACCGGCGATCTACGGAATATTCGCACAGACATAGGGACCGTAGGGAGATGAGTAGAAGAGATCGGCGAAGAGAGGAATCAGAGTCTCGACGGCGAGACAGAGCATATTATTCGTCGCGTGATGATGAGCCACGCAGACATCACGGTAGTCGATGGCGAGGTGGGTACGATCGTTGAAAGTGTAACATGCTTTTCTTGGTTTTGTTGGTTGTTGGGAGGTGTACATGTACATGTACTTATGATCATGTTAAAAATGGTATGTTAAAGTCAATACTGTGTCCAGGTGTGACAAGCAGTGACTATGATTGCTTATATTGTGCTCTCCCAGTATGTCGTTTGAGCACGCACCAGTATCAAAAGGTGGTGACCCTCTGTCAATGTCTACAAAACCCTGACATCTCACCAATAATATAGGGATGATGATGGGACTGGGTGTTGCGTCGCTCATGTCCTCTCTCTTTGACATCAAGCCCTACTTCCACCTGCAGGTCCTCAGCGTTGCTTTAACCTATTCTGTCCGGCCGTGCTCATGATTTCCTGCCTGCACAGCTGTTATTTTTAACATATTTATGGTATTTTATTTATGCATAAATAGTTAAATACAATATATACGGCTTTCTCATCGTGTCTGATGACGAGCACGCCAGACAGACGTCGAAATGACCTCATATTCGATTTGTCCATTTTTAGCATATTTGTGGTATTTTATTTATGTATAAATAGTTAAATACAGAATATATGGCTTGCTCATCGTCAACGACGACGAGCAAGAGTGGTTTGATCGTTCCGTGGCTGGTTCCGGGGCTGGACGCCGTGTTGCTCCGGTGTTGAGGTCGGCTGACGCCGGACGACATGAGTCACACATGTCGACGACAGAGGTCCATACCTGACGCCAGCTGAAATAAGAAGCTACTCACTGACCTGACCTCCATTCTGCGGAATAATTGGCGGAATAGACCCACCACGAGAAAAGAGTCTAGTTAGGCCTAGACCACACATGTGGGGTGTGGGCCTAATTGGATTAGTAAGTGGTGCTATACAGGTGAAGCGGATCCTCTCCGGGTCTGATGACAAGACGATCCGTGTGTGGAATGCAGACACCGGGGAGGCCATTTCAGCACCAGTCGAAGGCCACACCGACATGGTCACGTCGGTGGCGTTCTCGTATGACGGCAAGCGCATCGTCTCTGGGTCTTATGACAAGACGATCCGTGTGTGGAATGCAGACACCGGGGAGGCTATTTCAGCACCATTCGAAGGCCACACTCACTGGGTCATGTCGGTGGCGTTCTCGCACGACGGCAAGCGCATCGTCTCCGGGTCTTTTGACAAGACGATCCGTGTGTGGAATGCAGACACCGGGGAGCTCATTTCAGCACCGTTTGCAGGTCAGGCTAGTCAGTAGCTACTATCTTTATTTGTGGGAACATGATGAAATCTGCTAATATCCTTTGCACAGCTATGGGGCCTGGGTTCCAAAACAACTCACGGATCAAAAATGGCTGGTTACTAAACTTGCCCTCAGAACTTTTATTCTGGGTTCCACCCTGGTCTCAGTTTGGTTTGTGGTGGCCGGCGAGTGTGAGTCAAGGGTTGCGGTGAGTGCGTCCAGTAATCCATGTACGCAAGTACTAAATCCGTTAGCCGTTTGATAAACCATAGAATAATCTGATTCAGTTATTCCAAAAATATCAAAACAGTTATGATTACATGGACTGTTCCACTGCTCAACACAAGGTCTGAAGGTATGTGGAGTGGTACCTTGTCTTGCTATCATCCTTCGCTGCTCCCTTAGGTCTATTCCCAGGCTCAAAGGTATCGAGATATCTTTGTAGGTAGAGCTTCTGCTCGGTATTGCACCGGCCCCTATGGTTTTACTACAGTACAACGTTACCACTCTTGTTTGCTCATGCGGCCCCGGTGAGGGTGTCACCCCATCCGTTCCAAGAGGTTAGGCGAGCCTTCAGCATCACAGACAGCGATTATGAAGAGCTTCAAGCAACAAGGGGACTGGCTGAATGAGTCTTTATTGTGAAGAACGTGGATACAAGACTTCCAAGACTGTTTTCATATCGGCCATCCTCGTCGGACCGCTATGTGAAAGCTGGGGCGAAGTTACACCTAAACGATATATGACATGTAAGGGAGCATGATATTGCGGCGGAAGAATCAAAAGGACGACTGACTCGGGGGGCCCATAGGCATTGATGCAAGCCACAACGGATACCTGGCCGCACTTGACATACGGATGATAACCTAACGCCTGCGCAGAGGAGAGTGCTGGTGAAGGGGCTGTGCAGAGGGGCGAAGTCCGCGAGAACATTGCTGGGAAGGCCGAAGGCGATGACGCATTTGTTCAAGTATATCAGCGCTACACGCAGGTTCGAAAAAACGCACGGGGAGCTCGAGCTACCGGAGGTGCAGGACAGAGAGGCGAGATGAAACGCGGAGAGATCACACGGATGCGCGATGCGCAAAGCTACCACAACCCCGCCCACATAGGCAGGACTCGCTCGGGGCTCTGCCCCATGAGCGCAAGCAGGGATAGAGAACGAAAGGACATGGCGGACACACCTGTTGACCATAGGGCTCGGCCCCAAAAGACGATAAATTGGATTATTTAAAAAAAAAACCTAACGTCTGGCTGTGTAGTGGAGTGGAAGCTGATCAGAGTCCGAGTCCCTGGCCCGACGTCACGGAGGACGATAAACCCACTGGGCATGCGGAGCCATATCATGATGGTGTCCTCAGCACGTAAGTTATTGAACTTGGATGTACACTGAGTAATGAACTCGTGCAGGCAGAAAGAATCATCGAAGTTGACGTCACAAGGGATAACGGCAAGTCTGAAGACCCCGTACCTGATAAACTGTCACGTTTCTTACCCGATTAGATCCAATTAATCGAGGTCGATCGAAGGCGGACACTCTGATGATGCTTTCAAAGAACTGTACAGGTTTGAGGAGAGGCGTCAACTTTGTCCGATCCGGAACTTCTGTCGCACACGGAACATGGAGTTTTTCTTCGATAATTTGCATGTTGTACATGACCTGTCAAGCCCGAAGTGGTTGATTGTAAAATTTGCAAGTAAGTGGCTACGAAGGTTCAGCCACTGGCGAATCATCGAAGTGTCAAATGTTGAGGGATAAATCGATAACCCGGACAGGTCTGAAGACCCCGTACCTGGTAAACTCGATCAACACCCCCGGCCCCAGGCGGACCCTCATCCTGATGATTCTTTCAAAGAACTGTATGTTTGGGGAGCTAGAGGCGGCAACTTTGTCCGATCCGGAATGTCGCACACGGAACATGGAGTTTTTCTTCAATAATTTGCGTGTTGTACATGACAGGCCCAAAGTGGTTGATTGTAAAATTTGCTAGTAAGTGAATACGTTGTGCAGACGGCAAGCTCATTCATCTATCAACTTGTGCTTCTAGCAAACAGCAACGCCCCAAGGTGAAATATACACTTCCATGAAGTGACCACACTTGATCCGCCGCCATATATACGCAACCAAGCCACGCGCGAGGTCCGTTTGAGATCTATACTCTGTCTCCAGCTCATTCAGGCGCAGTTCTCAATTAGAGTAATTGCAATGAATGGTGCGAAGCGACAAGTTTCAAGAGAAAACTTCCCAAGGCCTTATGTAAAACGCGCCAAACCTCTAACGAGTCAACTGCTAACCAAGACCGGCCAGCTCTATCCAAGGAGACAAAGGAACACGTCATTGCCTAGACGAGCCTTTTAGGCGTGTACAGACAATTGAATGGTTGATAGTAACTGATCTGGCTTGTGATGTCTACGCTCGACCAACAGCGGATATCTACAATGAATCGCCCGCGCTTCCGTGAAATGATCAACGTCGCATCTCGGGCAAGGAGAGCGTGAAAATCCTTTGCCTTGCCGAAGCTAGGGAACTAATTCACCAGCATCACTAGCATATATAGGTTAGACGGGTTCTGCATAGAATGGATGGCTGAACGCCAACACGATGCCAATTTTCCTTTTTTTTTAACAATAAAATTGCAATTTATTGCAGGCATGTTGCAGATCAACGACATTGACTACAGAAATATACACGCAAGACCAATTCACATGGAAAAGAGAGTTATGCCCGAAAGAAACTTAACAGCAATGGGTAGTCTTATTTACAAGGAGAGGGGGGTGCAGCCGATGTTGATCTACATTTATATTGAGCAAGGGTGCACTCAGATCATGGCGAATAGGGACTCACGACGCCGTTGAAGTTGTTGTTAGTGCAACACACGGGCTGCTGGGTGCAGGTACTGCCTCTGCACATAGAATGGGTGGTTAGCAATTGATACCAAACCAGATCAAAGCAAGAGAAGACTAACACGAGGTTGACGCAGCTGAGGCCAACAACGACAGAGGGGTCCTGGAGGATAATACCGAGCAAGCCTATGATGGCGGCAGCACCGGGCAGAGAGTTGGCAGCTCCGACGCTGTTGCAGCACTGAGCAGCACCTGGCAAGGTTGTCAACAGGGTGTCAAGCTGTTAGAATACACACGAAGTCTCACCAGTGTTGCACTGCGAGGTGCTGGTGGTGGGAGCCGCGGTAGTAGCAAGGATAGCAAAGGTGGAAACGACGACAGACTTGAAGAACATCATGTTGAGAAGAGTAAGAAGAGCTGGAAGTGGTGAGTAGTTCGACTGGTTGGTTAAACTGCAGAAAATCTACGAAAGGGATCGCCTTTTATACAGTGGACGGTGCATACCAGATGACATATTCGCTGCATCGAGGTACCCGTCGCTCCACAGTGGCGTTCATTCCGCACATGGTCCCGGACCACGACTTCAACAAACATCACAATGAGCAAATTGACCCATTTGTGGAAACTTAATAGCACAGCTAGAGAAGGGGATGACAAATGTCATATATTCTGAAGGCGTATGCTGTGCTTTTGATCAGGTACGCACTAGTTCTGTGGACGCTCCACATCAATAGCGGGTGTTTGGCTAGCAAGGGTTCGAGCTTGCAACCAAGACAGGTAACAACCTGCAATAGCCACGACGATCTGCATTGGAGCTTGACGTTGAATAAATATCTGATTAACCATAGGAATGTTTAAGCCAAGGACTGCTGCTGGTCACAGGAAATATGAACAGCATTAGAAGCCAAGAGAAGCACAAGCAGTATTTCGTGGACGTAAAACTTGAAAAACAAAACATTGACAGCGGCCACCTGAACTATGACGGTATTCGCTGCCTTCTTTGACGCTGCTGGACGAGCAATGAGCACTGGCAGGCAACAACCGCACCGACAGTGAGCCTTATGGCACAGCCACATTAGTCGGTGAAAACCATCAGTCTGAGGATCATCAGTGATTGTGACGGTAGGTTTCATTACGGTATAGCTGTCGTCCGTGACCTTGGCATCCCGTAGAAGCAATTGTGAAGCACGGATGCAGCTTGCACCCAACAAGACCGCGGAGCAGCGTTTACCGTGATATATAGTATCTGCTGTCCAGGTACTTGGGGCTGCCATGTTATGACATTCAAGTAACGACGTTAATGATATCACTCAGATCTGAACCTAAAAATACACTGACGTCACCGAACCACACAATCCCCATAATCCATGCCCGCGTCCATACGCCGACACACAGAAATATCCCCGAATCCCCTGACTCGCATATACGCGACGCCGGACCAATACATTATCACGCACGCGCATAACACGATATGCATCCGATCGTCCCTGAGCGGCTCTAGCTGCAGCTCCATGATTCCCCCTATACATCACGCACATGCCCTTCCACACCATCGTCTTATCTACAACAAATCCTCAGCATTCCCTTGTAATATTCATTCGAGAGTTCACTCCAGACTATACTCCACACCCCCCCTATATCTCTACATCACATACCGTATGTATCATATCGACACCGAGTCCTTCCCAGTAGTTAAATAGTACAAACAAATGTAACTGTCGAATAACAATAACAATAGTTTTACCTCTCCACCGTCTCAAGATTCCTGATCGAAATAGTCCCCGTAGTACAAACAGTCCTCTCAGAATTCAGACCTCTACTCGATTCAGCTTCACTTGAAGCTTGAATAAAATCCAAATACATTTGTAGCAACTCTTATCAGATTAAGAGTCTCACGACACTCACCATGGCTCAAACAACAGTACACCCAAAACACGACATACACAAATTCCGCGACATCAAACCTAAACTGGACAAAGAGAACTGGATGTCATGGAAGAGGGAACTGTTAGCAACGATGAGGGACAGAGGGATTTTCAAAACAATCACCGGTGTGGATCCCTACCCCGTCACAGCTAACCAGCAGATCACTGTCGTCGCCGGAATTAATATGGTTGGCAGTATGGCTCTAACTCAGCTTCAGGACGAGTGGGACGACAGAAATAACGCAGCTTACAGCCAGATCCTCTTATGCATTTCCCCCGAACTACAGACCGCAATCGACATGACAGACCAATGCACGGAAGCATGGACTATACTGACTAGGAAATTCGAGTCCACCGACCCTAGCAAAATCAGTATAATCAGGACAAAATACGAAAACTACCACATGATTGAGGGGCAATCGGTCTCGGCGTACCTCACCGTGATGAAAGAATACAGGAATCAGCTTGCCAAAATGGGTGAAGTGATCGCTGATTCCACTCACGCGGCTACCATACTCAGGAATGTCCCCGAGTCATGGAGACCTATAGCGCAGACCATAAGAACAATCATGAGGGTGCCAGACGAGATCGAGGAGAGGCTGGAAGCACATGAGGCGGATCTCAACGCGGTGGAGATGTCGACACAAGCGGCTACGGTGTTCATAGCACAGGGCAGGACACAAAAATGATTCAATAACCCAACGCCGAGAATAAACAACAACCTCACCTATCCCTACCAAAACTGTATTCCACAACAAGTCAACAATGGAACGCCTGCATACTCCTGCAACAACTGTGGTAAGCCGAACCACTCTGCAGCGAGGTGTTACGCACCTGGTGGGGGACTGGCGGGTCAAGAGCCATGGAAACGATTGTACGGGGCACAGGGAGGAGGAAACGTATAGGGAGGGGGAGGCATGCAGGGAGGGGGCAGCGCTCAGGGCGGAAATAGCGCTCACGGAGGAGGTATCACCGGAAGTGATCGAAATGACATCATCAGGGCAGCCCCACCCCCACAGCGTCATCAGTCGGCAAATCCCGACATAGCTCGATTCGCCAATATACCAAAGAAAAACATCGTCATGTTGGCACAAATCATTGAGAACCAATTCAATTCGAATAACACCACATTAACAGCTAATTCGACAGCCCTATCAGCAATACAAGATAGCGTCCACATTTGGTTAATCGATTCCGGGGCATCTAGTCACCTATGCGGAACACTCGAACTATTCGAAGAGAAACACCTCACACCTCCTATCTCGATAGAAACATCTAGTGGGGACTCATTTAATGCGGATCAACGTGGTACGATCCACATCACGATACAGAATGACTCACACGCACAGCTATCCCCGCTCGCATTGACTCTAAAGGACGTCATATACGTTCCGAAACTCAACGCAAATCTATTATTGGTTGCAAGGATGACGAATGCCAATGTGGATGTTATATTCAGTAAATCCAACACATCATTACTGCTAGGCGACGAAACGATCGCAAAAGGTACAAGAATGAACGACCTATATGCCTACATAGCACAGCCGTCTACGAAACCGGAGCCTGAAGCTGCCGTTTACTCAAAGGAACCCAACCCGATGTATCTGTGGCATCGAAGATTAGCACACACTGGAATCTCGATAATCGAGAAGATGTCAAAGAAACAAACTGGGATCGGGTTACCTGAACTGAGTGCAGGACAGGAGCTGAGTCCCTGTACAGACTGTCCTTTCGGAAAACAGACCCGCTTACCATTCAAAAACATCGAAAACCTTCCAGAATCGATCGGTGATATCATATCCTCTGATCTTTGTGGCCCATTCGAAACCTCAGTCAGCGGTTTCAAATATTTTGTCATCTGGATCGATCACGCCACCAGATATGTCAAAATAGACTTCCTGAAGAACAAAGAATGCAAGACGGTCACCAATTCGTTCAAGGAATATTTGGCGTGGTTGAAGAAGCAGAGGGGAGTTGATGTGAAGAGGATCAGAACGGATAATGGGGGAGAATACATGGGAGGAGAGTTCAAGGAACTGTGCAGTGAGCTTGGAATTGTTCATGAAACAACAACTCCTCACACACCTGAACACAATGGAGTTGCAGAGAGATACAACAGAACGCTCCAGGAAGGCGCACTCACATTACAACATGACGCCGGCCTCACGAATCGATTCTGGGTATCCGGCATCCACACAGTGAACTTCGTGAAAAATCGAATGCTACACAGCAAAATCGATATGTCACCCTACGAGGCCTTATGGAAAACGAAGCCCAGACTTGACTGGTTGCGCATATATGGTTCCAAATGCTGGGCACTGATACCGAAGGACACAAGGAGGAAGGGCGACTACAAATCAACAGAAGGGGTTTTCGTTGGATATTTTGACGATTCAAAAGCGTACAAGGTGTGGATACCACGCACCCAAACACTGATGAAGGCTCGGGATGTAGTTTTCGATGAACTGAAACAAATCGAACGTACCACGCTACACATCACCGATGAAGACGAAACCCCACAGCTCTGGGTAGTCGATGGAAATCTCCCCACATTCTCCCATCCATCACAATCTGAAACCAACCCACCAATTGACGACAACGATGATGACATGCCACCCCTGACATTCGACGACACGATGGACACTGATGACGAAGGAGAGGGAGAAACGACAGAGGCGAGGCTGAACATAGGAGAGGGGGAGTTACGCACGGAGAGTTTCGACACAGAAGCCGAACCGGAGGAACAAGTGGAAGAGTCAGAGACGAGCACAGGAACGGGAGAGGGAGAGGAGACAGCACCAAAGGAATTCCTGAAGGGACCCTGGATGAATCCGTCAAACACGAATTATGAAAGAGGCAGGAGACACGCCGCACTACTCACCGAAGTAGTAGCAATGGCATACAGGAGGAGAGAACTTGAGGAAACCGAGGCAGGATTCATGGTACTAGCGGAGGACGAGCCAGCGAGCTACAAAGAGGCAATGAGGTCAGAGAATGGGGAGAGGTGGAGGAAAGCATGCCAAGACGAGTACGACCTACTGATGGGGTACAACACGTGGAAGCTAGTCGAGAAACCAGCCGAGGTGAACGTCATAGGGAGCCGATGGACATTTCGAGTAAAGAGGGACAACAAGGGGGAGGTCGATAAGTTCAAATCCAGATTCGTTGCTCAAGGCTACTCACAAGTACCAGGAATCGACTTCCAAGAAACCTATTCCCCTACGATCAGACTCACCTCTATCAGACTCATCCTAGCACTCGCGTGCAAATTCGACCTGGAACTTCGACACATAGACGTGAAGGGAGCATACCTCAACGGAAAGCTCGAGGACACAGTATACATGCGACAACCGGAAGGTTTCGCCAAGCCGGGAGAGGAAAATCTAGTGTGTAAACTCAACAAAGGAATATACGGTCTCAAGCAGTCAGGAAGGGTATGGCACGGGACTCTGAGGAAAGAGATGGAGAGGATAGGATTCAAAGCAGGGGAGGCGGATAACACAGTATTCTTCAAGTTCGGAGAGGGAAACACAGTCGAAATCGCTGGATGGTACGTGGATGACGGACTCCTAGCATCGAATTCATTAACCGCTATGGAGGGGATGGTCACCGCAATCAGGGGGAGCTTTGATATCCAAGATTTGGGGGATCCGACGCGACTGCTCGGGATACAGATCGTCAGGGAACGTGAACACGGCACAATACATATCTCACAACCGGCATTCATTAACACGATGTCAAAACGATTCGAAATAACATCAGGATGCGCCGTCAATTCACCAATGGATCCTAACGTCGAACTACAAATCTCCACCATCCCAAACGACATCATCGATTACACGTACACATCCATCGTAGGCAGCCTCAACTACTGTGCCGTTGCCACTCGACCCGATATCGCATATGCCGTCAATAAGTGTGCACAATACTCATCAAAACCTAATATCACTCACTGGGAAGCCGCCAAGAGGATATTGCGTTACCTGTTGAACACGAGAGAGTATGGAATACTGTATGTCAGAGAGGGGGAAGGAGCTGTTGGATACGCTCACAATCTAGCCGGATACACTGATGCGGATTTTGCAGGCGATCGAAATGACCGAAAGTCAACCACGGGATGGGTATTCACTTTCAACGGTGCACCCATATCCTGGGCATCGAAGAAACAGGGCCTTGTCAGTCGATCGACCATGGAGTCCGAGGTGGTAGGAGGGTCATTTGCATCGGCGGAAGGGATATGGCTCATTAAACTGGGGAAAGATTTCCAACACGACTTCACACCTATTCCAATATTCATGGATAATCAATCGGCCATCGCTTTCTTAACCAACAATGCCAATAGCAGCCGAACGAAACACATCGACGTGCATTATCATTACACGAAGGAACAAATCGACGCGGGAAATATCAAACTACACTACGTAAAAACACTCGATAACCCCGCCAACGTCCTTACGAAACCACTGTCACCTCGCAAACATCTCAGCATCCTAGCGATGCTAGGAGTGCGTCGAGCTTGAGGGGGAGTGTTATGACATTCAAGTAACGACGTTAATGATATCACTCAGATCTGAACCTAAAAATACACTGACGTCACCGAACCACACAATCCCCATAATCCATGCCCGCGTCCATACGCCGACACACAGAAATATCCCCGAATCCCCTGACTCGCATATACGCGACGCCGGACCAATACATTATCACGCACGCGCATAACACGATATGCATCCGATCGTCCCTGAGCGGCTCTAGCTGCAGCTCCATGATTCCCCCTATACATCACGCACATGCCCTTCCACACCATCGTCTTATCTACAACAAATCCTCAGCATTCTCTTGTAATATTCATTCGAGAGTTCACTCCAGACTATACTCCACACCCCCCCTATATCTCTACATCACATACCGTATGTATCATATCGACACCGAGTCCTTCCCAGTAGTTAAATAGTACAAACAAATGTAACTGTCGAATAACAATAACAATAGTTTTACCTCTCCACCGTCTCAAGATTCCTGATCGAAATAGTCCCCGTAGTACAAACAGTCCTCTCAGAATTCAGACCTCTACTCGATTCAGCTTCACTTGAAGCTTGAATAAAATCCAAATACATTTGTAGCAACTCTTATCATGCCATACGTACGGTATATGCCTTGGCGTTCCTACTCCCGTTGAGACCCGTATGACGGGCCACGGCTCCGGGCTCGCTGACGCGTGTCTGATGCGAGCTCGGACGCGAAACCGAGAGCTTGGTAAGGAATTCGTCCTTAACACTGATGAATTAAGCGATGACGAATGGTGATGGCATTAACTTGCCAGCTAGCACCAGGTTTTCTCGTGCCAGATGTCATGTAGGCTGCTGTGGGCTATTATCGCCCATACAGGTCAATGGTTTTAGGGTTAGTGTCAGGCCCTGTCAACCAGCTAAGGCCGGGTGGCTCTCTTCCAACAAATAGCTTCTGCTTGTGAGAAGCAACTTGCTCAGGACTGAAAGCCCCTAATGCTGAAAGCCAGCTTTTTGATGCTCCACCTCAGGGTAAAGTGAAGCAAAACATGGCATCTGTGCCAGTGGAGCGTTTTCAGCCTTGAGTGGAGGCGTGCCTAGAACAATCTGGTGGCTTAGTAGAAGACTGTCACGGTGAAGCACTCCAAGCAATCTGCGCCCGCTAGTACGTAGAGGTCGGTCCAAACCTGTGTATAAGTATACGGTAGTATCCATCGGGACAAGACAGCTTGACTGGCACGAGAAATTTGCTGGTAGCTGGCTAAGTTGAGATTCCATCACCAGTCGTCATCGCTTACATAATTTATCAGTGTTAGGGACGTCCTTACACAGAAGAATTCCTTACCGAGCTCTCGGTTTCGCGCGTCGTCGCACGTGACCCTGTGCACGTTCGGGCATTCTGTCTCTCAACCTCAGCTTGTGTTTTTTATTCTTCTCTTTTGTTATTCAGGGTGCGCTTCACCCTATCGCTTAGCATCGCTAGTTCCCCTAAACTCTGCCGCACGCTCTGGATTGAGTCCCGTTGGTCCGCGCTCGCATCAGACATGCGTCAGCGAGCCGTCATACGTGTCTCAACGGGAGTATGTAGGAACGCCAAGGCATATACCGTACGTATGGCAGCCCCAAGTACCTGGACAGCAGATACTATATATCACGGTAAACGCTGCGCCCGACGCGGTCTTGTTGCGGATGCGTGCGGCTGCATCCGCAGAGCAGATCATGTCGACTATCCGGTGCCACATGACTTTGTTCTACGAAGCGTAGTACCACGGCCAGGAGGAACGTTAAGGCATGTACCGTACGTATGGCAGCCACAAGAACCTGGACAGCAGATACCATATATCTCGGTAAACGCTGCTCCGCGGTCTTGTTGGATGCAGCTGCATCCGTGTTTCTTTTGGTGCCGCTTCACAATTGCTTCTACGGGATTCCAAGGTCACGGACAACAGCTATACCGTAATGAAACCACTCTGCCTACCGGCACAATCACTGATGATTCTCAGACTGATGATTTTCACCGACTAATAGCTGTGGGTGCTGGCTGTGCTATAAGGCTCACCGTCGGTGCGGTTGTTGCCTGCAAGTGCTCATTGCTCGTCCAGCGGCGTCAACGAAGGCAGCGAATACCGTCATAGTTCAGGTGGCCGCTGTCAATGTTTTTCAAAGTTTTACGTCCACGAAATATTGCTTGTGCTTCTCTTGGCTTCTAATGCTGTTCATATTTCCTGTGACCAGCAGCAGCCCTTGGCTTAAACATTCCTATGGTTAATCAGATATTTATTCAACGTCAAGCTCCAATGCAAATCGTCGTGGCTATTGCAGGTTGTTACCTGTCTAACTCGAATCCTGTCTTGGTTGCAAGCTCGAACCCTTGCTAGCCAAACACCCGCTATTGATGTGGAGCGTCCACAGAACTAGTGCGTACCTGATCAAAAGCACAGCATACGCCTTCAGAATATATGACATTTGTCATCCCCTTCTCTAGCTGTGCTATTAAGTTTCCACAAATGGGTCAATTTGCTCATTGTGATGTTTGTTGAAGTCGTGGTCCGGGACCATGTGCGGAATGAACGCCACTGTGGAGCGACGGGTACCTCGATGCAGCGAATATGTCATCTGGTATGCACCGTCCACTGTATAAAAGGCGATCCCTTTCGTAGATTTTCTGCAGTTTAACCAACCAGTCGAACTACTCACCACTTCCAGCTCTTCTTACTCTTCTCAACATGATGTTCTTCAAGTCTGTCGTCGTTTCCACCTTTGCTATCCTTGCTACTACCGCGGCTCCCACCACCAGCACCTCGCAGTGCAACACTGGTAAGACTTCGTGTGTATTCTAACAGCTTGACACCCTGTTGACAACCTTGCCAGGTGCTGCTCAGTGCTGCAACAGCGTCGGAGCTGCCAACTCTCTGCCCGGTGCTGCCGCCATCATAGGCTTGCTCGGTATTATCCTCCAGGACCCCTCTGTCGTTGTTGGCCTCAGCTGCGTCAACCTCGTGTTAGTCTTCTCTTGCTTTGATCTGGTTTGGTATCAATTGCTAACCACCCATTCTATGTGCAGAGGCAGTACCTGCACCCAGCAGCCCGTGTGTTGCACTAACAACAACTTCAACGGCCTCGTGAGTATTCGCCATGATCTAACCGCACCCTTGCTCAATATAAATGTAGATCAACATCGGCTGCACCCCCATCTCCTTGTAAATAAGACTACCCATTGCTCTTAAATGTCTTTCGAGGATAATTGTCTTTTCTATGTGAATTGGTCTTGCGTGTATCTTTCTGTAGTCAATGTCGTTATTCTGCAACATGCCTGCAATAAATTGCAATTTTATTGTTAAAAAAAAAGGAAAATTGGCATCGTGTTGGCTTTCAGCCATTCATTCTATGCAGAACCTATATATGCTAGTGATGCCTGTGAATTAGTTCCCTAGCCTCGGCAAGGCAAAGGATTTTCACGCTCTCCTTGCCCGAGATGCGACGTATCGTTTCACGGAAGCGCGGACGATTCACTGTAGATATCCGCTGTTGGTCGAGCGTAGACATCACACGCCAGATCAGTTACTATCAACCATTCAATTGTTACTGTACAGGCCTAAAAAGCTCGTCCTAGGCAATGACGTGTTCCTTTGTCTCTTTGGATAGAGCTGGCCGGTCTTGGTTAGCAGTTGACTCGTTAGAGGTTTGGCACTTTTTAAGGCCTTGGGAAGTTTGCTCTTGAAACTTGTCGCTTCGCACCATTCATTTCACTCTGATTGAGAACTGCGCCTGAATGAGCTGGAGACAGAGCATAGATCGCAAACGCACCTCGCGTGTAGCTTGCATAATATGGCGGCGGATCGAGCGTGGTCACTTCATGGAAGTTCATGCATACATTTCACCTTGGGGCGTTGCTGTTTGCTAGAAGCACAAATTGAAAGATGAATGAGCTTGCCATCTGCACAACGTAGCCACTTACTGGCAAATACTATAATCAACCACTTTGGACCTGTCATGTACAACACGCAAATTATCGAAGAAAAACGCCATGCCATGTTCCGTGTGCGACATTCCCGATCGGACAAAGTTGACGCCTCTAGCTCCCTAAACCTACAGTTCTTTGAAAGAATCATCAGGATGAGTGTCCGCCTGGGGGCGGGGGTATTAATCGACCTCAATTAATTGGATCTGTAGGAAACGTGACAGTTTACCAGGTCCGGGGTCTTTAGACTTGCCCGGGTTATCCCTTGTCAACATTTGACACTTCGATGAGTCGGCAGTGGGTGAACCTTCGTAGCCACTTACTGGCAAACTTTACAATCAGCCACTTCGGGGTTGACAGGTCATGTACAACACGCAAATTATCGAGGGAAAACTCCATGTTCTGTGTGCGACAGAAGTTCCGGATCGGACAAAGATGCCTCTGGCTCCTCAAACCTGTACAGTTCTTTGAAAGCATCATCAGACTTCGATCGACCTCAATTAATTGGATCTAATCGGGTAAGAAACGTGACAGTTTATCAGGTACGGGGTCTTGAGACTTGCCGTTAACCCTTGTGACGTCGACTTCGATGATTCTTTCTTGCTGAGGACACCATCATGATATGGCTCCGCATGCCAGTGGGTTCATTGTCCTCCGTGACGTCACCGGACCAGGGACTCGGCTCAGATCAGCTTTCACTCCACTACAGTAGACTCCCTCCTAACGCATACCCCTCGGGATAGGCCTTGGAGTATGTTTTATGAGGGAGTATGCAGTTTGGGAGAGATTTAGGGTTAGGGTTAGCGGTGCGGAAGAGTACTAGTGTGGAGGCTATTTACGGGTGAAATTACTAGTGAATTTGTTGCCCTTCAAGTTCTTCATCCCAGCAGCCCATGTCCTCTGTCCAAATGAACCCAATGTCATCTCCAGCTTATGGGCAAACATTGTCAATGTCTCAACCATATTTCCTCAAGAGCAACCCAACCTGAAGAGCTTCATTACACATCGGAGCAGGTTTGATGGGTACGTCGCTATCAATGTTGTCACTATTGTCCTTGTTTTCTTCATGTGTTGTTCCAGGTGCCCAAGCAAGCCACAGCCCCAGTGCCTCCAAAGGATGGCCCAGCCTCAAATGGACGTGGACCGCATGCACCGAAGTGGCCACCCCTCAGTAATCTGCGATGGTGCCGCATACCTGGTCACTATGCTTGGGAATGCCCCCAAGCTTTCAATGTCTGGACCATCTTGCAACTTTTTATTACATGTAGCTTCACCCATTTTATTCTCAGATTATAGAAAAGAAGAGGGTGAAAGTATATGGCAATTTTATTGTTGGGATATAAATAGATTTACTTTTGTCCCTCCCGAGCAGCGGCTCCACCAATGAGAGCGCCTCTTCTTATTTTTACATGTCTTCTTATTTTTTCTACCAACTTTTAATATACACGATATCATTATAACTATTCATATTAATACCCATTTTCATATATATTACAAATATCTATCCAACTACTATTACTTCATATTGCACTCTAATACTCTCTCATTATAACTATTCATACTAATACTCCTACTCATATCTGTTAGAAGTATCTGTCCAAGTATCTGTTACTCTATCTTGTAGTCTAATACTCTCTCATATGTATATGTATCTCCAAGATGTTTAAATATATACAGAATCTTCTAATAATATCTATTATACACTCATATATGCTGTATCACATGACCTTTTTGATTATCCTCCCTCAAAGAGAACCTGGAAATGATCCCCAAGCTCCTCGCCCTGGTTGGTGTAAAGCAAGTGAACCTGAGATGGGAGAGAACCTGCAGCTTGGGAAGCAGCAGATGATATAGAGGAGCTGATGTTGCCTTTTGTGGACTGCAGGGGCCAAGTGGCATGTCCGAACCTTCCGCTCGGTCCTCCTCCACTCCTTCTGCTCTTCCCATTCCTTGGCTCAACTGTGTGGTGAGGTGGTTTATTTAAAAAAAATTAAATTTAAAAAACTTCTCAGACTCATTCAGAGTCTACATCTGGAAGCATCTTGTTGACCTCCATGCCCTCATTCACAACTGACCCCCTCCTGGTGCATGAGAGGAACATCCACTGTTTTAACTCCACATCTCCATCATTATCTACCCATTACAGTATGTCATGCAATCTCATTCCAGGTGGGCACCTTGCCAGATGCCCACCATATTCCCTAAAAGTTCACTCACCAAGCCCCACTGTGAGCCCACACAATTCATCAGAGTATAAGCAAGGTACGTGCTTATCACATGTTGAATTACATGCATGTGCCAGGCTGATCACAACCCTGCTAACACCCTGTTGACTGCAGTGTGCAATGCACAAGCATGCAGGGTGCACAAGGCACACTTGTGCTTCCCAGAGTTCCACAGAACTCAGTTCCACATGCAAAGGGGTTTGTGTCTCAGGGTTCACACCGCAGTAAGTGCTGCTGCACAGTGGCTGATGTGTTCTGTGAAGGATTAAGAGTTTGTTGATAATTGGTTTAGATAGCGGTGTGATTCAGACTTCGGGTGTAAGTCGAATCGAGTAGACAGTAGAGAGGTCGAGTGTACACTGTGTATGTGTACCTCGAACAGTGATTGCACAGATGTATGCACAGTGTTATGTTCAATAGCTTTCGAGACAAATGAGTTCTGATTGACTGGTTATCTAGGGCACACTCGGTGGCTATTTAACGTCCGTCCTGTGTGAGGGGGTCTAATATGAAAAGGTGCGACCGGCACGAGTGGGTGTGCATGTGGGGTGCTAACTAGGGGATATGAAGTGCCGAGTGTTAACTAGGGGATGTGAGGTGCCGGATGACTCAATCTGTGTGTTGGGTTAGAAGGATCGTGTGGTTTATGTACTAGTGACGTATGTTATGATGGGATAGATCAATTGGAAGTGTATGCAACGGTGCGAGGAAGGAATGGAAAGGACACAGAGAAATATATGTGCGGCAGGCTAGCTGTCGTATCACTCCGTGGATCAGGCAGTCTCGGGCTCGGGGTGGGTCTGCGGATCAATTGCGTGTCTGCAGGTTGACAGGGTATTACGGCGTGTGATGTGCGGTCGTTTATGGATTCGAGGGGGTGTGTGTGGGTTGTGGTGTGTTCGAAGTCGACGGGAGGGACGGGTCGTGGTAGCGATGTAGGTGAGTGTGAGATGTGTAGAAAGGGTGGTGAACGTTCTTTGCTTTTGTTTCATGACATGTTCTACCTGAGGGGCTTGAAATATCTGTGTATTTTATCTGGTTTTATTGATAAACAGATTAATACTCAAATGTATTAGAATTGCCCTTCTGATGAGTGGGCAGTCCTGGGCACGTAGATATGATAAGATGGTCCGGTGGCTATCATTGAGTATCTAATCAGTGATGCGTAACTGATGTCAATCCGAGTACTTGGCTCAGTGATGGAAGTGATTGTTGAATGGACGTAGCTAGTTATCTGTAGGGTTCGCAAATCTGCAGAATCAGATAATAAAACAAGTAACTAATTTCTATGAGCTTTGAAGCTGTTTGAAACAGTGAGTATGACCTGAAATCAGCTTCTAGGCTGACTCCAGTGTATGTAAGATGAGTGCAAAGGGATTTTGCTGGCCATAGTAACATACAGTGAAGTCACTGTATTTATAGAGAAAAGAAAAGGATTTTCTATCTATTATGTCTAAGTGGAAGAGTCATTGATTGCATTCAGACAGGGTAGGGGGTAGTTACAAATCATGGAAAAAAAAAAAAAACAAGAAAGATGATGGGGATTATCCTACAAGGGGATTCGAGATTATGCGGACATACATAATGCCCCTTTCAACATGTAATAGCCCCATGATCAACTGTCTTTTCCCCTGCAGACAGTCAGCACAATCGGCTTTTCCCTTGAGATCCAATGTATATGTGCCTGCATATATATTGATCTCCATGTCCCTTCCAAAGGACAGTCAAATAACTTTGACCCACTATTCTACTCACATCCCACAAGCTCCCATGTCTCCATACAACACTTGTGGTGCTATAGAAATATTTCTTTCCTTTTGCCCCCACTCAAACCATCTCCCTGATCCGGCACTTGATCAAGACACAGGCACCTTGCTTGGTTCGATCTATCAGCTGATGGGAAGCCACCGACTGATGCATATGACATCATGATATTATCAGCATATACATGGTTCCTTTAACCAGTGATCGCACTGGTTAATCATTAGACAATTCTTTCTAAAAACTCTGTGATAGTATTTTCAATATATTCTCATTCAAGGAATGCAATCGTTGGACTTAAAGGGAGTCCAACCATGGAGTATTTATCACAACAGGGCTCATCCACACCCTTTATAGCTCACTCTTGCACACTCCTATCGGCACTCGCTCGCTATGCCCCGTACCTCGCATAGGTAAACCGCAGCCCGCTCACACGCTGCGCCCCCACTAACCGAGCTATAGACCCGCAGGTTCAATTTGCTCTCCCTCCCTTCCCTTCCCTGCGCAGCACAACACTTTCCCACTGGGTTTTTATTGCCACGTGCTGCCAGGCTTCCGGACATTTTTTCCACTGATCTTGTTGCTTAATTTATGGACTATGCTATGCAATCTCGTTACAGGCGGGCGCCTCACCAGACACCTGCCGTATTCCCTATAAAGCTCACTCACCACCCCACTGCGAGCCGGCGCAATTCACGTCCAGATTCGCCAGGCTTAGTCAGTCCGTGCATACACCCAGCAAATGGCGAATATTACAACACACTCATTCCTGAGTGTTTTACAACCAATTTTATTCTTTTAATCTAATGTAAAATACAAGAATTTACAGGTGCTTGAGTGCGTCCCAAGCGGCATCCGCCTCACGTTCGATAGCGGTTGCTATCCCGGGACGCGGTGTGATGCTGCACTTGAAGTGCTCCGGTTCGATCTAGAGGTGATGGGGGTTCAAGGAAGGGGTAGATGAGTGAAGCGAACTAAGAAAGGGGCCGGGGCAAGGTCCTAAGGCAACTCACATTGAACCCTGTTGTATACGCATATGTATCCACCACCATGCCTTCCTTTGCCTGAACCTCAAATGAATAGCACAAGTTAGCAAGCACGAGGAATATTGACTGTGCGGCAAGATAGCGCCCTGGACAGATTCTGAGGGGAACCAAGGTCATTGTTAGTTGATCTACTGAACACTGTAGAAACAATAGGCGCTGTATACCAGCACTTTTCAAGCCAACACCGCTGACATGCTCCTTTTTGCACTTGCCAGGCTCCCCCAAAATTTTCAACATAATCAAAAGCTGAGGTACTGATCCTAGGCTTGGATTAGGACTTGTATCAAGGTACAAAAATTTCAATGTACACAAAGTAAAATACATTTTATTTGTATACACAAGAACTAGTGAAGGTAAACCGCTGTTTACCTATTCCTCGTCGTCTACTGCATCAACTGTACAAGAAAAACTGCCACTTCGGTCGATGATCCCCCACTTGCTCCCACGTTGAACTCGACCCACGACACATTCCCTACCAATGCAACCAAGTGCGAGTGTGAGTGCGGGAGTCCGAGTCCGAGTCCGGAGGGCGAGCACTGGAATGGGAGAATTCGAGTGCGGGAGTGTGAGCATCATGCGAGTGCACTTTGGCAGAACGAGCGTCAGAGGGGGCCGAGTTGGAGCAGAGGGTACCAGCTACTCAGAGGTCACGTTTATAAAGCAGGTTGGCTGGTGAAATACCCTGAAGCTCGCGATTCAGAACAAAGATGAGCAGAACCATGAGCACTCGACTGGAAGCTTCGTGCGAGTCCAGTGCCAATATCAGTGGAGCATAGATACGATGACTGTGTGAGTATACCGCCAAGTCTGTTCACATGGCTCGAACAGCCATACAAACCTAGTCTACACGTAGAGCATGATCGCTGTTCCACTAGTACACGGTCATCTTGTTATCAGGGGAAGCTAGCATGCACATGGCATCTTCGAATGCTATGCTGTTTTCAGACATCCGTGACATTCGTGAAGGTCAAAGCAAGCTCACCACACATCCAATATCCAAAGTCGGCGCGCTGCTAACTCGCTACGACAGTTTTCGCCTTTCTGGGAAGTCTAGAGGCCTACCGACCGATGGGGATATTAGACTGATATTCCAGCCGGTATGATACGGAAGTCCCTTCTGGAATGCCACTAATTTGCGCAGGGACGTTAGTTGCTCCCATTTAAGCTAAAGGTAATTGTACTCACGCGCACTTGAGTCACTGAGCTGGAAGGGGGGTATGATATCGTTGATGCCTAAGTCCTCAACATTGCCAGGTTTCGACTAAAGTTGAGTACAGCCTCTTAGAATAATGAGTAGACTTCACTAGAGAGCCTCAGTGTTGGTATTATCCTTGGGGAGCGTGGGAATGTGTCTGAGCTGTTAGTACTGGCGATGAGATCTAGACCTTGAACCGGGGAACCATCATCTTGATAGAATTCCCCAGGAATTGAGTCGAAGTGCCTGTCGGCATCCAGATCTCTATTGGCGCTACTAGCATCCGACGAGTCGCTTGCATGGCCTAGTGCAGCTTGCACCCGCTTCCAGTGACATCGACGTTGAGCTCGTCCGAGTTCCTTGGTGCAAGAGGGTACGCAGAGCCCCGCCATGGATGATAGGCCTGGTGTAGGACTAAAACGCACACATCTCTTACAGATTTTATTTCGAGCTCCGTAGTAACCCCAGTTGTCCTGTGCGGGACTAGAAAAAAAAGCTCATGTCATTTCGACTTCTGCAGGCTTATATAAGCGCGTTCTTTCCCCGCACTCTCATCTTACTCACCCAAACCACCCCTCGCACTCTCACCTTTTCCGCCATGATTCACTCTCACAGTCTCTGCATGCGTGAACCTACTGTATCCACTCACCATTGCCTCTTCATTGTCAGAATGCATCCCAGACTTTCTTTCATCTCGCTCCTCAATTGCCGACACGATCTCCGTTTTTCGCCACACTCGACTTGCTCTCGATATATTCCCTGCTCGACATATGAACCTCAGAACGTCGCCTCTTGTACATCAATCCTATTATTCGGTCATCCTCCTAATGACCCAACCCTTTGTTTAGATGTTCGGAATGCTGCTCAACTGGACATTGTTTGGCGCTCTCCCTGTACAAGTCTGTAAGCCTGCGCCTCTTCCCTTCAAGGCTGCACCAACCACTTATGCCATGCAGATATTTATTACCTTTGCTTCCCTTCGGATAAGCGAGTGTTCAAATGACTTGGTATGCATCCTTCTCTTGGATTCGTTGGGTCACAAACCTCACTCCCTTCTATGGCTCAGTTTACACTGTATTTGTCTTTGAGACAGTACAGACAATTCTCTGTGGGGTTGATGCCTGATATTGGTTTTGCGCTGGATACGGCAACCTGATCAAGCTTTCCAATGCGTACATCTCCGCATCCTATGGCCTGATGATGAGTGCGGTCATTTCCGTCATCGTACAGTGGTTCTTCTGTTACTGAATCTGTTCATTGGTCAAATCCTGGTTGCTCACTAGCCTCATTGCTGCGGTGCATATATGCTTCTCGTCCAGTCACATTGTTCTAAGACATGTCCAGATTTCTCTGATACAGGGTGTCGCCTCACTTATTATTGGCATTCGGGTTTGTAGTTTTTTGGCATTTGTCCTATTTAACTCACTCATGTCGACAGGGCCATATTGTTGGGAATTTCTCTGTGGCCTGCGCTCACATTGATCTGGTAGCACTATATGTATGTGTCCCAGCAGTCGTCACTGAATTGTCACTCAAGTTACCTTGTATGCAGATTTGGCTTATCATTCTATCCCATCTATAGATTGTTTATTCCGGTGGGTGCAGATGTTAAGTAACATCGTATCGCTTGTCCATCTGCGTATTCATTTCGAGAAACGAGTACTGTCGGAGAGTGGGAGTGGCGACCTTGGCAGGTCTGCTGCAGTGGGTTCAAGTTCGTACCATTTCTTACAGCATGATTTGACCATAATATTTCATTAAGAGGCCGAATTTCTGGAAAGAGATCAAGTCGGCCCATCTCCACTCCCTACTCGCTTTGATTCCCGGCACATTTGACAATGATGCTCGACTCTGCACGCTCGACTTTGGACACCCGATTATTGCCATCTAGCTATGATTTTTCTCTCTATTCTGTACTCGATGTTCGCGCCTATGCTTTGCTATGCAATAGCCCGCCCTGTATTTATGACCTGAAATAAAGTTCATTTGTGGCTATATACAAGTCCCAAAAGCACTTGAATATCGCGCAAAGACCGCTGCCGGCAAGCCACAAAATGCGCTAAAATGTTCATGATCACTACTGAATTTGAGCCCGTGCCGATCGGAGGAAAAAACTTAAGGTAGCCGGTTCCAAGCTCCTTTTGAACTTCTTAGCAGTCCCTTATGAACTGATTCTCCAGGCGCCAATTGTACTGATTTTCAGGGGGTGCTCTTCCTGCAGTGTGAAGGCAAATGAAAGGTCGACTGGAAGTGACTGGAACACAAGTAAAATGACCTGAAGAGGAACGAGTCGACGTACCGTCTTCCGAACCGTCTTCCGAACCCAAATGCAGCGTGCCCCTTCCAAAGCTCGCCAACGCCGCCCGGGCGATCGATCCAGCGGCGGGGCTCGAAGAGCTGCGGGTCATATTTCTGGCCGTAAGTTCGCGGGCTGGCGGACCGCATTAATATTCAGGACAATTTCGTAGAACGCAAGAGAGGGAAAAGGATATAGGGATGGAACAGACAGACATACTTGAAGCACATCCCCCAGTGGTTTTTTTTTTTTTTTTTTTTTTTTTTTAAATCCACTTGTATCTATTGGGGCGTAGCCCTATGTAAGATAATACACGGCCATCATATCTACTGCCTCTGTACATGGTGTGGGGGTGCAAGTCATGGACCGGTGGTACGGTGGGGCGAGTCTCGCGTGGAGAGCTTACGCGTGGAAGTGGTAGGTAGGGGTCTGGTTTCCCCTCCCGACGGCCGCTTTGAAGCGGCCTGTGGCATCAACATACTTTAGCAAGTGCTTTGTGGCGTTCGGGTCAGACAGCAGGGCAGGGAGGGAGTGCGCATCCCGAGGGAGGGCGCTGCGGAGGGCGCGGCGGTGGGGCTCGTGCGCGGGGCATTTCATGAGGAAGTGGAATACTGTCTCTGCGCCCCTCAGATATGCCGGGCATGTGGGGGTCTCCCATTTTCCAATCTTGTGCCCCCAGTGGTTTGGGATAAGTATCGCGCCAGCAGGGATACACATCCCATGGTACCAGTCGTCCTCGGTCGTCGTCGCCATATGCGGCAGTCCTGCAGAAACACCAGATCAGTAAGTATCAGTATAGAATGATCAAATAAGGGACGGAAATGTACCGCCTGCCGTCACCGTCCTCCAGCGGAGGGTCTCCTTACACATTGCGCGCACATATTCGCACTGCTCAAATTCGGCCATCGTCGGCGGGTTGTCACCACATACACTGACCACCTCCGCCTGCGCGGTTTTGAATACCTCGGGGTACGAGATAGCAGCGAGGACGAAGGTCGAGATTGCAGCGGCCGTTGTGTCTGTACCGGCTTCGAACCTACACAGTGGGCCATACATTCAGTGAACTTACTCACGAATGAGCACATCACTCTGTCTCACATTGTCCCGGCCAAGTATGCCACATCCAGTTCGTCCATCGCAAACCGTTCCCGGCCCTCCCACAAGCGCGTCGCAAACGCGTTATCTGCCGCCAGCTCGCCACGCGCGACCTTTTCCCGTACGCTACGAAGGAGGCCTAAGAATACGCGGTGGTTGAGTGCGCGCTGGTCCAGCGCGGCAGCGCGCCATGGGGCGAGTACGTCTGGAAGGCGGTCGAGCGAGGGGAGGAGGTCGACCAGGTGTGTTCCAGGGTTCGCAGAAGCAAGCATGCGTTCCAGTACTGGATACGAGCATTGAGACGTCATAAATGAGTGTGAGAATTAGGGTCTGTTTCGCGCACCGTCATAGACCTCAGCGATCTGAAAGCCAATTTGACCAGGAGGCTGGTTAGACTTGTGTGGTACAGTGAAAAGCTATGCTCACGGATTTGCGATTCCCGTCTTCGGAGTCGAGGCCATAACAGACTACAAAGGGATTATCCTGTGGATCAGCGCCTGTATTCCTTGCTCTATATGACGTGAACCGATACAACATACTCTTCAGCACGACATTTGCAGAGTATTGCCGGAAGTGGTCCATGAACCTTGCGGGCGTGCGCAGGACGTCGCGCATGAGTAGCTTAGTTTCTGCGGTCTGGATGGGGACGTAGGTGGGCGATTTTTGGAGGGTCACTTCGCGCTGGAAAGCGGCGCGATGCTGGCGCCATGTGTCTCCGTACGGGAGGAATACTAGGCGTTTATTTGTGGATGCATAGCTTGAGACCGCAGCGACGCGACAGCGCAAATTCAATTATGGCCCAATAACGGTTGAATGGCCATGTGTTAAGTTATGTGAATAAGGCGCATGCCGCATGGTAATGAAAAAGACGTACTCGTCGGCTACTACGAGCCGTGGGCGCGAGGAATAGTTCGCTGCGCGTTTTTCCAGCTGCACCCCGCAAGTGATTGGTGCGCAGTCGCGACGCAGAGGATTCCGCAAGAGCTCACGAGTTCACCACCTTCTGTGTAGTCATTCACTATGACCGTATCCTGGCCTGCTAGGTTCAAGTATACGAGTGGTGAGTCAACTGTCGAACCATATCCAGGGTCGTATCGGGGGCCTACATGAGAATTGGTATGAGCGCGATGTCGTACTAGGTAACTAGCTGCACAAACATAAGATAGAGGTGCCCTATCAGTGGCAACCCTTTGGGGCTGGGCGGAAGATTCGTGTGCCGCTTCTTGATGGACACGAGGTAGAGGAATGCGCAGCAGCAGAAAGTACCAAGCGTACTTGCAAGAAGTAAATTACTTAGGAGGGAACCCATGATCGATTTTGTGGGGACTCCGCGCAAAGCTTGGAGGTGAAGAACAGTAACGAACCATTGCCTTCATCCATGCTGGCCTGGGAGTTTATCTGCCAGTGTCCGAGTCATCGTCTTACATGACGTTTGACGTCGTAAGACATATCAGGTGACTAGCCTCTCGGTCTGTTGTCTCATGTCCCCTTCACCAACACGCCCACGGCAATCATACTCCGCTCACCTTTCTCCGTTCATTTAGAACACATCTACGTCTTCACTTTTTTTTTATTCTCAAGACGCACATGACCATCCGAGTCTGCACGGAATTCCAAGGCAGACATGGGGGCTCGGCTCATATATGTCATCCTTGTGTGCAAAGTTAGTCCTGTAAACACGACAGGTGGAGGGTATTCAAGTTGGGCAAGTTGTGGGCTGTTTTTGTGTATTGTATTACATAATTTTATTGGACGACTTTCCTATTTTGTGGCCGTGTGTCATCTTAGGCCATGTGCTAAGCACGATCCTTATGGAAACACCCCATATCCAAAAAATAATAACCACGTATTCTCGATGGATGCCTCACCCAAAGTCGATATCTGCCCAATGTTCTAAAAGAGTGTGGGCGCCGTGTCGGCATGACGTTAGCCAAAGCGCACAATTGGTAAGCACCAATTTGCAAATTTCGCATTTTGAGCCTGGCGGCTTACTTATGGACACCGTAGACTAAGTAATAGCCCCCGACCCCGCTGCAGAGTTTGCCAATAATTAGAGGACATCGATGCATGCGATACATTATATACAGTGGTAACCTGCGCGTTGTCATTTCTTCATGGCCTGACCCGGTCGTCGGGTGGAGGCTGGGGGTGGATCGGGTGCTTAAATTGGCAGCTCCGTCTCACCCATAAGAGGCGGACCATGCTGAACTTTCTGATCAATTCCAAGACTTTGAACCTGAGGTTCAGGCGCTCTTGAAGGTAGGTATATCTCATAACCCGTCGATCCATTTCGGAGTGCAAGCTCAACTCTGGCCAACTTGAAGTGTGTCGATAAGTCGTCCAGGTGGGCGATATATGACGTGGAACCACTTGAATTCTGGTCAAGGGGTCGCGTCACTTTGTTGGGAGATGCAGCGAGTAACTTCCACCAATAAGGTTGATCACATACTTACACTGTGATTAGGCCCACGCTACCACGCCTTTTCTCGGTGCCGGAGGCGGCCAAGTCCTTGAGGTATATCTATTTTCCCTAGCTGGTCGGGTGAAGCTGAATCTTCTCGGATGCACAGGATGCCTATGTCCTCTCCCGCCTTCTAGGCTCCTCCTTGGCAACATGTGATACGCTTCCCGCTGTGCTTCTGGCATACGAGCGAGTGAGAGCACCGAGAGCAAACCAAGTCATATATCGTTCTCGTGAAGCTAGACGCGCTTTCGAGTTCTTGGAGGAGTATGATGGTCGTTCTACTGAGCACGTGGCGCAAGCTTTGAACAGCCTCTCTGAATGGTTGTGGGAGGGAAGAGGGGACCCGGAAGACGACGTACGGGAGGCTGAGAGATTGATAAAGGAGCTATTGGCGACTGAATTGGAGATGTAACCCAGAGTTTACAGTGACCTGCATATACGTCTTCGCCTTTACATTATAATACTTAGAGCTTCTACTTCGATCACTTCATTCCTTTCGATTTCCACGTACGCCTCATGTCTGAAGGTTTCAATATGTAAGAGACTAAGAGTAACTTCAAAACTCTGCAGGAAGAGCGCCCCCTGAAAATCAGTACAATTGGCGCCTGGAGAATCAGTCCATAAGGGACTGCTAAGAAGTTCAAAAGGAGCCTGGAACCGGCTACCTTAAGTTTTTTTCCCCCGATCGGCACGGCCTGAAATTCAGTAGTGATCATGAACATTTTAGCGCAATTTGTGGCTTGCCGGCAGCGGTTTTTGCGCGGTATCCAAGTGCTTTTGGGACTTCTATATAGCCACAAATGAACTTGATTTCAGGTTGTAAATACATGGCAGGCAATCACATAGCAAACCGTAGGAGCGAACATGTACGGAATAAAGAGCAAAAAACAGAGCTAGACCATCGAGACATCATGAGGACCCATAGTAGCGTGCAGAGTCGAGCGCATCGTTGAACGTGCTGGGAATCGAAGCGAGTAGGGAATTGAGATGGGGAGAGCGAGCTTGGCATCTAGGTAAGTGGTATGTGCAGGGAATATATCGAAAGCAAGTCGCGTGTGGCAGAAAACGAGAATGCGTCAGCAATCGAGAGCGATGAAAGATATCGAAATGCGATGAAGGGGCAACAGGGAGTGGATACGGCAGGGAGAGGCTGTGAGAGTGAACCACTGTGGAAAGCATAAAGCATGAGTGACGAGCTTGGCTGCACGAAAGAGGCATGGGAATACGATGAGACGGCTGACTTAGTCGCGGTATCGGGCTGTGCAGAGGAGAACGAAGGTGAGCAAACATACAAGAGGATGCAGCACATGGATAACCTGGGGCCGGTATGTCCTGCCGCTTGGACTTCCTTACAGCGGGCGCAGAGAGAGCGGTGGAAGATGAGGCCTGAAAAAATGTCAGAAAGGAGATCTCATTAATATGAAAGGTTTACCTTCGGCACCTTCTGTATAGTTATGTGGGGAGGAGGCACACGGATCGGCTTGAAATGGGGATTGGAAGAGGAGCTTTGACGGAGAGAGGGGATAAGCTCCGAAAATGAGCGGTCGGTAAAGGTGCTGTCGTCTGGTGGTGATGAGAGTCCAGCTTTCGCACTAGCCCGAGGTGAGGTCCCAGAGCCTGAAGGACCAATTATAAATAATATATAAATAATATATGCACATTGAAAGGGCTCACCGTTAGATAATTATTTGATAATATCATCAGGCCCAAGGCCTTTGGAGGCTAGCGCCTTCATAAGGTCTACAAAGGGAAATTAGGTGGGGGGGCGCGAAGAGATTGGCATACGCACTCTCGACCTGTTCTGAGGAATACGAGCATGAGCTGGATGACATTTGTTTTTCACCAGATGTAGGTATGGGGAGCGAGGAAGGTGATGAAGGTGAGAGGTTGGTTTGGTGATTGAGAGTGCGAAAGAACGTGCTTATATAACTCTGCGGAAGTCGAAATGACATAAGCAATTTTTTCTAGTCCTGCATGCAGGACAACTGGTTGACTCACTCCGGGGCTCGAAAATTCTGTAAGAGGTAAGTGCGTTCTAATCCCAGAAGTGCGTTCTCGTTCTAATCCCACACCAGGACCATCCTCCATGGCGGGCAAGGAACCGTGCCTCTGTGTGCCCTCTTGCACCAAGGCGCTGGGACGAGTTCAACGTGAACGTCACCGGAAGCGGGTGCAAGCTGCACTACTTACAGCCACTGAGAAGCAATACGAAGCTTGTGAGTAAACACTGGTTCAACTTGTCTATTGTCAGCTAATTCTTTCCATGGTACAAAAGTCCCAAGCACTATACTGCGTTCCCCTCGTAAGCAAAACTTCCAACCAGATCAGGATCTGCGACGGCGCATATCTTTATACTTTGCTTGGATCTACGATCGGGATGCCGCAGAGATCAGGAACCTGATTCCCCTCACTATGACACGATGGGGGAAGGTCCGCATTGCAAACGGTGGAGATAAAATACGAGCACGTTGTGCAGTAAGTCTTGCTCAAGCGCTATCAATTCGTGACTCCTCATTTATCCGGGTGCGTCTCATCTATTCATTCTTTGAGGTTACTTGAGACTAATTTAGTTTCTCAATAATCAGTACACACTCATGGTTGCCAATAACCACCGTGGCCACGATCAACCGCCACAACGCCGTCAGATTTTTTACGGACAGCTGGACTGTATTCTCGACCTTGAACTCCCGGCGTCACGCACGCTCAACCTCACGGAACCTACCCGCTTCTTACTCGCGGTCATGATTCCTTGTTCGACTGGAGGACGGGACGCTACGTGCGAGGTTACGACATATTCAAATACCACCACGCCGATAGCAATTGATCTCCGTACAGTGGAGTGCGTGGTCGGCCGAGTTCAACGCGGGAACGAGTGGGGGATTATCGACCGAAGTGGCGACTTTGCTCGCACAGTGTTCGTTGACCCCGTGGATGATGAAGACTAGCTGGGGAGGCCAAGGGTGCACTGCGTATATTTGCATTTCATACGCCTCGCGTCGATCGCGTAACAAAGCATGCTCACTCGCATGCCCACACGCTGTCAAACTCCCGTTGCACTCGCATTGTACTCCCACTCCCACTCCCCGGACTCCCGGACTCGCAATGCCGCACTCCCCCTCACACTCCCTCGCTCTTCCCGAGCTCACCCTCTGGACCTGGACTCGGACTCCCGCGCTCGCCCTCCGGAGCCGCACTCGCCCCCGTGATTGCATCGGTAGCAAATGCGTCGTGGGCCGAGTTCGACGTGGGAGCGAATGAGGGATCATCGACAAGATTTATTTTTATTTTTATTTTTATTTTCAATCACTTACAACGTTTGTTGATGCGGTAGACGACGAGGTTAATACTAGTAGGTAAACGGCCGCTTACTTTCACTTCTTGTGTATGCAAATAAATTGTATTTCATTTCGTGTACATTGAAATTTTTGTACCTTGGTACAAGTCCTAATCCAAGCCTAGGATCAGTACCTTAGCTTTTGAAATTTAAGGGGCGCCTGGCAAGTGCAAAAAGGAGCGTCTCAGCGGCGTTGGCTTGAAAAGCGCTGGTATACAGCGCCTATTGTTTCTACAGTGCACTGCAGGAACAGCGCCCCCTGAAAATCAGTACAATCGGCGCCTGGAGAATCAGTTCATAAGGGACTGCTAAGAAGTTCAAAAGGAGCTTGGAACCGGCTACTTTAAGTTTTTTTCCTCCAATCGGCACGGGCTCAAATTCAGTAGTGATCATGAACATTTTAGCGCATTTTGTGGCTTGCCGGCAGCGGTCTTTGCGCGGTATTCAAGTGCTTTTGGGACTTGTATATAGCCACAAATGAACTTTATTTCAGGTCATAAATACAGGGCGGGCAATAGCATAGCAAAGCATAGGCGCAAACATCAAGTACGGAATAGAGAGAAAAATCAGAGCTAGACCGCAATAATTGAGTGTCCAAAGTCTAGCGTGCAGAGTCGAGCATCATTGTCGAACGAGCCGGGAATTGAAGCGAGTAGGGAGTGAATATGGGCCAACTTGATCTCTTTCCAGAAATTCGGCCTCCTAATAAAATATTATGGTCAAATCATGCTGTAAGAAATAGTATGAACCTGAACCCGCTGCAGCAGACCCGACAAGGTCATCACTCCCACTCTCTGAAAGTACTCGTCTCTTGAAGTGAATACACATATGACAAGCGTAAGGTTTAATATCTTGCACGATTGCTGCACAGTTAGTGGCAAGGAGTTGCAGCCCAGAGGAAGTCTAGAGTCTACAGTGCGTAAAAGAAGAGCGTCAAGGGCCATTTTCTGACGAAGAGAGGGCCGGATGGCAATGAGGCCAGGCATATGGTGTTTTGTGAAATGCATTGAAAGGAGATTCAGTAGGGCTGAGAAAACTGCAGGACGGGTAGGAAACCTGAGGGCTCGGCTATTTACTGAAATAAATGATTAATGGATGTGACAGAACAATACAGACATCAGGGGCCACTTACTTTCGGCATGCTTCGTATGATGGAAAACTAGGGTAAATCGTACATACAGGGAACATATTGAAAGAAAGTCCGGTGTGGTGGAAAATGATATCGTGCCTGCAATTGAGAGAGCATGAAAGAAAGTCTGGGGTCCATTCTGACAACGAAGAGGCAATAGTGAGTGGATACAGCAGGTTCATGCATGCAGAGACTGAGAGGTAATCATGGTGGAAAGCATAAGTAAGAGCTTGGATGTGCGAAAGAGGCATAGGAATACAATGAGATGATCGACTTAGTCATGGTATCGGGCTGTGTAGAAGAGAAAGAGGGTGAGAAATGATGCAAGAGGATGCTGTTATTTCGTTATTTCATTGCCTTGCCATGATGGGAAGGACCGGGAGGAGTGTGCGCATTAACTCGAGCGCAGGAGATGTAGGGAAAAGAACTTGATAGTGAGGACACTGTTAACTCACTCAACTGGACTCAACAATGTGAGTGAATGGGCTGAAACCAATGATTTGTTGTAGCTAAAGTCCTAGCTACTTATACAGTGGTGAACAGGGGTAAACCCCTATGGAACATTGGATTAGGAGTGCATACATCACTAATGATGTCAATGATGATGCTGTGTGCCCCTAGGTGGATAATCCATTGATGATGGTGTATGCCCCTAGGAGGATAATCCATTGATGATGATGCATGCCCCTAGGAAATACCCCTCTAGAATCCAATAACAGATGCGGCACATGGATAACCTGGGGTGGTATGTCCTGCCGCTTGGACTTCCTTACAGTGGGGGCAGAGACAGCAGTCGAAGACGAGGCCTGAATAGCATAAAGAATGTCAATAAGGAGATCTCATTAAGGTGGAAAGATTACCTTCAGCGCCTTCTGTTTAATTGCCACCTGAGGGGAAACAACGTTGAGCTAGAGAAGCAATATGAACACGAGATTGGCGAGAAGCTACAAGTACGCACTCTTGACCTGTTCCGAGGAATACAAGCTCGAGCTGGATGACATCCATTTTGGAAGGTGAGAGTGCGGGGGCTGGTTTGGATGATGAAGATGAGAGTGCGGGGAAAGAACAAGCTTATATAACTCTGCGGAAGTTGAAATGACATAAGCTTTTGTTTTCTAGTCCCGCACAGGCCAACAGGTTGGGGGTTGGGGTTACTCCGGAGCTTGAAATACAATTTGTAAGAGATGAGTGTGTTCTAGTCCCAGATCAGGACCATCACCCATGGCAGACAAGGAACCGTTCCTCTGCGTACCTTCTTGTACCACGGAACTTGGACGAGTTCAACGTCAATGTCACCGGAAGCGGGTGCAAGCTGCACTAAGCCATGCAAGCGACTCGCCGGATGCTGGAAGCCCTAGTAGCGCTAATAGAGATCTGGATGCTGAGAGGCCCGTTGACTCAGTTCCTGGGAAATTCTATCAAGGTGATGGTTCCCCGGTTCAAGGTCTAGCTCTCATACGATGTTCAATTGCTTACTCCAGTTGGTTGGATTCAGATTCCTCATAACTCATAACACACTTCCAACTCGCAGTTGCATGATCAGATTGACTTGGATCACTGACCTACCTCAATACTACAATTACGAAGGGTTCCAGCATGGTCGTCGATGGCGCAAAATGTGACAGACTCATCTGGCCTGGTGACTATGCAAGTCTTCTCGCAATCCCCCTTTTGCTAGAGGCTCATGCTGTTTTAAATCAGGCGGTTGTGTTCCCTGCTATCGCAGTTTCAACATATGATTTGATTTCAGTTTCCAATGGCCTCGACTCGCTGTTTTCTGAGCAGACCGTCTCAGGACAGTTGCCGTATGCGGGCTTCCCATTCCCAACCCTGCCAGCTATGTTCTCCTTCACATACCACATGTACAGCCTCATTGCTGTGTCAAATCATTTCCTGTGGTCGGGAGATGTCGCATATCTCCAAGGTAAATGGGAAGGGTGGAAGAGAGCCATGACTTGGAGTCTTGGGATGATCGACTTGCTTGGACGACCTTGGACGATCAAATTCATCCGACCCAATGGACAAACACACTATCTAATTCCTCATCAGCAATTTTTAATTATTCATCCTCACTGTCTAGACTCGTCGACGTGAGTGCTGAATTACAGTAATGTCGCCTTTATTAATTGCACTCGAATACATGTTCTCACACAACTGTATTACGATATCAGTTCTCAGTAACCCAAACCCTTACCAAGTCATCGAGACTTTTGTCGAGACTGATTCATCTGCCGAGGATCTCAGTAGACTGCGTAAATTCTAGCTCTTGTGCCCGGGGCTCACTTGCTTCGATATCCTCTGGAACTTGTGCTTTCGGCGCACCCAATACAATGAACCGGTCAATGATGAGTACATTGCTGGCACTAACAATTCAGACATGCATCCCCATGCTCGCATTCTTGCATTGGCACTCCCACTCCCTCTCCTGGGACCCCTGGACTTACAGTGCCGCACTCACCCTCACACTCCCGCACTCAAATTCTCCCATTCCCACGCTCGCTCTCCGGACTCGGACTCCCGCACTCGTATTACCGCACTCATATTCCCGAGCTCCCTTCAGACCCACACTCGCACTCGAACTTGGTTGCATTGGTAGGGAATGCATTGTGGGTTGAGTTGGATGTGGGAGCAGGTGGGGGATCATCGACCAAAGTGGCAGTTTTTCTTGTACAGTTGATGCGGTAGACAATCAGGAATAGGTAAACGGCAATTTACCTTCACTTCTTGTGTATACAAATACAATGTATTTCACTTTGTGTACATTGAAATTTTTGTACCTTGATACAAGTCCTAATCCAAGCCTAGGATCAGTACCTCAGCTTTTGATTATGTTGAAAATTTAAGGGGCATCTGGCAAGTGCAAAAAGGAGCGTCTCAGTGGCGTTGGCTTGAAAAGTGCTGGTATACAGCGCCTATTGTTTCTACAGTGCCCTCTGGATCCCACTGAGAGGCTGACGCCGTCCCTACTTTGTGCATATATCTAGATACATTCTTCGTGCGTCTGTGGTGTTTGGCCATGATCAACACAGTTGAGGTCAAAGACTGTTTCCAAATTTGAGTCTCTCTTTTGTTTGCGCTTTACAAGAACAGCCTGGATTATACCACTAGCTAGACATAGATGCACTGTCAACCATGACATCCATTCCCATGCACTGCGACCATAATTGCCCTGGCTAGCTTGCGTTCCTCTGCAGGGGCGTGCGGACAAGCTGATGCTGGTTCGAAAACATGTCAAAAACAGTTCTTGTCACGATGCTCAACAAGTGCTGCACCACTAGGGTGGTGATTGCATCACCATTTCCACCGATTGGAGCTATTGGAAAGTTTTTCAACCCGAGTTAAGTTCCTTTCAACAAAGTCATTGGCACAGTGGCACTGTGCAGTGCAACCCTTTGGCTTCTGCCTAGGCTTCGAAAGTCCTACCACGTGGAGAAGACATGGCAACGGGCATGAGTCAATCTAGCACGATTTGTATTAACCATCGCTAAAAATGGGCTTCAAATCTAATAAATTATTTACACCCCTACCTACTGGACCGCAGCGAGGAGGGCTAGTCAGTACCAACTACAAGTTAGAGACTGCATCAATGCATCATGCATGAGCTTACATAATCCAGCTTTGTGTCGTATCCCTGCATTTTTATTTACGTAATAGTACACTTCACATAACCTACACAGATTTAGTTATGCTACCTGCGAGCGAAGCCATGGGTCGCTGCGTCCAACAGAGTGCCGCTGGGCAGACCACAACCTTCGCAACTACTGCAGACAGCCATCTCCGAGGATTGGGCTTCCGCTGGTAGGGAAGAGGGTTGCTACTGGGGAGACGGGTGTGTAGCGGTTTCGAGCCGGCGAAAGCTCTCATCACCCGACCGCTTGCCCTTCCAGACCTGTTTAAGAGTCTGTTGGGTGCATTTATGCTCCTGCACCAAAATCAAGCATAATATATTCGATTTATTGTATGGTGTTTCAATCTCTTCTCACATTGTTCTTGTACCATGCATCCATTTCTCTGATTATTTTCGAAATTTTCCAGTCACTCCCTATCTCTCCATTTCATTGTGTTATTTCTATTTTCACAAGCGGCTGCACCCAGCGGAGTCTGAAATGACTTCGACGCGCAAGCTCTTGGGCGCTAAAGGGCCGGAGTACATGCACAGTGAGACAGATTTCCCCCTCTCTCAGTGACAACTAAATTCACTGAGAGAGGCAAGTAAATTAGTCTAGTGTTCTTTCGATTTATTGACCTAGAAATCCTCTGTAGTGAATTAATTTCTAGGTAGTGTATAATATATTTAAAGTGACAACTAAATTCACTGAGAGAGTGAATTAATTTCTAGTCTATTCTTTTGTTCAACAAGTCCATACCTACTGCCTATAATTCCTGTCTACTACAGGGTTATGGGCCCCGGAGACACTTCTGAGAAGCTATTGGGTGTTGAGAAGCTTGCTACTGATGGAAGTAATTGGCCATTGTGGTGAGCCACTCTCATCACCTATTTCGTGTCCAAAAATCTACTCAAGCATGTAGAAAGGAGAGTCACTCGACCTCCTGATCCTCCAGTTATGCCCCCAGGCCATATTCTTACAGAAGCTGAGGAAACTCAGATGGATAAGGCTGAGGAGAAGCTGGAGAGATATCTTTCTAGAGAAGGACAAGCCAAGACCCAAATTATCGTCTCAGTGTCAGAGTCACTAGCTCTGATGCTACAGAAGCAAAAGACAGCAAAAGAGACTTGGGATGCATTGGTCAATGAAATGACCAAAAAGCCCAAGATGGTCCTCACTAGCCTGCAGAGACAACTCTGCAGTATGAGATGCCCTGAGGATGGAGACTTGAGAGATTATTTGGACAAGGCCCAAGACCTATATGCTCGTCTTAATGAGATGGGAGCCTGAGTTTCTGAAGAAGAATTCATGGACATTATCCTTGCATCACTTCCACCATCCTATGAGGCAGTCATGAATGCCCTCACCACTTCGCTTGGAGAATGCGGGAGGCCATTAGTCCCTGATGACATTATTAGGGTACTAAAGGCTCAGTATGACAGGAAGAAAACACTCCCGCAAGAAGAGCAGGTGTTTATTGGTTCATCTACTAAGAAGGACCAGAAGGGGCAGAAGGTGCATGTATGCACCAACTGCAAAAAGCCTGGACATTCCATCGAAAATTGCTGGGCTAAAGGAGGTGGTAAAGAAGGTCAAGGACCACGTCAGAAGAAAAAAGCCAAAGCCAAGAAGAAGAAGAAGGGTAAAGCAAAAGCGAATGTTGCCGAAGAAGAGTCCTCTTCTGAGGAAAGTGATGATGGGCATCTTGCCTTCACCAATTTCGACGAGTGCTCTAATTTTAATTCGAGCACATCCTCAGGAGTTGTAGTCATACTCGACACCGGAACGACATCGCATATGACTCCTCACAAAAATTTATTGAGGAACTACTGTCAATTCTCACAGCCGAGGACTATCCGAGCAGCCAACAAAGGCACTTTTGATGCCTTCGGTTCAGGACTGCTCGTATTATCCAATAAGGTTGGAGATAAAATAGTAGAAGTCATGTTGCAAGACACGTACTATGCACCAAAAATTGCTGCTACTCTCGTCTCAATCAGTCGGTGCGATGATGCTGGCTACGATATTCGACTCGCTGGCCAGAAATGCACAATATCTAATGCTGCTGGAAAGGTATTGATGCAAGCACTGAAGGTCAATGGCTTATATCGACTAGACCTCCAGTCACCAAGTGCTCAAGCCCATATGTGTTTGTCTGCCATGGAAATTCATCAAAAAATGGGGCACATCTCACAGAAGTCCCTACAACATCTATTAAATCGTGGCATGATATTGGGCATTGAACTGAGCTCCACAGGCGATAGAATTGTCTGTGATGCGTGTATTCAGGCCAAGATTGCACGCAAACCTCTTCCTCGAGAACCCAGAGACCGAACATCAAAATTCGGTGACAGAATTTATTCTGATGTCTGGGGACCTGCAAGACACCTCACAATCGATAAAAAGTCATATTATGTCTCTTTCATCGATGACTACTCAAGAGAATCGGTGATCTATCTCATGGCGAACAAATCAGAAGCATTCTCGAAGTACAAGCTCTACGAGGCTTTAATGCTTCGACAGAGAAATGTGCACATCAAAGCACTTGTTTCTGACCGAGGGGGCGAGTATACGAGCTCTGAATTTGAACAGCACCTGGCCAAACAAGGCACGAAGCATCGGTTGACTGTACACTACACCAGAATCTAATGGTGTTGACAAACATCTGAACCAAACTCTCACTGAGAGAACTCGTGCCATGTTATTGGAATCAGGCCTTCCTAAGATATTATGGGGCTATGCGATACAGCATGCCAATTATCTTAGGAACAGGACGCATACAAGAGCTCTACCAGATAAAACGCCCTACGAGATGATTCACCATGAGAAACCGAATCTCAAAGATATTCACACGTGGGGAACTGAAGTCTACGTCAAGGTCACTCAGGGAGATAAATTGGCAGCTCATTCCAAAAGAGCTCGGTGGATAGGAATTTCTACGCAGAGCCATGGTCATTATGTTTATTGGCCTGACTCGCACAAAGTTTCTGTCGAGCGGAACATTGTGTTTGATTCAGAGATGAAGAAGGGAAAGGTCCCAATCATTTCTATTGAGGAATCTAAGCTACCTACGTCTAGAGAGGAGAAGAAGGCCATTCCGGCATCAGTGCCTGTGCCCGGTCGCTTAGTCAGCGAAGAGGCAAAGATCGAAGAAATTGATGAAAGCGCACCAGAAGAATATCTTGAAGAGCTGCAACCTATTCAGGGAGTTGATGACAGACCTAGAGAAGCTGAACCGATCAGGAGAAGCGAAAGGATCCGTCAACAACAAGTGCAGCCGGCCCCAACAGGCCCCGTAACAAGATCTCAGACTCAGAGACAAGCTGGCGCACATATGACTATGCTAGCTTACGAGGACGTTGAGGACCATAAAGAAAATTTATTTGACCAAGAATTATCCTCCGAGATTGATGGCATCAGTAGCCATGAGTGTGCCATCAGTGCGTTTCCAACCGACGGTCAAAACAATAAAAAGGCACCGGATTTGAGTCAAATTGAACCTAGCCATGCAGATGAAGCTCTGAATAATCATATGTGGAAGAAATCAATGGACAAAGAGTACGAGGCCCTAATCAACAAGGGAGTGTGGGAACGAGCTAAACCACCTCCTGGAGCCAATATTGTCAGTAATAAATGGGTCTACCTTTGGAAGCGTAATCCAGAAGGGAAACCAATAATGCCTAAATCGAGAATGGTCGCCCAAGGCTTCACACAGAAGTTTGGAGTCAACTATGATGAGACATACTCACCTGTTGCTCGGTTATCCTCCCTACAGATCATATGCGCCATTGCTGCTAGGAACGACTGGCCTATTCATCAAATGGACGTGGACTATGCATACCTCAATGCTACACTTCCTGAACCTATTTACATGAAGCAGCCGTATGGATATGAGTCCGGAGACAAAGAAGAAGTGCTACTTTTGAAGAAAGCACTTTACGGCCTCAAACAATCTGGAAGAGAATGGTACAAATGTCTGGGTGGTGAATTCCACAAGTTAGGATTCACTACATCAGCCACAGATGGGGCTGTATTTTATAGATGTGGCGGAAAGGGGCATGTGATCATTGCAACAGCTGTGGATGACCTCACCATCACAGCTGAGAATCAGTCAGTCCTGGACGAAGTCAAACGAGATCTTGCTCAGGTCTTCAGTATGAAAGATCTAGGCGAGATTCATTGGCTATTGAACCTCAAAATCGAAAGAGACTGGCAGAAGAAAACCATTGCAATTTCACAACCCGCATACATCGAGAAGATCATCAAAAAATTCAATCTCAAAGATGCGAAGACTTATGCTACGCCTCTTGATCCAGCCGTTAAATTATCTAAAGACCAATGTCCTTCTACAGAGAGAGGCAAGAAAGCCATGTCAAAGATTCCATACAGGCAAGCCATAGGATCACTGATGTGGGCAGCTGTAGCCACTCGACCTGACATTGCATTTGCGGTGTCATTACTCTCACAATTCCTCGAAAATCCAGGTGGCACACATTGGAATGCAGTTAAACGTGTCTTCAAATATTTGAAAGGCACGAAGCATTACAAACTCACACTTGGAAGAATCGAGACGGCTTGATGGGGTATTCAGATGCGGATTGGGGTTCACAGAATCATAGGCATTCATATTCGGCATATTTATTTCAGATTGATGGGGGCACTGTTTCATGGAGTTGCCAGAAACAGTCGATAGTAGCCCTCTCATCAACTGAAGCCGAATTCGTCGCCCTGACCCATGCGGGGAAAGAGGCTCTTTGGATGCGCCATTTTATTTCTGAAATATTCCAACCGCTGAACAGACCCATCCAAGTTTATTCAGACAATCAATCAGCCATTGCAATCACGTATGGCACTCAACAACACACGAGAACCAAACATTTCGACATCAGATTATATTTCCTTCGAGATATAATCAAAAATCAAGAAGCCAAGCTCGTTTATTTGCCAACCGAACAAATGTTGGCAGATATTCTCACTAAAGGACTTCCTAGTCCTAGAGTGAAGATGCTCAACGAGAGAATCGGAATATATTAAGCTTGAGGGGGCGTGTTGGGTGCATTTATGCTCCTGCACCAAAATCAAGCATAATATATTCGATTATTGTATGGTGTTTCAATCTCTTCTCACATTGTTCTTGTACCATGCATCCATTTCTCTGATTATTTTAGAAATTTTCCAGTCACTCCCTACCTCTCCATTTCATTGTGTTATTTCTATTTTCACAAGCGGCTGCACCCAGCGGAGTCTGAAATGACTTCGACGCGCGAGCTCTTGGGCGCTAAAGGGCCGGGTAGTAGTACATGCACAGTGAGACAGATTTCCCCCTCTCTCAGTGACAACTAAATTCACTGAGAGAGGCAAGTAAATTAGTCTAGTGTTCTTTCGATTTATTGACCTAGAAATCCTCTGTAGTGAATTAATTTCTAGGTAGTGTATAATATATTTAAAGTGACAACTAAATTCACTGAGAGAGTGAATTAATTTCTAGTCTATTCTTTTGTTCAACAAGTCCATACCTACTGCCTATAATTCCTGTCTACTACAGAGTCGCTGCTTTTGAGCCTTGACTAGTGGGAGTGAACAGTCCGTGCGCATGAACAGTGCCTATCGCCATCCGAACAGAGGCCGCTACGGCACTCGTGACCCACCAGCGGGAAGTGTACTGTTGGGTGGTGTGTTTAGTCAGAGGACGGAAGCTTCGTCCTAAGCTCCTCAGCTCCAAGCTGACTAAAGCACACTGTGGGTAGTCAACCCTGTGAAAGACAAGAGTGGTTGATGGTAGGTTGGATAGTGATTAGGATTCAGACTTCTACTCGAAGTCGAATCGAGTAGAATTATAGAGATGAAGATTTAGGGAGAACACAATGTGTGTATCTCCTTCAGCAATAACTATGCAGTACTTGTGCGTCGCGAAATACCAATATGGCTCAAAGTGAGTTCTGATGACTGGGGAATTTGGATATACAAGCCAAGCTATTTATCTAGCTACGAGGTGTGCTGCGGTGCGAAGAGCGGAGGGGAGATGTGTGGTTCGACTCTAATGTCTGGACTCTGGGATACGGTGGTCCGGAGGCACCGGTAACTAAGAGGATAATCTATCGAATGGGGGGGAATGTAGGTAGTCATACATATCAGAAACATGGGTTGTGGTTAGAAGGAAAGAAGGAAACATGGAAGGAATGTATGCAAGTGGTAAAACGTCTGATCGCTCCGTGGATCAGCATGCCTCGGACTCGGGCATAGTCTCGGTTGGGATGGATCCGCGGGTACTGGATCAGGCTCATGCCTGCAGGGTGATGGAATTGTCGAGGTGTGTCGTGCGGACATGTGTGGGCTCAGGTGGGCTTGGTTTATTCATGTGGGGTGAGTAGGCGGCGTGGGATAGGGTATATGCGGTGATGGGATATTTCGTCTGGGTGTGTAGTGGCAGTTATGAGCTTACCAGCACCCTTTTATGACAAACCCAATGAATCCTATTGGGTGGACCCACTGAGGATTCAGTATATAAACCATTATAGCTAGTGTAACTACCAATAGAACCCGTTGAAAATTCAATGAATCAGTTTCAGTGGAAAAAGTTTCGTTTCAATGAGTTGGTTTCAGGGGTTGACTCATCGGTATTCAGGGATCCTACAACGGAAGACCAATGGATTGAACCAGGCATTTCGAGTCGACGACCACTGGGTTCCCGTGAGATAGTCACTTATGACCCCATAGTTCTATCACCACATTTCAGAGATGCAGCAACTGAATGTCACTGGCCTGAGATCTGAATAATATGAGGCAAATCACTGAAGATTCATGAAATTTGTAGTGAATGCTAGGTTGTATAGCTATGAGTTTTCAATGCTTATTGCCTTGCGATCTTGTTCAAATGCCATGGGATACCAGTTAAACTTCCCCATTATTTCAAGTCATAAATCAATATATACAAGGAAAAATACGGATGAAACATAAGGTGAAAATCACTGAAATACCACTTTCCAATCCGTGAAACCCATACCAGGGTGCTTCAGTGGAGTGGCAGAATAGCGATGTCGAGTGTTAGCTAACTCTAGCTGTAACACTAAATGGAGCTGCAGTGCAGCTGAAAGGGCTGAAACCAATGGATTCACTGTAACTACTGAGCTAGCTACTTATGCGTATGGATGTGTATGCATGGCGCTGACATAGTAAAGAAATGAACTAATATATACCAGTTTACAACAATACACCGGCTCGGCTGCCTTGTCTGGCGTGACCGACGTGCGTGCTGCCATGACTTTTGTGGCGGTGTCGTCTTCCGGCGCGAACCTGATCGCGCTGGACCTGTAGGTGGTGTCTTCCGCCTCTTCGTCCCATTTGTAATATTGGGATGGCTCAGGATCCCACTCTTCAGCAGGTGTGTCTCCATTGTCCGGAGATTCGTTGGGTTGGGGATCACCCTCCCCCTCTTCATCAATTTGATGGAGAGAATTTTGACCGAGATCCGTCTCCGGATCCTCGGTCTCCTCGTCGTGCCTCGCGGCCACTGTCCTGGTACCGGACCTAAGCCGGGGGCACTCTGCTTTTTTGTGGCCAGGTTGGCCACATTCAAAGCACCTAGCACTGCTTTGGTTGCCGCTGGACCGATCGTTAGGCCGGCCCAACACTTTTGTTGGTGGGGCAGGTCGCGGGGACGATCCTGACGCTTGAGGCTGTTTGGCCTCAGGTGGGCGTCCAGCTTGCGCTGGGCATTGGGGCGGCGGTCGCTGTGACACTCCACTTCTCGAGAACAGGCTAGGCCTGGCCAGGACCGTCTGTGTTGCTCTATCGAGCTGCTCTTGGCGTTGTAGCCCTTTTTGAGGACCTTGTTGCGCAGCATTTCGCGCAGTGCCGACACGAACCGTCTCCGGAACGTGTAGTCGTCTGGCGGCTGTATCATACGTGCCATGTATTTCGTGAGTTCGTTCAGCATCTCCTGAATGGTCTTCATGCCCTGCATGACCGCGTTGAATTTATTCGATGTGTGGTGGTACGCCAGTGTGTGCAGGAACCTTTTTTGAAGGCCCTGCATCACTGTTTCCAGAGTCCAACTGTGGACCTGGCGATTGAAGCGTTCTATGTTTCGAAGGAACCATTCCTGGGCTTCGCCGGTTAGGTGAGTGCCCACGTAGCCGACCTGCCTGTCTATACTGGTTGGCCCTAGGAGGCAGTTCATTTTCAGCCATCATAAGATGGCTGCGACGAAGATTTCAAACTCTTCCAGGTCAGATCCCCTGGCGTATGGCTCAGGGTGAGCCAGCTTCATGCTGGCTTTCACTAGCACAGACTTCTCTGGGTCTGTGTCCACGGCATCTGCCAATGCCACGCGGATCATCCATGTGATCCCGTCGTACGGCTCCAGCGGTATGACATCAGCCTGATCCGGTATTCCCTGGCCCTCCGTTGGGGCCATGGATCACTCGGGCGGCTGTGACGCCGCACGGACAGTGGCCCTTGGGGCGGGCGAGGACATCTATTTCACGGTTGTCGGGTATACGATGGGAGAATTAGATCATGTGATACCAGCTCAAGGTAGCTATGCCACGCTGGGACTGGTCTACGCCGCTAGGCCTATGCGCCTACGCTATATATAGGAATTTTCTTACTGATGTATATTGCGCACCCAGACCACATGCGCTGGTGCGCGCTGACAGCGACCGTCACGGAGCGCTTCTACTTGACATGTCACGGTCACAGCTTCTTTTTAGGTAGGGCAGGCCCCAAAAGGTACAAGGGCAGTGTACATCGTGAGATACTTAGCAGCACTGGACTCTTAAATTTCCACGATAACCATCGACTTGACGCAATGGCTGAAGCTCTGGCAGGTCTGGCAGTGGCAGGTAAGTCGGCAGTATTTATCTTCCTTCTACTACGATGCTCATCAACCCACTCACTCAGCGAGTGTCATCGCTGTCGTCCAGATTACCGAAGATGTTATCACCAAATGCTCCGCGTATCGAGTTGCATATAAGAATGCGTCCAAAGATATGAGCAGACTCAGCGACCAGGTTTCCAGGCTACGGGGGGTACTTCTTGACCTCAATGAGCTCATAGTGGCTGAGGAAACTCAAAACTTCTCTCGATTGCCGACTTTGATGACTGCACTCGATATATCCCATGATGATCAAACTCTAGGCGGGCCTCCCGAGGTGACAAAGAGCGAGGACGAGGCACGACCCGGCTATGGGCACGCTGTATCCATGCCAAGTGAGCGTACGGGTCTTTTAAAGCGCCTATTGGAGAACTTCAAGCGCAAAGGAGGCAAGAACATGACAGACATACAGTGTGAACACACAGATGGCATACTCTCCCCCACTGCGACGAAGAGTGATTCCTTAACAGCCGGAGGCGGAAACACAGCAGGGAATGTCTCGGAGATCAAAAATGGTCACATGAACTTACCTCGTGTTCTTAGGGATTGTCATGCCGAGTTGCAGAGCCTTTTGAAGAAGTTAGAAATGAAGAATGTACGCGCATCTCGCAAGGAAGCACTGGTCTATGCATTCAAGCAAGGCGAGGTTAATAAGACTCTCGACAGCCTACAAAAGTTCCAGCAGCAGCTTGTTGTGGCCTAATCCATTGATCAAGCGTACGTTCAACACCCTACCCTCGATGGACAATGATCCCTTAACATGCTGACAGACGTTTGGTGCTGGAGGTGCATGACAACCAATGTCGTCAGGATATCTACAAGTGGTTGGCGGCCCCTGATTACGAGTCGAAACATTTGAATGCCTCTGGGGAGTGGGAGGAACACACCGGCGAAACTTTCCATGAATGGAAAAGCCAGCCCAAGTCATTCTTATGGCTTCACGGCAAAGGTATGTTCTCTACTTATTTGATGATCGCCGCTGATAAGCACACGCAGCTGGCGCGGGGAAGACTATCTTATGGTAAACAATTCGAATTTCTTTGGATATCTAGGTACCATGCTAACGAATGCATTCATCAAGCTCTACCATCATAAGAGAGATCTCTCATCACTGCACATCAGACCCCTCACTCGCAGTTGCATTTTTTTATTTCGATTTTCGCAGCAAGGATATAGACCCACCCAGCCTGCTTCGTGCTCTGATCAAACAGCTGTCCTTGAAAAGCACCCAGACCCCTGCCACGACCTTTAACTACCTGGCCCAACTATTTTCTGACAAAAAGAATGGTCTAGAATCGCCATCTCTGGAGGAGCTCAAGTCAACGCTCAAGTCCATCATCGGCACTTTCGAAAAGAATGTGTACATTATCTTCGATGCTCTCGATGAATGTCCAGACCGACATCAATTTTTGAAACTGATCAAAGAAATCCACGGATGGAACTTTGACACATTATGCCTTCTAGCAACGAGTCGATACGAACAAGACATCGAGAGGACACTGCGGGACTTGGTTTCACATCAGGTATCTATGGAAGAAGGCCTTGTCGACAGCGACATCCGAGTCTATGTGTCCAGAGCACTTAAGGATGATAACAAGCTCAGTAAATACTTGGCAGAGAAGAAGGAAAATATCAAAACTACATTGAGTGACGGTGCGCATGGAATGTATGTAGTCTTTTCACCTTTCCGAAGGTCGTTGCCAACTGGACTGCCAGGTTTCGATGGGTTGTTTGTCAGCTGGATGCCCTACGAAAGTGCCGATCTCCACACGAGCTCAAGAAGGCACTCACAAATCTACCAAAGACCCTATACGAGACCTACGATAGGATTCTGTTGGACATCGACGAGGGCAATAGAGACGATGCCCTGAAACTGTTGCAATGGCTTGCTTTCTCAGTCCACAAGGTTTCACTCCGCGAGGCTGTGGAGGTGCTTGCTACAGATCCTGACGGCGAAAATGGACCCCTATTTGACCCAGACCAGCGCTTTGACGATCCACGGGACATTTTGACCCTGTGTTCCAGCCTGGTCACAATTACAGATGTAGACAAAACCTTCTATCAGCCAAAATATCTCAAGGGCGACCAGGGAACGTTAACGGAACTCACTCTAGCCCATTTCTCCGTCCGTGAATATTTGGTCTGGGAATCCCTCCGTACCCACAGGAAGTTGTCGTTCTATCACTGTGACACGAAACTGGCTAATACGTTCATTGCCAAGACATGCCTGATCTACTTACTGCAATTCAACCAGCATAGCATAAGCCGAGATATACGGATATCATATCCATTATGTTCATATGCGGCGAAATGCTGGATTAGCCATACTCAACCCGATAACGATGATGACGCAACTTTGCGCGGGCTGATCATAGGTCTTCTACAACCTGAGAGTACAGTGTACTCGATTTGGCTGGAGCTTTGTTACTCACATCCGTATTCGAGGAATTGTGCTCCTATCTATTACATGGCAGAGGCTGGGTTAACAATGGTATCCCGGGATCTTCTAGAGAATGGTGCGGACATCAATGCGCAAGGTGCCGAGTATGGCACTGCGCTCCAGGCAGCATCGTTCAGCGGACATCATCCCACAATTGAGCTGCTCTTGGAGAAGGGTGCAGATGTAAATGCGCAAGGCGGCAAGTATGGCAATGTGCTCCAGGCGGCATTGTCACAGGGTCATCATGACATTATGCAGTTGCTCCTGGAGAACGGAGCAGATGACAATGCACAAGGCAGCGAGTATGGCAATGCACTCCAGGCGGCATCATTCAGCGGACATCATCCCACAATTGAGCTGCTTCTGGAGAAGGGAGCAGATGTAAATGTGCAAGGCGGCAGGCATGGCAATGCACTCCAGGTGGCTTCATTAAGGGGTCATCATGCCATTGTTCAGCTGCTCTTGGAGAATGGAGCAGATGTCAATGCGCAAGGCGGCTGGTATGGCAATGCGCTGCAGGCAGCATTGTCACAGGGTCATCATCCCATTGTACAGCTGCTCCTAGAGAAGGGAGCAGACATCAATGCGCAATATGGCAAGTATGGCAATGCACTCCAGGGGGTGTTGTTCATTGGTCATCATTCTATTTGTGAGCTGCTCCTGGAGAAGGGAGCAGAGGTCAATGCGCCAGGTGGCAAGTATGGCAATGCGCTCCAGGTGGCGTCGTTAATGGGTCATTATCCCATTTGTGAGCTGCTCCTGGAGAAGGGAGCAGATGTCAATGTGCAAGGCGGCCTGTATGGCAATGCGCTCCAGGCGGCATTGTCAGGGGGTCATCATCCCACAGTGAAGCTGCTCCTGGAAAGAGGAGCGACGTCAATGCACAGGGTGGCATGTATGGCAATGCACTCCATGGAGCATTGTTGAGGGGTCACCATCCAACTGCTGAGCTGCTCTTGGAGAAAGGAGCAGATGTCAATGCGCAAGGTGGCCAGTATGGGAATGCGCTCCAAGCGGCATCATCGGGAGGTCATCACCCCATTGTTGAGCTGCTCCTAGAGAAGGGAGCAGATGTTAATGCACAAGGTGGCCTGTAGGTCAATGCACTCCAGGTGGCATCATCAAAGGGTCATCATCCCACCATTAAGCTGTTCCTGGAGAGGGGAGCAGATGTCAATGTGCAAGGTGGCATGTATGGCAATGGAGGATGTTCACATTGACAACAATGTACATTCTTCTAGGATATATTAGATATCTTTTAAAATATCAACCCTAACCAAATTCATAGTCCATCATTTTGAGCAACTTGTATATTGTGGTTGTTGGGTGCATTTATGCTCCTGCACCAAAATCAAGCATAATATGTTCAATTTAGTGTGTGGTGTTTCCAATTGTTTCTCACATTGTTCTTGTACCATGCATCCATTTCTCTGCTTATTTTCGAAATTTTCCAGTCACTCTCTACCTCTCCATTTCATTCTGTTATTTCTATTTTCACAGGCGGCTGCACCCAGCGGAGTTTGAAATGACTTCGACGCGCGAGCCCTTGGGCGCTAAAGGGCCGGGTGCACGTATATGCCTTCTGAGACAGGATTGTACTCCTCTCTCAGTGACAATAAATTCACTGAGAGAGGCGAGTAGTATCTTTCATATTTACATAGCATGTTGAATGAAAATCATGTAGTATATTTGATTCTAGGTATTGTATTAATATATCAGTGACAATAAATTCACTGAGAGAGTATATTTGATTCTAGCTTTCTAAGAACTCTACCGAACCTTCCCTGCCATAGCCCCAAGTTTCTAACAGTGGTTATCCTAATTATTTTTGAATGTTCTGATATTTAAAAATATGGTTGTATGTGCTAAAGCATGGTGTGTATTCAGATAACAGAGCAATTTCAGAGAGGATGTGGATGACTATATATTAAAAGTATATATGAAGCTTGTTAAATGTATGATGATAGCATGTAGAGGCAAGTATAGACCATATGAGTACATGTTAGATGTACAATCACAGAATATAGAAGCAAGTATGGACCATACCTGTACTATATTATTATATATGGTTGAGAGATCTGATTAGAAGGTATGTTTAAAATAATATGCATGTATAGTACAAAGATATGCAACTATTGATGTTTAGACAATAGGGTATACAACCTTTCCTGGGGGAGCAGCAGACTGTGAGAAAGAACTTTGGGGCTAGGATTAAGCATGCCTTACAGGTGCTGGCAACTGCCTCAATTGTGATATATTTTATGAAATATAGATGAGCTAAGTTATATATACATATATATGACAGTTACAACCATCCCCCAATGCGCTCCAGGCAGCATCATCAGGGGGTCATCACCCCATTGTTGAGCTGCTCCTAGAGAAGGGAGCAGATGTCAATGCTAAAGGCGGTGAGTATGGCAATGCACTGCAGGTGGCATCGTTAAAGCATCATCATCCCGTTGTTGAGCTGCTTCTGGAGAAGGGAGCGGATGTCAATGTGCAAGGTGGGCAGTATGGCAATGCACTCCAGGCAGCATCGTCAGAGGGTCATCATGCTATTGTTCAATGGCTCCTGGACAGGGGAGCAGACATCAATGTGCAAGGTGGCTGGTATGGCAATGCGCTCCAGGCGGCATCGTCAGAGGGTCATCATCCCACAGTTAAGCTGCCCCTGGAGAGAGGGGAAGACATTAATGCACAAGGCGGCAAGTTTGGCAATGCACTCCGGTCAGCATTGTCAGAGGGTCATCATGCCATTGTCCAGCTGCTCCTGGCGGAGGGAGCAGATGTCAATGCACAAGGCAGCAAGTATGGCAATGCACTCCAGGCAGCTTTGTCAGAGGGTCATGATGCCATTGTTCAACTGCTCCTGGACAAGGGAGCAGATGTCAACATGCAAGGTGGCCAGTATGGCAATGTGCTCTAGGCGGCAGTGTCTATGGGTCATTGTGGGGCTGTTCAACTGCTAGTAAGCAATGGAGTGGGAAAAGACTAGGAATGTACACCACCATCAGATGATTCATAAGTGTTACTGTACCACCCTCAATTGCCAGCCTTGATGAATTTGACTATGTGATTAAGAGTAATGTCTGTGCATGGGACCACTTACATACATTTGGAGTGTCCAACATCCTCACTCTCACTAGGTGATGCCATTGATATGACAACAAGGATGGGATTGCTTAAGCCTACATAACTACAACATAACTACAGGATAGGATTTGCATTTGGTGATAGTACTACTTGTGCAACCACAATTTTGACTCATCCATAATTTCAGACTTGACAATCTGAACTTTCATCCAGTATTTTTCCTTGCTTCTTGGAAATATTGCACATGGGCACACAGAATGACCGAGTGAGTGAAATATTCCACCCTGGAAATAGGTGTGTAGGTGTGTGGGTCTCATGACCTGTCTATTTCTCCTACCCCACTGTCCCTATGTTCCCCCTCGTCACTCCCTAGCATCTTCTCCAGAGTTCGCCGCACCCACCAACCACTCCCCCTCTACGTCCACTCTACCCGCTGTTCGCCCCATTCTCCGAACCGCTATTCGCTGCTTGTGCATTTTGCCAGAAGGCACACCATCAAATATGATTGATACCATTCACCCGGCATGATGGTTCATCATTAACCCCATCATCTTCTTAATCCAACCCATTGGGCATTCATATGGCCAAAGTGTGTTCGTAGGACGTCCCTTCCATAGGCCGTGTGGGAGCAACCCAGTAGACGAAGAGTCCGTGCAGGGTAGCATGTATCCAGGTCCCATGACATGGTTTTGTCCATAAGTGCCTTCGCCACCTTTATTCTCCATCGTTTCATGTTCGCATTCTTCCCTCACTCTATTGTATGTTTATTCCATCTACTTAGTATCATGACTGTGCACCCCTATCCGACCCTGACTCACGACGGCCCCTTTCCTATTCGCTAATACCTTACGAGCATTCGATATAAGTAGTTTGCATTCGCATGTATATTCCCCAGTTCAATTATCATACATCTGTCATGACCGGTTTATTTCTCCTACCGTGCTACCTCTATGTTCCCCCTCGTCACTCTCTAGCATCTTCGCCAGAGTGCTCCGCACCCACCGACCACTCCCCCTCCACGTCTACTCTACCCGCTGTTCGCCCCATTCCCCGAACCACTATTCGCTCCTCGCACATTTCGCCAGCAGGCACGCCATCAAATATGATCAATACCAGTCACCCGGCATGATGGTTCATCATTAACCCCATCATCTTCTTAATCCAACCCCTTGGGCATTCGTATGATCAAAGTGTGTGCGCAGGGCGTCCCTCCCATAGGTCGTGTGGGATCAACCCAGTAAACGAAGAGTCCATGCAGGGTAGCATGTGTGCGGGTCCCAAGACATGGTTTCGTCCATAAGTGCCTTCGCCCCCTTTACTCTCCATCGTTTCATGTTCACGTTCTCCCCTCACTCTATTGTATGTCTATTCCATCTACTTAGTATCATGACTGCGCACCCCTATCCGGCCCTAACTCACGACGGCCTCCTTCCTATTCGCTAATACCTTACGAGCATTTGATATAAGTAGTTTATATTCGTATGTATATTCTCTAGTTTAATTATCATACATCATTTATCTTGTGCAAATTCGACCTCACTGTGGTCATCATCTTAAGCCTTCTCTTGGAGATTCCTATCTTCGACTAGCAGAGGACTTAGGTGCCACTGGTGAGTTCTCATAGTTCATCTTCGTTACCTTAGCCTTCAAACCATTTTCTGTGCTGTTGGTGAAGGGCTCCAAAGGAGCACCTTTGCCAGTGAAGGGATTGTCGAGACTTAGGCGGCCCTTCCGTGAGACCTTGCACGTCACATCGTCAAGGGCCACGGGCTATTTCGCTACGACTGCAGATAGGGTGAGCCCCGTTCGGGCAACTCTCTTACCTTGTGAACATTCATTGGTTCACCTATTCGCCGAATGGTATACTTATTCGCACAAGTTATTCGGGCATTCGCTGTGTTCACTAATACACGATATTAACGCCTAAAAACCAGCCTTGACAACGTCGTCCATCTTGTGCAAACTTGACCTCACTGTGATCATCGCTTTGAGCCTTCTCGTGGAGATTCCTATCTTCAACCAGAAGAGGACTTAGGCATCACTGGTGAGTTCTCATACTTCACCTTCGTTACCTTAGCCTTCGAACTATTTTCTGTGCTGACGGCGAGGGGCTCTGAAGGAGCACCTTTGCCGGCGAAGGGATTGTCGCTACTTAGATAACCCTTCTGTGACACCTTGCACATTACATTGTCAAGTGCTACGGGCTATTTCGCCACGACTGTAGATGGGGCGAGCTCCGCTTGGGCAGCCCTCTTATCTCGTGAACACTTATTGGTTCACCTATTCACCGAACGGCATACTTATTCGCACAAGTCATTCGGGCATTCACTGTGTTCACTAATACACGATAATAATGCCTAAAAACCAATCTTGACAGTGGGGTCATGTACCTGGATTCAGCTTCTGTCATATTTCATTGTGCCAGGGATTGGAGAGCATAGTGAAGGATAAGAGTAGGAAAATGAGCAGGTGACCTGGAATATGGCTATAGGGTGGACGGGAAAGTGGTGACGAGGGCCCCTGGGTGGGCAAGGTACAAGTCACCTGGGATCCTGATTGAGATCCATGGTTGTCATCCCAGACATTTGTCCATGTCAATTTCACCTATGCCACACCGCTTGCTCCTGCTCTGAAGGGTCCTTCAGTAGATTTACAGTAAGGAGAAGAAGATAACAATTGATGCACTGCCCAGAGTGGGGGTTAAAACTGGACTGGAGAAATTACCAGGAGTGGCAATGTGATAAAAGTACCTGAGGGATGAGAGAGATCATTGCCAGGGTGTTGAGTTGGATGTAAGTCATGATTGCAGTGGGGAGGTATTCATCGGTGACTCAACATCAATTCTTGAATAACAACTGGGTGCTGATGCTCTTTGTCAAGGCTTATACTGCACCTGGAATTTCCAAGATTGTTGAGTCAGCATTTAATCTCTAAAAATCAAGAACAACCCAGCCATTCACACTTTGTACATGGACTTGATCCATGGACCGCAAACCCTAATGTTAGTAATTGTGGGCACATACACCCACAACAGATTATAAGTCAACTATTATATAGGACTCAGGAACCGATAGCTCTGCTTGTCATCGGCCACACTCACCAGATCCATCAGGTGGATATAAATCGGTGCATTGCCACCATGACAGATATTGTGAGCACAGACAGCCACCCTCAGTTATCGGGTGCTGCACAGCCACTCCCAGCATCCATCCTGCAGATATAGACTGGTCACCACACATGAACACAAGTACACCACTCACCATGGTCCTAGCAATTTTCTTGGAGTATCCTGCACTCACATGGCTCCTGTTTGACACTCTTGTGACATTCATCAATCTCATACACTATCTTAAGGAATGAATGGATACTCTGGAGCCAGCACTCTGAGCTCACAGATCCACCGGATACCCTCCTGGCAGCACCCATTGTTTCATCTGAGATTCTCTCAATTTCTGCAATGATAACACAAAGATTTTATGGGAGGTTTTCAAGGGGATTGCATGGATTGAACAGGCTGACAATCCCCTATGATCGAGGATGAGGCAAGTGGCACTGCTTCCGCTATTCTTGGGATACAGTCCAACTTACAGTGTCAGTGAGTTTCTCTCAACATTTCCCTGTACTAAATAATCATTGAAGCTTTCATTTACATAGCATTTCTTACAATATCCTACGGAACAATATATGTTCCCACGCAGACTCTCACACTGAGGACATCCACCATTGGGAACCAACGGTACCAGCTGAGGAGCAGGTACTGAGGGTGTGGCTGAGGGTGCATCTGAGGGTGCGCCAGACTGTCCAGAAGGCGTAGGAGGAGGAGCAAGAGCCAAGTCAGTGTTTGGTGGGAAGGCAGCTATTCACTGATGGATAGTGAGCTTTCCATAGCCCTTACACTACATGACAATATTGTTAGAATGGCTAATAATACAGAGTGAGCAATTACCTTTTGATATGCCCTGCCTACATTATTTTGGGTTGATTTCTTTACAGACTTGGTCAAGTCATACTTTCTGATGCAGTTGCTGTGGATGCAGATGCATTTTGCAAGTATGTGTCATAGGAGGATAATCAAAATGGTCATGTGATACAGCATATATGAGTATATAATATATATTATAAGAGTATTAATAACAACATATAGGAATATATAGTAGTATTTATAAGGAGAATAATAGATGTTATTAGAGTATTCTGTATATGTTTAAACATCTCAGAGATATATATACATATGAGAGAGTATCTGACTACAAGATAGAATAACAGATAGTTGGATAGATACTTCTAATAGATATGAGTAGGAGTATTAGTATGAATAGTTATGATGATATAGTGTATCTTAAAAGGGGGTTGAAAAAATAACAAGAGGGGTAAAAATAAGAAGAGGCTGTCATTACCTGTCTATTTCTCTTACCCCGCTGCCTCTACGTGCCCCCTCGTCACTCCCTAGCATCTTCGCCAGAGGTCACCTCACCCTCGGACCACTCCTCCTCACCGTCCACTCTATTCGCTGTTCGCCCCATTCTCCGAACCACTATTCGCTGCTCGCACATTTCGCCAGCAGGCACGCCATCAAATACGACTGATACCATTTACCCGGTGTGATGGTTCATCACTAACCCCATCATCTTCTTAATCCAACCCCTTTGGGTGTTCATATGACCAAAGTGTGTTCGCAGGACATCCCTTCCGTAGGTCATGTGGGATCAACCCAGTAGACGAAGAGTCAGTGCAGGGTAACATGTATGCAGGTCCCAAGACATGGTTTCGTACATAAGTGCCTTCGCCACCTTTACTCTCCATCGTTTCATGTTCGCACTCTTCCCTCACTCTATTGTATGTTTATTCCATCTACTTAGTATCATGACTGCGCACCCCTATCCAACCCTGACTCACGACGGCCTCTTTCCTATTTGCTGATACCTTACGAGCATTCAATATAAGTAGTTTCCATTCGCGTGTACATTCCTCAGTTCAATTAACATATGTCGTCCATCTTGTGCAAACTTGACCTCGCTGTGATCATCGTCTTGAGCCCTCTCCTGGAGATTCCTATCTTCAACCAGAAGAAGACTTAGGCATCACTGGTGAGTTCTCATAATTCATCTTCGTTACCTTAGCCTTTGAACTATTTTCTGCACTGTCGGCGAAGGACTCCGAAGGAGTACCTTCGCCGGCGAAGGGATTGTCACTACTTAGACAGCACTTCCATGACATCTTGCACGTTGTACCGTCAAGTGCCACGGGCTATTTCGCTACGACTGTAGATAGGGCAAGCTCCGTTCGGGCAACCCTCTTATCTTGTGAACACTTGTTGGTTCACATATTCGCCAAACGGCATACTTATTTGCACAAGTTATTCAGGCATTCACAAGCATAGCATGAGTGTCCCCATGCATAGCGTGCATGTCCCCATGCATAACATGCGTGTACCCATGCATAGTGTGTGTAGCATGCCCCTCAAGTATAGCATGCGTAGCACGTCCCAATGGTATGTGTAGCATATCCCCAAGGGCCTCAAAGTGAAGCAAGCAGAGGCTGTTACTACTTGCAAACTCAGGGACATGTATCAATATCTATTTTGTGACATATACAGACATAAATAAAATAGTCAAGGAAACCATATTTAAGCAGCTGCTGTCATTAATTTTAGCAAAGTCAGGATTATCTATTTTTCAAAAAAATGTCAAGAAAATGTCCAGTACATGTAAGCTGAAGCTGGTATTAATTTTAGGATTATCTATCTTTCAAAAAATGTCAAAAAAATGCACTGTACATTTAACCTGGAGCTGTTGTCAATTTTCACAAAATAATTTATTGATATCTATTTGCAAAAAAAATGTCAAAAAAGTACAGTACATTGAAGCAGAAGCTGTTATTAATGCCCAGCCAAAGCCAGAGAAGCCCAGAGACTGACAGAGAAACCCAGGGCCCAGCCAAAGCCATAGTAAGCCAGTCATCAGTATTGCCAGAGAGGAGTGGCTGGTAAGTGGCTTTACAGTAAATAAAACAATAAAACAAACCACATTTCAAGGCAGAATATATTGTCATTAATTTTAGAGAAAACTTATTGATGTCAATTTTCGAAAAAAACCTGAAAAATATTGATATTAAAATACATTTTTTTGAGCAGTCTTTGGATGTTATTTAAATCTATTTTCGAAAAAAATCACAAAAATATAATGCACATGTGACAATACTATATTATGAAAAAAGAAGGAACCAATAAAAGTACCAACACAAATAAAATAAAATACATGGCAATGCATTAAAAAAAAGATATTACCTACCAATAGACAGCCTGCCAAGCCAATAGATAGCCAGCCAGCCAAAGCAATAGACAGCCAGCCAGCTAAAGGATAAGACACCAGAGAGAGTAGACAGCACACAGAGCAGACAGCAGAGAGAGGAATTGCCGGTTGGGCAGTGTCATGACGCATTTATTTCCATACTCAGATGCTCAGTTTTCCTATTTTCTCACTCCACCTTCGTGTTCGTTCCGATCGCCATTGTCATGTTCAGCAACCGATTCTCGCTGTTCGTGCCAATTACCATAGCCACGCCGTCAAACACACGATTGACGTCTTTGGACTGACTTGGCAGTCACCGCTGGGTCTACCACCTCCTCTGCTCGACCCTCTTCCGATGGTGTTCTGGTAAGCATAGCATGTCCCTGGTTTGTAGCATGTCCCCAAACATAGCGTGTCCCTAAATTACAGCATGTGTGTCCCCCATGCATAGCGTGTCCACATGTGTAGCATGTCCCTACATGTAGTGTGTGTAGCATCTCCCTCAAGTATAGTGTGCAAGGTGTGTCCCCAATGCATAACATAAGAGCCTTCTCACGCTTACCACCACCACCAAAACCCATAAAATTCCAATCCCCAAACATCCACATACCCCAACTGTAGCTAGTACACTGCGAGTAGCACTAAACACTAGGACAAAAGCCTTCCCTGAAAAAGGCACCAAAAGGGCTATGCCACCCAATGCAGAGCCTCATCCGTCCGCACCGGTGCCAGCCTGAACAAGAGCTAGCAGCCAGCAGACGAGCACCAAAACTAGAACCGAGCTGATAGCAGACCCATACGCATCAGTATGCACCAAAGAACAGGCGAGAGTGTTCCTGGACAGGCAGGGCTTCCTCTCCAAAGACAGCCTGGCAACAACAGAACAGCTAAGCTACATCCTTCTCTCTCTAGCACACAGCTCTACAGGCAAAGTACTCGAAGAGGGCGCCAGATCGGTCGTCATCCTCATGACCGACGAAACAGCCAAGGACCTCGGAACAGCAGTCATGTGATACGTCGAAAAAAACTTAGCGCCCATACTCAGCAAAGTCGAATCCATCGTAGAGGCAACACGCGAGATCACCGACACATCGAAAAACATGACGGACGAGGCAAACCTAGCAGTAGAGGAGGTGTGCAGCGTGCAGAGGATAAGAAGCGAAGCGATGGGGGAAAGAACTACGGAAAACACGTATGCGGCCGCGCTCAGAGGTAACGTCCCCCTATCACACCCCAGTAACCTGGCCAGAGCGAAAGCAAGAGAATGTCAAATACTAATAGATAAAGATCCAAAAGCAGAACACAACGCGCTAGGAAACCTAACGGAACAAGAGCTGGTCGCCAAAGCCAACCAGGCGCTCGAACAGCTAGAAGGAATCAACATCGACACCGACATCAGCTTCATAGGAGCCAAAACGCTAGCCAACGGGGGCGTGGTATACGAGCTGAATACGCCCGCAGCAGCCAGGTGGGTCCAAACAAACAAGACGCAGCTTGCACACAAACTGGGCAGCACATTGGTCATCAAGGACCGGGCGGTCGCAGTCTTGGTGGAGTACGTCCCAGTGACGCACTCCCCAGAGGCCATGGGAGAACTCAGGAAGGTCGAAAGAGACTTGAAGCTGCCATACGACACGTTGATATCAACGAGGTGGATTAAACCAGCAAACCGCAGAACGCAGGGACAGCGCTCAGCCCACTTGATAGCTAAGTTTTCTTCAATCCAGGCCGCAAACCAAAGTATACGCGATGGGCTGATTATCTCAGGAAAGCGCACGTGGGCGAGGAGAATGAGGAGGGAACCGAGGAGATGCCTCAAATGCCAAAGGCTAAATGCGAGACACATGGCGGCGGAGTGCGAGGCAGAAGAAGCGTGCGGGACGTGCAGAGGGTCGCACAGAACAGCGGAATGCGAGGAAACAGACCCGGTCTGTTTCAAATGCATCAATTGCGACATAAACGGACATGCGTCCTGCGACCGGACGTGCCCACGATTCATGTCGGCATGCCACACCATAGAAAAAGCGGACCCAGAAGGCACATACAAATTTTTCCCCGACGAACAACCATGGACGTGGGAGCAGCATGGCCACACAGATCCGACAACCGGCACAGAGACCTCCCATCAACAACAACAGACCCAACAAGAGAACAGCAGAGTGAGAGCACAGCAACAGCAGAACGCCAATAGAGGCGGCGAAAGAGCGGCGTCGAGGGCAGGGGAGAGGGACAGAGGCAGACACAACACAAATCCCACGACGGGACACAGGGATCAGGGCTGGAACACCGTTGGTGCTCGACAGACAACGTTAGACGAGTACGAGCCAAGAGGAGACCAGCAAGATGATATCGATAGTCACCCCCAAGACGCACAGACTAGATGAGTGAAAACGAGGACATGATAAAAAGAATATGGATAAGACAACAGAACACAAACAAATCCCTCACAGCTACCGCAGACATGTTATCCACAGCTACACCCGACAAATATGATATCATCGCCATACAAGAACCTTACCTAGACTTCCTCGGAAACGCTAGAGCCACTCCTCACTGGTACACGGTTTATCCCACATCGCATTACATAGACAGACAGAAGAAAACGAGAACAATGATCCTGGTCAGCAAGAGAATCGCTACGGACGCATGGGCCGCAACTGACGTGGGAACGCCGGATGCCACGGCCATTAGGATCAAAACAGACACCGGACATATACTCCTTGTCAACATATATTGCGACTGCAAGAACTCCAATAGCCTACACGCGATGAAGGCCTTCATACGAAGACAGCACAACGAAAGAGGGATGGGAGAAGAAGATCTGGGCATGATATGGGTCGGAGACTTCAACCGACACCATCCGCAGTGGGATGAAGAGCGAAATAACCAGCTCTTCACGAGGAGCAACCTAGACGACGCCCAACAATTAATAGATGCGATGGTGGAATGGGACTTACAGATGGCGCTCCCAAAAGGCATCCCGACACTCCGAGTCATGTCAACGGGAAACAACACACGCACCGATAACGTCTTCAAATCTTCTGAACTGGCCGAGCGATGTATTGCTATACAGTGCCCGAGGAACTACCCACCAAAACCGACCACTACCCGATCGACACCACCCTCGAGGTCATAACCACGGAGGCCGCTCCACCAGAGAGAAGGAACTACAGGCTAGTAGACTGGAAAGAGTTCAGCGAGAGACTAGAAGGAAGGCTCAGAGAGGCAATACCGGCACCGACCCCCATAGACGAGCAACACTTCTATTACAACCTTAGAGCGATCACTGACCACATAACAGGAGTGACAGCTGAGATGGTGCCCATAACGAGACCCTCGCCGTTCATGAAGCGATGGTGGTCGAGAGACGTCTCCCAAAAAAGGAAGGCAGCGAGACAGGCGGGCAGGAAGTCCTACGTGCACAGAAACGACCTAGAACACGCGACACACCTGAAATACAGAGACGCGTGCAACAGGTACTCTGAGGCGATAGAAAAGTCCAAAAAAGAGCACTGGGAGGACTTCCTCGAGAGGACCAACCAGACAACAGTGTGGACAGCGCACAAATATGCGTCAGCTGACCCAACGGACGGGGGCAGAGCCCGAGTACCAACACTCACCGCCAAACATCGAGACGGCTCGAAATGGGTAGCAGAGACGAATGATGACAAGGCGCAGATGCTCTTCACAACCTTCTTCCCCGCAACGACAAACAACCCCATGCCAGCCCCAGACGACCACGCATACCCCCCGGCAGCATTCGAATACGAGGGAATTCCGGACAGTCAGATCAGAAGAGCGATGGAGAGGCTAAACTCCTTCAAGGCGCCAGGAGCCAACGGTATCCCCAACTCTGTACTGAAACAGTGTATTGACGTTATTCTCCCCTTCATAGGCCCTCTGTTCCAAGCCACCTTCGCGTTGAAGGTATACCCCCCGGAGTGGAGGGACTCAATCACGAAAGTCCTCAGAAAACCCGGAAAAAAAGATTACACTGCTCCCGGAGCCTATAGACCGATAGCGCTCCTCGACACTCTAGGAAAAGTCCTGTCCGCATGCGTCGCTGAAGACCTAGTCAAAATGACGGAAAGATACCTTCTTTTACCGGACAACCACTTCAGGTGCCGACTGGGACGGTCCACAACTGATGCGCTGCACTACGTGATGGGAGCTGCGAAGGATGCATGGCGAAAGGGAAAGGTGGTGGGACTGCTGTTCCTTGACATAAAGGGAGCCTTCCCCAGCATAACCTTACCGCAGTTGATCCACAACATGCGCCAGTGAGGGGTACCTAAAGAATACACCGAGTGGATTCGCAGAAAGGTCCAGGGGAGGCTAACCTCTGTACAATTCGACGACTACAGCACCCCCATGATTGAAATAAAACGCAGCATGGATCAAGGATGTCCCTTGTCCGCGATCGCATATCAATACTACAACGCGGATCTGCTCGAAGTCGCCGTTAAGAAGAGAGGCGAGGACTGCGTGGGATTCGTCGATGACACAACGTTGATGGCCGAGGGAGCGGATCTGGAAGACGCGTTCGAAAAGCTAACGGACATGATGATCAGACCCGGGGGAGCACAAGAATGGGCGAGGAAGCACGACTGCACCTTCGCGATAGAAAGATTTGGGCTCATGGGTCTGACCAGATGACGCGAGGCCGACCCAAGCAAGGCTAAGAAAACCAGACCTGCTCCCAGGCCCTCCATAATGATCGGACAGCACGTCATAAAGCCGGTGCCGACCCACAAGTTCCTCGGGGTACTGGTTGACAAAGAGCTCCGATACAAGGAGCAGACCAACTACGCGCTCCAGAAGGGGAGCAAATTCATCGAACAGTACCGGAGACTCGCGAAGCCATCGAGAGGGGTACCAGCTAAGCACATGCACCAGTACTACCTGGTGGTCGCAGTCCCCAAATTTTTGTATGCCGCTGATGTATTTCTAATCCAAGGTACCGCGAGCAACAAAGGCACAAAGGGTCACATTAACAAGCTAGCCAGGGTACAAAGGTAGGCGGCCCTCGCAATAACAGGGGCCATGAGGACCACGGCGAGTGACACACTAGATGCGCACACAAATTTACTGCCATTCCAACTGCTGGTAGACAGGCTAATACACAGAGCCGCTACCAGGCTCGCCTGCCTCCCAGAAACACACCCATTGACCCCTAGAATCAATCGTGCTGCCTCAAGATACGTCAGAAGGCACCGAACCTCGCTACATGAGATTCTACATGCATACCAGCTCAGGCCAAAAGAGATGGAAAAAATATACACGGTAGTACGAGGGCCAAAGTGGGAGCCGGTGTCCCAGGTTCGAATCCCGGAGGACGAGAAGAAAGCCATTGCCGAGCTGAACAGCGACACGGCCGAGGTTCAAGTATACTCTGACGGGTCCTGCATCGACGGAGTTGGCGCAGCAGCGGTGCTATACAGGAATGGAAGGGAGGAATACGCAGTACGGCTATACCTGGGCCCCGAAGAAGAGCACACCGTGTTTGAGGCAGAGCTGGTGGAGCCGCAATGGGAGCAAAGCTGCTGAATAGCGAGCGGAGCGGCAGATACATGATAGGTATGGACAGTCAAGCGGCAATACTGACCACGAGGAGAGAAAAACAGATGTCCGCCCAATACTTAGTCAACGCCCTCCACAGACAGCTAGAAGGAGTTCTAGAAGCACAGCCAGGCACCACGATATGTATAAGATGGACACCAGGACACAAAGGGATCTGGGGAAACGAGAGGGCAGACCAAGAGGCGAAAAAAGCGGCGAAGGGAGACAGTAGAGAGGAAAGGTTCTGTCATGACCGGTTTATTTCTCCTACCGCGCTACCTCTATGTTCCCCCTCGTCACTCCCTAGCATCTTCGCCAGAGTTCGCCGCACCCACCGACCACTTCCCCTTCACATCCACTCTATCCACTGTTCGCCCCATTCTCCGAACCACTATTCGCTGCTCGCACATTTCGTCAGCAGGCACGCCATCCAATATGATCGATACCATTCACCCGGAATGATGGTTCATCATTAAACCCATCACCTTCTTAATCCAACCCCATTGGGTGTTCGTATGGCCAAAGTGTGATCGCAGGACGTCTCTTCCATAGGCCATGCGGGATCAACCCAGTAAACGAAGAGCCCGTGCAGGGTAGCATGTATGCGGGTCCCAAGACATGGTTTTGTCCATAAGTCCCTTCGCTCCCTTTACTCTCCGTCGTTTCATGTTCGCATTCTCCCCTCACTCTATTGTATGTTTATTCCATCTACCTAGTATCATGACTGCGCACCCCTATCCAACCCTGACTTGTGACGGCCTCTTTCCTATTCGCCGATGCCTTATGAGCATTCGATATAAGTAGTTTCCATTCGCATGTATATTCCCCAGTTCAATTATCATACGTCGTCCATCTTGTGCAAACTTGACCTCGCTGTGATCATCGTCTTGAGCCTCCCCTTGAAGATTTCTATCTTCAACCAGCCAAGGACTTAGGCATCACTGGTGAGTTCTCATACTTCATCTTCGTTACCTTAGCCTTCGAACTACTTTCTGTGCTGTTGGCGAAGGCCTCTGAAGGAGCACCTTCGCCAGTGAAGGGACCGTTGAAACTTAGACAGCCCTTCCGCGATATCTTGCACGTTACGTCGTCAAGTGCTGCGAGCTGTTTCACTACGACTGTAGATAGGGCGAGCCCCGTTCGGGCAACCCTCTTGTTTCGTGAACCTTCATCGGTTCACTTATTCGCCGAACGGCATACTTATTCGCACAAGTTATTCGGGCATTCACTGTGTTCACTAATACACGATATTAACGCCTAAAAACCAATCTTGACAGGTTCATCCCGATAGAGTGCAGAGGGCTAATGCCAATTAGCAGATCAGCAGAGCTACAGAAGCACCAGAAAGAACTCAAGCGCAGATCAAGCGAGCTCTTCGCCAAATCTCCAAGGGCGACCATGGCGCACAAGATCGACAGGACCATGCCATCAGCGGCCTTCGCACGACTGACAGACGGACTGGCACACAGACAAGCCGCCCTGCTCATACAGATAAGGACCGGCCACGTAGCCCTCAACAAGCATCTACACAGAATCGGCAAGGCAGACTCACCTACATGCGCGAAGTGCAGGGGCGCCGACGAGACGGTGCACCACTACCTTTTCAGGTGCCCAGCGTACAGCGACGCGCGCGAGAAGCTGGAGGGAGAGCTAAAGAGAGGGGCAAGAGCGGCGAACACCATACTCGCAAAGCCGAGGGCAATGAAACCTCTGTTCAGGTACATAAAGGACACGGAACGTTTCGAAGGGATCCAGGGGGGAACAACAACGAGGGAAGAGGAGAGACGATAAGGGAAAAGCGGGGAACAGGCAGGAGAGTGGAAAAGAACGGCTGGGAACCAAAAGGGAGAGACAGAGAACGGGGAGCAGGAGAGGATGAATAGGGAACCCGAAAAGGAACATACCGCGAGCAACGCGCGCATCTCACCCCGCCACCACAGGCACGGAATTGCCCAGGGCTTCGCCCAAGGAGCACAAGCGGAGACAGAGAAAGAAAGGCCAGATAGCATACCTAATGGGGACGGAAACTGTAGCAACGTCTTACATAGGGCTACGCCCCAAAAGACGAAAAATTGGATTAAAAAAAAAAAAAAAAAAAAAAAAAAAATGCATAACATGTCCCCCAAGTATAGCATGTGTAGAATGTCCCTTGTTCATAGTGTTTTCCCCTGTAGTGTGTCCCTTTTTTGTACCATGTCCCCCAAGCATAGTGTGTCCCTACATATAGTGTGCACATCCCCATGCATAGTGTACATGTGCCCATGCATAGCGTGTGTGTCCCCATGCATAACATGCGTGTCCCCACACATAACATGCATGTATCCAAACATAACAGATGTATCTCTATGCATAATGTGCGTGTCCCCATGCATAGTGTGTGTAGCATGTCCCAATGGCATGTGTAGCATATACCCAAGGGCTTCAAAGTGAAGCAAGCAGAGGCTGTTACTTATCATTAAATTTTAGCAAACTCAGGGACATGTATCAATATCTATTTTGTGACATATACAGACATGAATAAAATAGTAAAGGGAGCCATATTTAAACAGCTGCTGTCATTAACTTGAGCAAAGTCAGGATTATCTATTTTTCGAAAAAATGTCAAGAAAATGTCCAGTACATTTAAGCTGAAGTTGTTATTAACTTTAACAAAGTCAAGATTATCTATTTTTTGAAAAATGTCAAAAAAATGCACTGTACATTTAAGCTGGAGCTGTTGTCAATTTTCACAATGTCAGGATAATTTATTGACATCTATAGAGAAGCCCAGAGACTGACAGAGAAACCCAGGGCCCAGCCAAAGCCATAGTAAGCCAGCCACCAGTATAGCCAGAGAGGAGTGCCTGGTAAGCAGCTTTACAGTAAATAAAACAATAAAACAAACCACATTTAAAAGCAGAATCTATTGTCATTGATTTTAGAGGAAACTTATTGATGTCAATTTTCGAAAAAAACCTGAAAGATATTGATATTAAAATACATTTCTTTCAGCAGTCTTTGGATGTTATCTAAATCTATTTTTGAAAAAAATCACAAAAATATAATGCACATGTGACAATACAATATGATGAAAAAAAAAAGGAACCAATAAAATTACCCACACAAATAAAATAAAATACATGGCAATGGATTAAAAAAAAGATATTACCTACCAATAGAAAGCCAGCCAAGCCAATAGATAGCCAGCCAGCCAAAGCAATAGACAGCCAGCCAAAGCAATAGACAGCCAGCCAAATCAATAGACAGCCAGCCAGCTAAAGGAGGAGACAGCAGCCAGAGCAGACAGCACACCAAGCAGACAGCGGACAGAGCAGACAGCAGAGAGGAATTGCCGGTTGGGCAGGTTCCTGGCCTTCCCTCCTTACCGTTCGGCCTTTATACCGCATGCGCGTGTCGTGCACGGACCACGCTCGTATGCGCGCTCTGGTCGCGAACGGGTCACGTGACCGCTGCGCAGCGTTCATGCTCGCGGCTGCGCCGCTCGCCACTGACCTAAAGAGACCCTGGAGCCGGCAGACCAGCGTAAACCGGTGATAGGGCCAGGGGCTCGCGGCTGCGCCACTCACACGCTCCGCTGACAAACTAATGACCAAGCATTGGTCAGCGCACCCACAACCTCCCACCGAGCCGCTTTCATATAGTGTAACTAGGTGGGTACCCGCGCTTCGCGCGGGGGTGTAGGTCAAACGCCTAAGTAAGGCCAAACGCCTCAGTAAGGTCAAACACATCGGTAAGTCTAACATATCAGTAAGGTCAAGGACATTGGGGAAAATCAAAGTAATCAATTTCCATCAAGTAAAATGAAGTAAAACACATAAACCATATCAAGAGAAGTGGATATACAAAAATCAAGGAGCTCGAAGTAATACATCTTTATATACAATGTTGGTTGTGTCCAAACCCTCCTCAAGCAAGACCTTCACTCTGTTCCAATTGGTCCCTCTTGATACACCAACATACAACTGACCATGTCCAAACACTGGATATCTCAGGTCCAGCCCAACCGTACCCAAAGACTGTCCCTGAGACTTGTTGATAGTCATTGCAAATGCCAAACGCACTGGAAACTGCCTCCTTTGCAGCACAAATGGAATCTCTCCCTCTGATGGCTTAATGATGATCCTGGGGATGAAAGCAATATTTCCTGCACATGGACCTGAGATGATCCTGACCTCCAACACTCTAATGCTTATCCTCACCAACTGCAACCTTGTCCCATTGTATAGTCCTTGCTTCTGATCCAAATTGCGCAACAGCATCAGAGGCACTCCAGGCTTGACTTCCAAGTGAGCAGGAGGAAGACTGCCCATCTCTATGGAATTCAGATACTCCACAGGATACTGATCTGCATCGTCGGATTCTTCAATGGAATTTGCGCAGTGAAAGACCTGAGCATCACCTGGAAACTCCCTAAACACCATGGAATTGATCTCATTGACCTCAATGTTTCTGGCACAGAGGATGGCACACTCCAAAAAGTAATTGTCCTGGGCAGGGACTTGATTGCCAATGCCAGGGTATATTTCCTGGATCAGATCTTCAATTCCAGGGCCACACACCATGTGAGGAGGCAGTGAGAACGTATGATCTAGTGGGAGATCCTTTCCCTGGCCCACATTCTGCAGCCATTCTGCAAACCTGGCTCTGTCAGGGTCATTTCTCACCCGCATGTTCTCTGTCAGATGGAGGACCCTGATCTTTGGCCACAGATATGACTTCTGAAGGGTAGCTCCCACGATATCCTCCTTGGAGCCTTTAGGGACAATTGGGAGAGTCTGCTGAAAGTCACCTCCAAAGGCGACTGTGATGCCACCAAAGGGTCGGTCAGGCTGGTCAAGGAAATCCCTCAGTGTCCTGTCAATGGCCTCTATGGCATGGCGATGCTGCATTGCAGCCTCATCCCAGATGAGGAGACTGGCCTGTCTCAGCATGCCAGCCTTGTCAGAGTTCTTTGTGATGAAGGAGAGAGAGCGCTCATGGACAGGAATGGGAATTCCAAGCATGCTATGAGAGGTTGTACCCTTAGTGAGGATAAGTGCAGCCATTGCAGATGAGGCTACTGCAATCACAATGAGGCTCTCCGCTCTACAGGAGTGGATTAGAGTGTTCCATGTGAATGATTTCCCAGCGCCACCTGAGCCAGTGACAAAAAACATTTGTCCATCAGGTTTCCCATGAGCATCTTTGGTCAGTGCCGACCGTAATATCTGATCATGCACAGACCTTTGCCCCTCATTCAGCTTGGGAACCTCCTCATCAGCTATGTCCCTCTCTTCAACAGGGTCATAGTCCCTCTGCTCAGCTATGAACCTGTTTCCAATGAGGGCCTCCCACTCGCCTGCCACCCGAGGCATATCATCAAAGCTGCTCAAGGACATTCCACCCTGCTGGAGGATTTTTTCCAAGAGAAAGAGGCCAAAATCATAAACCTGATCGTCCTGTGGATCCTGCATACCATGTCTGATTTGGAGCTGATGTCTGAGATCATCACATATGTGCTCCCTGAAGCCATCCCATAGTCTGCCGGGGCCCGATGGATTGCAATGGCCAAGGATGGTGACAAAGAGATGTCTGAGCTGAGCACCTGTTTTCATGCCACTGGCTTCCTGGAGACACAACCTCAACTCCTGATCATCATCCAGAAGTCCCCTTGCACGACAGGCCTCCTTGTAAGTAGCATATTGTATGCCATCCACTGACCTAAGCTCCTCAAAGGATCTAGCCCCCTTGACCACTGTGAGGAGAGTGCGCACAAAAAACCTCTCTCCTGATCTAGGGTTTGCAAAGTGAAGGCGACCAATGCTATAACCTCCTTGGCGTGGTGTCCATACCTTTTCCTGTGAGTGCCAGGTAAAATGCTCAGGAAACTCCACATAGAGCAGATCACGTGCTTCAGGGTAGATATCATTGGCCTCAAAGTAAGCCATGAGCGGTGTCTTTTTTGCCTCAGCCCTTTCCAGGATGTTGTCCACATCCTGGTTGGGATCAAAGATGATTGTGTGATGGTCCTTTTCATGGACTGGCAGTGCCATGACTGCAGGCACCTGGGTGTGGATTTCCCGCTCCAGCAACCTCCAACAGGCCTCATGAGACTGACATAGCGAGCGTCCAGGTACTGCTTAATTTCATCCTGGGTGCAACCAAACTCCATGGTGGTCCGATCATGGCCCTTGTAGAGATACTTGTGGATATACTTGATACACCTCACATTGATGGTGAGTTCAGGGTTGATGTGACATCAGAATTTGAGCAAGAGCAGAGGAGAGTATGGCACAACCCATCTGTTGTCCAGCATGTCACCTCTGACATTGTGCAGCCTTCCATCATTGCGACGACGATATTTTGGATATCCATCCTCATTCAGACTGGTTTCCTCACAGAATGGCTTTGGGAAGTTTTTCTTGCACTTGCCATTTTCCATGCAGGGTGCGTTTGGATGCATTTCTCCACAGGGACCATGTGTCATCAGCTCACAGACCAACCGGTAGAGGACAGGATGAGTCTCTGGATCAGGGAACTCTGCTGAAATCATTGAATCCACCTCATGTGGATGTCTGATCTTGGAATCTCTTTCAAACCAGATAAGAATATGCATGTGTGGGAGTCCCCTTTTCTGGAATTCAATGGCGTGCACCCGAGCGACAGTTTCCCCAAAAATCATTTCCTTGACGATCAAGTCAATGAGGTATTTCTTTTTGAGCTGGAACACCCGTGACACCAAGTCAGGTCTGTCCTGAGGAGTTTGTCCAGGCAACAATGCATCCAATATCTCATGCCAGTTGGGATTGACAGTCATGGTAATAAAGAGATCGGCCACACCATACTTCCTTGAAATGGCCAGAGAGTTCTGCAGGTTTTCCTGCATGTCCTGTGTCCCCCCCTGAAATGTGGCAGGCAGAATGGATCTTGTGCCCAAGTTGTTTGGATCTCTGTCATTGTCATTGCGATGAAAGGCATCCATCATCTGGTTATACATCTCAGCACGGAGAGTGTGTTGATTTGTCCTGATCCACCACAGCCTGCTTTGCTCTGCAGTGGCCCAAGAGTCTACAATGTACTGCTGGAATAATTTGCCAGCACGCAGGAGTGTTGTAGGTTCTTCTGTTCTCTGGAAGAGATGATAGGAATGGAACTGAATTTGGGTGACACGCCCAGGTCGCTCACGCCCGCCTGGTAATTGGCGATAGCGAATACCAGGTTGCCACCCCAACTCTCCCCTGGGAAAGAGCAAGGCATAGTGAAGAGAGGCATAGTTTGGATTCATATCGGATACCCTTCGAAAGCGTCCACCTTTGAGCTGGACACTAACATCCCTAGGTTCAGGGTTGATGCCATCTCCAGGAAGAACCACCGCAATCTCATCCGCAGTAGGGATATTATACCTCCTAGGATCCCTGTGTTCCCTGTATGTGAGCCTCGCCTGGATCTCACCATTCTGTCCCTGAGCTCTGAGCCTCTCAGCTGCTTGCTTATATATGGCGACATGAGGATTGCACACCAGGAGCATTTCCTGCAAGTCTCCCATGACGGTTGGAGACAGACCTGGGTTACGCGCGTTCCTCTGTGCCAAAGCCAATGCTGGATCATATATATAAAGTTGGGCATACTGTATCTGCCTCCCAGGGTTAGGGATGAGAGAGCCATGAATATGATACAGTTTGCCCTGCAGCTTGAGGACATATGGACCATGACCCTCCCGAAGCAAATCTAGGTCAAAGTTGGCACCCAAGGAAGTGAATGCAGACGCCGCATTATACTGCCTGATGTTCTGGAGAAACTGTTTGGCCTCAGGGTCCTGGCCCTCTAAGAGCTGTATCAAGGGCTGAGGGAGCACTGGCAGCTCTGGAAGCTGCACCTTTCCTTTCATACAGCAATCACCAAATCTGGGCCGCCGATTTGAGGATTTCTGCAGGCGTTCTGCCGTATCCAGTGCAATGCTTTACAGTCAGGGAAGGAAACAACCATGGGACCCAGATCATGACGCTGCACATCTGCCTCGATTATTCTAGAGCGACCAAGTGGAATAGGAGGAGGAGGTTGCTGAGGACGCTGCCGAGGTACAGGGGGTGGCTGAGGAGGCTGAAGAGGTGCAGGGAGTGGCAGAAGAGGCTTAGGAGGTGCAGGGAGTGGCAGAAGAGGCTGTGGAGGTGCAGTGAGTGGCTGAGGAAGCTGAGGAGGTGCAGGGAGTCGCTGAAGAGGCCGCAGAAGCGCAGGGAGTAGCCGAGGCATTGGTCTTATTGCATTGGCCTGAGCCGGCAATGCTACCACTCCTGCAGAACCTACTATAGCAGGATTAGCTGCCTGTCTACCTCTTGCCAATTGCTGCAATATAGCAGACTGCTCAGCAGCCTGAGCACGCAACTGTGCAATTCCTGCAGAACCAACCACAGGAAGATTGGGAGGTGGCTGTATAGGCTCCTGCCTGTGTCTTCTCACGGGCTGTGCTGTTGGGATTGCTGCTAACTGAGCACGACGGGCTGCCACCTGCTGTCCAGGACTGGGATTGGGAGGACGTGACGGCCCTGCAGGCATAGGAGGATGTGGTGGCCCCGCAAGGATAGGAGGACGTGATGGCCCTACAGCAGGTTGTTGAAAAGGATCAGCGACATTGCTTCTAGGAGGAGGGTGAGGGATGGAAAAAGGCTATGGTGGAGGGGGAGGCTGGTCCTGAGTTCTGACAGCAGCAGCAGCAAGTGCATGCGCTCTCCGATCAGTGGGCGACGTCATATGGCCCTCTTGCTCCTCCCTTACCCTTTCACGCTCCTGCTGACGATTTCTCTCTGGAGTAGACGGATCCCTGAGAAATGCAGGCATAAGCTTAGAGGAACAATCAAGCTACCCCACTTCAACTTACATTTGCAAGCAGACGCTGTTGTTGTTAATTTTTCTTGGGCAAAGTCAGGGGAAATTATTAATTTCTAATTAAATAAAGGTCAGACAGCTCACACCAGACCACAGAGAAATACATACATACCAATGAAGGGACGGGGAGTTTGTTTGTTAGGCAAAGTCAAGGGAATTTATTAATTTCTATTTTTTTTTTTAAAAAAAATGTCAGATGGCTCACACCAGACCACAGAGAAATATATGTACCAAGGAAGGGATGGGGAATTTTTTTGATGAAAATATCCAAGTCTTCTTCGGCTATCCAACTGGAATAATTCCAGTAAAAGGTCCTGGTCCTGGTCCTGGGGAGATGTCTTCTTCAGCCACCAGTAGTGCAAGTCAACACTAAGAGAACTGCAATGCAATTGTGGCTCCCTCTAAGGAGCCTGGGATGATTACCTGGCTCCTTAGCAGAGAAAAGGCTGCCCCACTGAAGAGGTCAACCCCAATAGTTCACTGCAGAGACCTCCCTGGGAAGAGATCTTTTGTGTTCTACACTATATAGGCTATCTATTGTTTCACTCTCACACAATTTTATTCTATCTAGTGAGCAGAGAGGAGAGGAGGGTGGTGGTGGAGTGCGCAAAGCGGCTGCGCAGCGTTCTGCCACCGCAGCGCGGCTTTGAGCGCTTGAGCCACCAGAACACTGCGCAGCCTTGAGCGCTGGAGCCGGAAGACCGGCGTGAACCGCGGGTAGGGCCTAGGGCTCGCGGCTGTGCCGCTCGCGCGCTCCGCTGACAAACTAATGACCAAGCATTGGTCAGCGGGCCCACAACTACCCACCCCCCACGTTTAACTCTTAGACTAGGTGGGTACCCGCGCTTCGCGCGGGGGTGCAGGTCAAACGCCTCGGTAAGGTCAAATGCATCAGTAAGGTCAAGTGCATTGGGGTAAATAGGATCATGCAAAATATATCCCTGATCATATAGTATCATGAATCATGTATGCACCCATGGAACAGCCAAACATGCAGAGCTCTCTCTCGACCTCTGGGATGGCCCTCCCAGCGACTCTAGACATGAAAGTGGTAATGGTCTTGACTGAATCATCAGAGATTATAAGATTGCGCCTATTGTCATAATCCACAGGTTTCAAAGCTCGTGCATTGTGAGATAGATCCAATAGTGATCTTGGGGATCCAGAATTTTGACAATGTGGTTATATCGATATGCCAGCTGATCCTCCGGTGACACTCTCACAGAACCAGAAACAATACCAAAATCAGAAATGGGGGAAGACCCAAAGTGCAGTTGGATAGCATGTCCTCACACATAACGTGCCCTCACAGGTAGCGTGTCCCCACACGTAATGTGTCCCCACAGGTAGCATGTCCCCACATGTAATGTGTCCTCACTGGTAGGTAGCATGTCCTCACAGGTAGCGTGTCCCCACACGTAATGTGTCCCCACAGGTAGCATGTCCTCACACATAACGTGTCCCCACACGTAACGTGTCCTCACTGGTAGGTAGTGTGTCCTCACAGGTAGCATGTCCTCACAGGCAACGTGTCCCCACACATAACGTGTCCTCACAGGTAGCGTGTCCCCACACGTAACGTGTCCTCACAGGTAGTGTGTCCCCACAGGTAGCGGGTCCTCCCAGGTAGCGGGTCCTCACACATAACGTGTCCCCACAGGTAGCGTGTCCTCGCACGTAACGTGTCCCCACAGGTAGCATGTCCTCAAACGTGTCCTCACATGTAATGTGTCCCCACAGGTAGCGTGTCCCCACATGTAACATGTCCTCACACATCAGGGACATGTATCAGTATCTATTTATATAGACATAAATAAAATAGCAAAAGAAACCACATTTAAGCAGCTGTTGTCATTAATTTTAGCAAAGCCTGGATAATTTATTGATATCTACCTTTTGAAAAAATGTCAAAAAATGTACAGTACATTTACCCTGAAGCTGGTATTAATTTTAGCAAAGTCAGGATAATTCATTGATATCTATATTTATTTTTCAAAAAAAGTTAAAAAAAAACACACTACATTAAAATAGAAGTTGTTATCAACTTGAGCAAAGTCAGTATAAGTTATTGATATCCATTTGCGAAAAATGTCAAAAGAATTTACAGGATAGTTAAGGTGGCTGTTATTGTGGTTAGGAAGTTAGATTTATTGATGTCTATTTGCGAAAAAATATGAAAAAATGTACAGGATATGTAAGTTGGCTATTGCTAAAGTTAGCAAGTTGTGTTTATTGATAGCTATTTGCGAAAAAATATTGAAAAAATATACAGGCCATTGAAGCAGAAGCTGGTGCCAATTCACAGCCAAAGGCAGAGAAGCCCATAGAAGCCCAGAGACACCCAGAGACACACACAAAGACACCCAGAGCCCAGCCAAAGCAATAGTAAGCCCACCAGTATAGCCAGAACACAGGAAGACACCAGTGGGGAGTGCGGTGCTGCAGCATCGCTCTCTTTATACCGAGCGAAGGGTCGTGCACAGACCACCCTCGCGTATGGTCGCGACGAACGCAAACTGGTCACGTGACCTGGGACGCTGCTGCGCAGCGTCAATGGTCTGGCCTGGGCCAGGGGCCTAGGGCTCGCGGCTGCGCCGCTGACCTAACTTTTACATAATATTATTTGTAATATTATTTGTCAGCCTCGACGCCCAAAACCCACCGTGCTCGTTTAACTCTTAGACTAGGTGGATACCCACGCTTCGCGCAGGGGTGCAAGTCAAACGCCTCAGTAAGGTCAAACGCCTTGGTAAGGTCAAACACATCAGCAAGGTCAAACGCCTTGGGTAAATCAAACTTGGGATAAGTCAAACACATTCGGATAAGAAAATTTCTTTCAGATAAGTAAAACACATCTTATTGATTGAAAGTAGCTCTAAGTAACACATCAAGGTAGGTAATGTTATGACCATGCTGCTCGACCAACTCTGGTACCTCCATGCCTCCTCTGGCTCTATTCCGCAACGTCCACACTTTGACCTTTTGATCCCCTTGTTCTTTACTATTCACATACTTCCCCTTTTGACTCTATTCACCGGCCTGTCATGACGCGTTTATTCCTCATAACTCAGGTGCTCTGTCCTGACATTTCTCACCCCATTTCCGTGTTCGTTCCGATCGCTATTGTCATGTTCGGCAACCGATATTCGCTGATTCGCGCCCGCTACCACCGCCACACCGTTAAAACGCACGACCAACGGTTTTGGACTGACTTGACAAGTCATCACTGGGTCTACTACCTCCGCTGTTCGACCCTCCTCTGATGGTGTTCTGATAGTTGGATTTCCATGACCAGTGTATTTCCTACACCTTGGTATCCCCATTTTCCCTTTCACTACTCCTCCTCGATGTTCGCTCGGCTTCACTCTCTACCTCAACCTCTCCTCCACTAGGCCACCTCTGTTCGCCCTTCCTTGCATTTCGCCGAACGGCTAGTCGCTGCTCGCATCATTCGCCAGCAGGCACACCATCAAATACAATCGATGCCATTCACCTGGCATGATGGTTCATCATTAACCCCATCATCTTCTTAATCCAACCCCATTGGGCGTTCGTATGGTCAAAATGTGTTCGCAGGGCATCCCTTCCATAGGTCGTGCGGAATCGACCCAGTAGACCAAGAGTCCGTGCAGGGTAGCATGTATGCGGGTCCCAAGACATGGTTTTGTCCATAAGTGCCTTCGCCACCTTTACTCTCCATCGTTTCATGTTCCCCCTCTCCTCACATTCTATTGTATGTTTATTTCATCTATGCTGTATCATGACTGCGCACCCCTATCCAACCCTGACTTGTGACGGCCTCTTTCCTATTCGCTGATACCGTACGAGCATTCGATATAAGTAGTTTACATTCGCATGTATATTCCCCAGTTCAATTATCATACGTCGTCCATCTTGTGCAAACTTGACCTCGCTGTGATCATCGTCTTGGGCCTCTCCTTGAAGATTTCTATCTTCGACCAGCCAAGGACTTAGGCATCACTGGTGAGTTCTCATACTTCGTCTTCGATACCTTAGCCTTCAAGCTATTTTCTGTGCTGTTGGCGAAGGGCTCCAAAGGAGCACCTTCGCCAGCGAAGGGACCGTCAAAACTTAGACAGCCCTTCCGCGACATCTTGCACGTTACGTCGTCAAGTGCTGCGAGCTGTTTCGCTATGACTGTAGACAGGGCGAGCCCCGTTCGGGCAACCCCTTCGTTTCGTGAACATTCATCGGTTCACTTATTCGCCGAACGGCATACTTATTCACACAAGTTCTTCGGGCATTCGTTGTGTTCACTAATACACGATATTAACGCCTAAAAACCAATCTTGACACGGCCTTCCCTACTTGACCCTTAGCATAGCAAGTCCGGAGCATCAGGAGATCCATTTGTTCCACTATCAATGTTACGACTGTTCCGCTCAACCATCTCCGCCATATCCACATATCCTCCACACCACCTCTGCACCGCCTCCGCACCACCTCCGACTCTATTCCACAACATCCGCACCATCTGCAACCCTCTACCTCGACCCTTGTGATTTCAGTACCCCTGGCCACCTCCAGATACCGGCCCCCATACTCGACCCTGAACACAGCAAGATACCATTTCCGTAATTCCGTTTCTTCCGAGGCCTATTGTACTTACTCGCCTTGTTCTTTGCCATTGTACTTACCCTACCCTGCACCCCCCTTGTCATCCCATTGTTCCACATTAGTTACTTGCCCCGTATGTCTATCCGATTCCTGCACTCTCCAGAATTTGCTTAGTACCATACCATTACCTGTTGCTTCAGCTCTTTGTATAAAACCCCCTCATGTATGTCTCCGTTCCTGCAATCAGATAATCAACTTCGATACGTGATTCCCTTCGCACTGTCTCCTGTTCTTAGCACAGCGAGTTTTGCTAGTCTTGTCTCCTTCCACTCTCGACCCTCTGTCCTCCGCCTCTTCCGACCTTTGTTCTCCGGCCCTCGAACCTTGACTCTCAGTACTCTGTTCCCAACTTCTGCCTAGTTCATCAGGGGCGCAACACATAAGTTGAAGCCGTTGTCCTTTCCAGTTCCGACCTCTGGGAATTCCAATATGTAACAATCAATTAGACCCACATTCCCCTTGTTCTTTTGCCTATTGATTGTTCTTAGTTCTACCTGGCACCCCCTTGTAGTTCCTCTTGTTCCGTATTAGTTACTTACTCCATTTATCCTAGTTACTTTTGCTTGCACTGGAATTGCTTACCTCTACCTTCTGACATGTTGTCTCAGCTCTTTGTATAAAACCCAGTCATGTGTGCCTCTATTCTGCAATCAGATAATTGACTTTGATATGTGACTCCCTTTGCACTGTTTCCTATTCTTACCACAGCAAGTACTTGCAAGGCCTCTGTCTCTCTGACCTCTGCCTTCCAACTCGATTTCTGATATCCAACTTAACTCAATTCTTGACCCCTTACCTCTAGGTGGATACCCATGCTTCACACGGGGGTGTAGGTCAAACGCATTGGGTAAATCAAACTTGGGATAAGTAAAACACATCTCATTGCAATTGAAAGTAGCTATAAGTAACACATCAAGATAGGTAATGTCTCACACATGTCTGCATGTGCCAAAGTATAGCGTGCATAGCATGTCCTCCATGCATAGCCTCAAATATAGCATGCTTATTGTGTCCCTGGTTTGTAACATGACCCCACACATAACATGTCCCCAAGTATAGTGTGCGTAGCATGTCCTCCATGCATAGTGTGTCTCCACATGTAGCATGTCCCCAAGTACAGTGTGCATGGCGTGTCTCACATGCATAGCATGTCCCTGGTTTGTAGCATGTCCCCAAACATAGCGTGTCCCTAAATTATAGCATGTGTGTCCCCCCATAGTGTGTCCGTCCACATGTGTAGCATGTCCCTACATGTAGTGTGTGTAGCATCTCCCTCAAGTATAGTGTGCAAAGTGTGTCCCCAATGCATAACATGTCCCCCAAGTATAGTGTGCATAGCATGTCCTTTGTTTGTAGCGTGTCCCCCAAGTATAGCATGTGTAGAATGTCCCTGGTTTGTAGTGTTTTCCCCTGTAGTGTGTCCCATGTTTGTACTGTGTCCCCCAAGCATAGTGTGTCCCCACATATAGCGTGCACATCCCCATGCATAGGGTGCACCCATGCATAGCATGTGTGTCCCCATGCATAGCATGCTTGTCCCCATGCATAACATGCGTGTCTCCATGCATAACATGGGTGTCCCCAAGTATAGCGTGTGTGTTCCCATGCATAGCATGCCTGTCTCCACGCATAACATGGGTGTCCCCAAGCATAGTGTGCATGTCCCCACGCATAACATGCATGTCTCCATGCATAGCCTGCATGTCCCCAAGCATAGCGTGCGTGTCCCGACGCATAACATTCGTGTCTCCATGCATACCATGAGTGTCTCCACACATAGCATGCGTGTCCCCAAGCATAGCGTGCGTGTCCCCATGCATAGTGTGTGTAGCATGCCCCTCAAGTATAGCATGCATAGCATGTCCCAATGGCATGTGTAGCATATCCCCAAGGGCCTCAAAGTGAAGCAAGCAGAGGCTGTTACTACTTATTAACTTTTAGCAAGCTCAGGGACATGTATCAATATCTATTTTGTGACATATACAGACATAAATAAAATAGTCAAGGAAACCATATTTAAGCAGCTGCTGTCATTAATTTTTAGCAAAGTCAGGATTATCTATTTTTTGAAAAAATGTCAAGAAAATGTCCAGTACATGTAAGCTGAAGCTGTTATTAATTTTAGCAAAGTTAGGGTTATCTATTTTTCGAAAATGTCAAAAAAATGCACTGTACATTTAACCTGGAGCTGTTGTCAATTTTCACAAAGTCAGGATAATCTATTGATATCTATTTGCGAAAAAATGTCAAAAAAGTACAGTACATTGAAGCAGAAGCTGTTATTAATGCCCAGCCAAAGCCAGAGAAGCCCAGGGACTGACAGAGAAACCCAGAGCCATAGTAAGCCAGCCACCAGTATAAGTAAGCAGCTTTACAGTCAATAAAACAATAAAACAAACCACATTTAAAAGCAGAACCTATTGTCATTAATTTTAGAGGAAACTTATTGATGGCTATTTTCGAAAAAAACCTGAAAAATATAGATATTACACTACAATTTTTTCACCACAGTCTGGGGATGTTATTTAAATCTATTTTCGAAAAAATTCAGAAAAATATAAAGCACATGTGACAATACAATATAATGAAAAAAAAAAAAAGGAACCAATGAAATTACAAACACAAATAAAATAAAATACATGGCAATGCATTAAAAAAGAGATATTACCTACCAATAGAAATCCAGCCAAGCCAAGTCCAGCCAAGCCAATAGATAGCCAGCCAAGCAAAGCAAAAGTCAGAGCAGAGCAGACAGCGAACAGAGCAGACAGCAGCGAGAGGAATTGCCGGTGGGCAGATTCCTGCCGTTCCATCCTTACCGTTCTGCCTTTATACCATGCGCGCGCGTCATGCACGGACCACCCGCGAACGGGTCACGTGACCGCTGCGCAGCGTTCGTTGCCAGCGCAGGGTTGAGCGCTGGAGCCCGCAGATCGGCGTGAACCGCCAGGGGCTGCACCGCTCGCGCTCCAGGTTCACGCCGGTCTGCCGGTCACATGACCGCTGCGCAGCGTGGGTGCTCACGGCTGCGCTGCTCGCCGCTGACATAAATTTTATGTAATATTATTTGTCAGCGGTGCGCCCACAACCCACCGAGCCGCTTTCATATAGTGTAACTAGGTGGGTACCCGCGCTTCACGCGGGGGTGCAGGTCAAGCGCCTTGGTAAGGTCAAATGCATCAGTAAGGTCAAGTGAATCAGTAAGGTCAAGTGCATTGGGGTAAATAGGATCATGCAAAATATATCCCTGATCATATAGTATCATGAATCATGTATGCACCCATGGAACAGCCGAACATGCAGAGCTCTCTCTCGACCTCTGGGATGGGCCTCCCAGCGACTCTAGACATGAAAGTGGTAATAGTCTTGACTGAATCATCAGAGATTATAAGATTGCGCCTAGTGTCATAATCCACAGGTTTCAAAGCTTGTGCATTGTGAAATAGATCCAATAGTGATCTTGGGAATCCTGAATTTTGACAATGTGGTTATATCGATATGCCAGCTGATCCTCCGGTGACACTCTCACAGAACCAGAAACAATACCAAAATCAGAAATGGGGGAAGACCCAAAGTGCAGTTGGATAGCATGTCACCACACGTAACGTGTCCTCACAGGTAGCATGTCCCCACATGTAACCTGTCCCCACAGGTAGCGTGTCCCCACATGTAACGTGTCCCCACTGGTAGCGTGTCCTCACACGTAACGTCTCCCATGTCCCCACACGTAATCCCCACCGGTAGCGTGTCCCCACATGTAACATGTCCTCACAGGTAGCATGTCCCCACACGTAACGTGTCCCCACAGGTAGTGTGTCCCCACATGTAACGTGTCCTCACAGGTAGCATGTCCCCACACGTAACGTGTCCCCACAGGTAGCGTGTCCCCACACATAACATGTCCTCACAGGTAGCGTGTCCCCACACGTAACGTGTCCTCACAGGTAGCATGTCCCCAAACGTAACGTGTCCTCACGCATATCAGGGACATGTATCAGTATCTATTTTGTGACATATATACAATAGCAAAAGAAACCACATTTAAGCAGCTGTTGTCATTAATTTTAGCAAAGTCAGGATAATTTATTGATATCTACCTTTTGAAAAAATGTCAAAGAAATGTACACTACATTTAAGCTGAAGCTGGTACTAAGTTTAGCAAAGTCAGGATAATTCATTGATATCTATATTTATTTTTGAAAAAAAAAAGATAAAAAGAAAACACACTACATTAAAACAGAAGTTGTTATTAACTTTAGCCAAGTCAGAATAAGTTATTGATATCTACTTGCGAAAAAATATCAAAAAAATGTACAGGATATTTAAGTTGGCAGTGATTAAGGTTACCAAGTTAGATTTATTGATGTCTATTTGCGAGAAAATATCAAAAAAATGTACAGGATAATTAAGTTGGCTATTAATAAGTTAGGTTTATTGATAGCAATTTGCGAAAAAATATCAAAAAATATACAGGACATTGAAGCAGAAGCTGGTGTCAATTCACAGCCAAAGAAGCCCAGAGACACCCAGAGACACACACAAAGACACCCAGAGCCCAGCCAAAGCGATAGGAAGCCCACCAGTACAGCCAGAACACAGGAAGACACCAGTGGGGAGTGCGGTGCTGCAGCATCGCTCTCTTTATACCGAGCGAAGGGTCGTGCACAGACCACCCTCGCGTATGGTCGCGACGAACGCGAACTGGTCACGTGACCTGGAACGCTGCTGCGCAGCATCAATGGTCTGGGCCTGGGCCTAAGGCTCGCGGCTGCGCCGCTCGCTCCGCTGACCTAATTTTTACGTAACATTAATTGTCAGCGGTGCGCCCACAACCCACCGTGCTCGTTTAACTCTTAGACTAGGTGGATACCCGCGCTTCGCGCGGGGGTGCAAGTCAAACGCCTCGGTAAGGTCAAATGCATCAGTAAGTCTAACACATCGGTAAGTCTAACATATCAGTAAGGTCAAGTGCATTGGGGAAAATCAAAGCAATCAATTTGCATCAAGTAGATATCAGAAATCAAGGAGCTCTAAGTAATACATCTTTATATACAATGTTGGTTGTGTTCAAACCCTCCTCAAGCAAGACCTTCACTTTGTTCCAGCTTGTTCCCCTTGAAACACCAACATACAACTGACCATGTCCAAACACTGGATATCTCAGGTCCAGCCCAACCGTACCCAAAGACTGTCCCTGAGACTTGTTGATGGTCATTGCAAATGCCACACGCACTGGAAACTGTCTCCTCTGCAGCACAAATGGTAATTCCCCCTCTGATGGTGAAATGGTGATCCTGGGGATGAAAGCAGTATTTCCTGCACGTGGACCTGAGATGATCCTGACCTCCAACACTCTATTCCTCATCCTCACCAACCGCAACCTTGTCCCATTGCATAGTCCTTGCTTCTTATCCAAATTGCGCAACATCATCAGAGGCACTCCAGGCTTGACTTCCAAGTGAGCAGGAGGAAGACTGCCCATCTCTATGGAATTCAGATACTCCACAGGATACTGCTCTGCAAAGTCGGTTTCCTTGACAGAATCTTCACAGTGGAAGACCTGAGCATCACCTGGAAACTGCCTCAACACCATGGAATTGATCTCATTGACCTCAATATTTCTGGGACAGAGGATGGCCCGCTCTAAAAAATAATTGTCCTGGGCAGGGATTGCATGCCAATGCCAGGGTATATTTCCTGGATCAGCTCTGCAATTCCAGGGCCACAAACCATGTGAGGAGGGAGTGAGAACGTATGATCTAGTGGGAGATCCTTTCCCTGACCCACATTCTGCAGCCATTCTGCAAACCTGGCTCTGTCAGGGTCATTTCTCACCCGCATGTTCTCTGTCAGATGGAGGACCTTGATCCTTGGCCACAGATATGACTTCTGAAGGGTAGCTCCCACGATATCCTCCTTGGAGCCTTTAGGGACAATTGGGAGAGTCTGCTAAAAGTCACCTCCAAAGGCGACCGTGATGCCACCAAAGGGTCTGTCAGGCTGGTCAAGGAAATCCCTCAGTGTCCTGTCAATGGCCTCTACGGCATGGCGATGCTGCATTGCAGCCTCATCCCAAATGATGAGCCTGGCCAGTCTCAGCATATCAGCCTGGTCAGAGTTCTTTTTGATGGAGGAGAGAGAGCCCTCATGGACAGGAATTGGAATTCCAAGCATGCTGTGAGAGGTTGTCCCATTAGTGAGGATAAGTGCAGCCATTGCAGATGAGGCTACAGCAAGCACAATGAGACTCTCCGCTCTACAGGAGTGGATTAGGGTGTTCCATGTGAATGATTTCCCAGCGCCCCCTGATCCAGTGACGAAAAACATTTGTCCATTAGGTTTCCCCTGAGCATCTATGTCCAGTGCCGACCATAATATCTGATCATGCGCAGACCTTTGCCCCTCATTCAGCTTGGGAACCTCCTCATCAGCCATCTGCCTCTCTTGAACAGGGTCATAGTCCCTCTGCTCAGCTATGAACCTGTTTCCAATCAGGACCTCCCACTCGCCTACCACCCGAGGCATATCTTTAAAGCTGCTCAAGGACATTCCATTACGCTGAAGGAGTTTATCCAAGAGAAAGAGGCCAAAATCATAGACCTGATCATCCCGTGGCTCCTGGATATTGTGTCTGACTTGGAGCCGATGTCTGAGATCATCACATATGTGCTCCTTGAAGGCGTCCCATAGTCTGTCAGGCTGTGAGGGAATGCAATGACCAAGGATGGTGGCAAAGAGATGTCTGAGCTGAGCACCTGTTTTCATGCCACTGGCTTCCTGGAGACACAACCTCCACTCCTGATCATCCTCCAGAAGTCCCCTGGCAAGACAGGCCTCCTTGTAAGTAGCACATTGTATGCCATCCACCGTCCTAAGCTCCTCAAAGGATCTGGCCCCCTTGACCACCGTGAGGAGAGTGCGCAAATAAAATCTCTCTCCTGATTTTGGGCTTGCAAAGTGAAGGCGTCCAATGCTATATCCCCTTTGACGTGGTGTCCATACCCTTCCCTCTTTTTGCCAGGTAAAATGCTCAGGAAAATCCACATAGAGCACATCGCGTGCATGAGGGTAGGCAGCATTGGCCTCAAAGTAAGCCATGAGCGCTGTCTTTGACCCCTCAACCCTGTTCATAATGGTGAGCGGATCAGCATCAGGATTGAAAACGACTGATTGCTGGTCTTTTTCATGGACTGGCAGTGCCATGACTGCAGGCACCTGGGTGTGGATTTCCCGCTCCAGCAACCTCCAACAGGCCTCATGAGCACTGACATAGCGAGCGTCCAGGTACTTCTTTATCTCATCATGGTTGACACCGAACTCCATCGTGGTCCGATCGTGGCCCTTGTATAGATACTTGTGGATATACTTGACGCACCTCACACTGAAGGTGAATTCAAGGTTGATGTGACACCGGAGTTTGAGCAAGAGCAGAGCAGAGTATGGCACAACCCATCTGTTGTCCAGCATGTGACCTCTGACATTGTGCAGCCTTCCATCATTGCGACGACGATATTTTGGATATCCATCTACATTCACAACGGTCTCCTCACAGAATGGCTTTGGGAAGCCTTTCTTGCACTTGCCATTTTCCATGCAGGGTGCATCTGGATTCATTTGTCCACAGGGACCATGTGTCATCAGCTCACAGACCAACTGGTAGAGGACAGGATGTGTCTCTGGATCAGGGAACTCTGCTGAAATCATAGAATCCACCTCATGTGGATGTTTGACCTTGGACTCCCTATCGAACCAGGTAAGCAGGTGCATGTGTGGGAGCCCCCTCTTCTGGAATTCAATAGTGTGAACGCGAGCGACAGTTTCTCCAAAGATCTTGTCCTTGAAGATCAAGTCAATGAGGTATTTCTTTTTGAGGTGAAACACCCGCGACACCAGGTCAGGTCTGTCCTGAGCAGTTTGTCCAGGGAGCAACTCAGCCACTATCTCATCCCACTTTGGATTGGCAGTCATGGTAATAAATAAATCAGGGGGACCCTTCTTTGTTGCAATGGCCAGGGAGTTCTGGCAGTTTTGATTCATGTCCCGTGTACTCCCTTGAAATGTCGCAGGCAGAATGACTTTTACACCCAAGCTGTTTGCATCTCCAATGTCATTGTCCAAGCCTCCATATGAATCTACCATCTGGTTATACTGCTCAGCACGCAGAGTGTGTTGATTGGCCCTGATCCACCTCAGTCTGCTTTGCTCTGCAGCAGCCCAGGAGTCTACAATGTACTGCTGGAACAATTTGCCACCACGCAGGAGTGTTGTAGGTTCTCTCGCTCTCTGGAACAGACGATACGCATGGTACTGTATTTGGGTGACCTGTGTCCGTCTGTTTGGATTGGGATTGGCCTGCCAAGCACGCTCTGGCTCATGATAAGGAATACCTGGTTCCCATCCCAACTCTCCCTTGGGAAAGAGCAAGACATAGTGCAGAGAGGCATAGTTTGCATTGGTATCCAATACCCTTCTGAAAGGTCCACCTCTGAGCTGGACAATAATATCCCTAGGTTCAGGGTCGATGCCATCTCCAGGAAGAACGACTGCAATCTCATCTGCAGTTGGGACATTATATCTCCTAGGATCCCTGTGTGCCCTATATGTGAGCCTTGCCTGGATGTCACCATTCTGTTCTTGAGCTCTGAGCCTCTCAGCTGCTTGTTTATATGTGCGCACATGAGGATTGCATAGCAGGAGCATTTCCTGCAAGTCTCCCATGATAGTTGGAGACAGACCTGGGTTACGCGTGTTCCTCTGTGCCAAAGCCAATGCTGGATCATATATATAAAGTTGGGCATACTGTATCCGCCTCCCAGGGTTAGGGATGAGAGAGATGAATATGATACAGTTCGCCCTGCAGCTTGAGGACATATGGACCACGACCCTCCCAAAGCAAATCTAGATCAAACGCGGCTCCCAAGGAAGTGAATGCAAATGCAGCATTGTACTGCCTGATGTTCTGGCGAAACTGTTTGGCCTCAGGGTCCTGGCCCTCTAAGAGCCGTCTCAATGGCTGAGGGAGCACTGGCAGCTCTGGAAGCTGCACCTTTCCTTCCATACAGCAATCACCAAATCTGGGCCGCCGATTTGAGGATTTCTGCAGGCGTTCTGCCATCCAGTGTAATACTCCACAGTCAGGGCAGGGAATAACCATGGGACCCAGATCATGACGCTGCACATCTGCCTCAATTATTCTAGAGCGACCAAGTGGAACAGGAGGAGGAGGTCGCTGAGGACGCTGCCGAGGTACAGGGAGTGGCTGAGGAGGCTGAGGAGGTGCAAGGAGTGGCTGAAGAGGCTGTGGAGGTGCAGGGAGTGGCTGAGGAGGCTGAGGAGGAGCAGGGAGTGGCTGAGGATGCTGAGGAGGTGCAGGCAGTCGCTGAAGAGGCCGCAGAAGTGCAGGGAGTGGCTGAGGAGGCCGAGGAGGAGCAGGGAGTGGCTGAGGAGGCTGAGGAGGTGCAGGCAGTCGCTGAAGAGGCCGCAGAAGTGCAGGGAGTAGCCGAGGCATTGGTCTTACTGCATTAGCCTGAGCCCGCAATGCTGCCACTCCTGCAGAACCTACTACAGGAGGAGGAGGAGCTGGTTGTACAGATGCGCGCCTGTGCCTTCCCAAAGGCTGCAATGCAGCTGCCTGAGCACGCAAGTCTGCAATGGCTGCTGAACCTACTACAGGAGCTGGCTGTACAGGGTCTGGCCTATGTCCTCTCAGGGGCTGCCATGGTGTGATAACTGCTAACTGAGCACGAAGGGCTGCCACCTGCTCTGTAGGACTGGGATCAGGAGCACGTGATGGTCCCGCAAGCCTTGGAGCAAGTGATGGCCCAGCAAGCCTTGGAGGATGTGATGGCCCAGCAACAGGTTGTTGAAAAGGATCAGCTGCATTGCTTCTAGGAGGAGGGTGAGGGATGGCAAAAGGTGGGGGTGGTGGAGGGAGTGACTGGTCCCGATCTCTGATACGCGCTCTCCGATCAGTGTGTGGTGTCATTAACCGCTGCTCCCTCGCCTGTGCACGCTCCCGCTGACGGTTACTCTCTGGAGTAGATGGATCCCTGAGAAATGCAGGCATAAGAGTAGTGAGACAATAAAGCTGCCAATATCAGACTTACATTGCACACAGACCAAGGCAGACTCAGAAGAATTTATTTATTGATTTCTCTTTATCATAGAAACAGAAACAAAATTAACCTAAAAAACAAACATCAATGGCAAGGAAAACCCACCAGGGGCAGGGATGAGAGCCAGGAATGATGGGGAGGCAGTGAGAGGAGCAACCTATGCTGAAAGGAAGTCAGCAAATGATCAAAAAAGCGAAAATATTCGAAGCAATCACAACAATCAAAAAGAAGATAAAAAAAAGTGAACATTAATGGAAGAAATCACGCACCAGGGGCAGTGATAACAGCCAGGCAATATGGGGAGGCAGTGATAGGAGCAACCAGGGCTGAAAGGAAGTCAGCAAATGATCAAAAAAGCCAAAATATTAGAAGAAATCACAACAATCAAAAAGAAGATAAAAAAAGTGAACATTAATGGAAGAAATCACGCACCAGGGGCAGTGATAACAGCCAGGCAGGATGGGGAGGCAGTGATAGGAGCAACCTATGCTGAAAAGCAGTCAGAAAATGATTAAAAACAGCGAAAATAACAACAATAAAAAAGAAGATAAAAAAGCGAAAATCAATGGCAAGGAAAACACACCAGGGGCAGTGATGAGAGCCAGGAAGGATGGGGAGGCAGGGAGAGGAGCAACCTATGCTGAAAAGCAGTCAGAAAATGATTAAAAAAAGCGAAAATAACAACAATAAAAAAGAAGATAAAAAAGCGAAAATCAATGGCAAGGAAAACACACCAGGGGCAGTGATGAGAGCCAGGAAGGATGGGGAGGCAGGGAGAGGAGCAACCTATGCTGAAAAGCAGTCAGAAAATGATTAAAAAAAGCGAAAATAACAACAATAAAAAAGAAGATAAAAAAGCGAAAATCAATGGCAAGGAAAACACACCAGGGGCAGTGATGAGAGCCAGGAAGGATGGGGAGGCAGTGAGAGGAGCAACCTATGCTGAAAAGCAGTCAGAAAATGAATAAAAAAGCGAAAATATTAGCAATAAAAAAGAAGATAAAAAAGAAGATAAAAAAGCAAAAATCAATGCCAAAGAAAACCCACCAGGTGCAGTGATGAGAGCCTGGAAGGCACAGACAGAGAAAGCCAGCAAGAGGAGAGAGATAGCCAGTGGCAGACAGAGAGAGAGAGAGCCAGCACGCTGCACAGCTGTGCGTTCCTGCGGAGGAACGGCAGACCGCTCGGTCTGAAGCAGCGACCGGTCGCCGGATCTGGCCAGTTGGGCGCTTGAACCGGGGCTGCTGCGCAGCGTTCTTGGCTCGCGGCTGCGCCGCTCGCGTCCGATTGGCCAGCTGACCAATGCTGACCTAAAACCTGACATAAGCAACGCCCACAACCACCCACTGAGCGCGTTTCACTCTTAGACTAGGTGGATACCCGCGCTTCGCGCGGGGGTGCAAGTCAAACGCCTCGGTAAGGTCAAACACCTTGGGTAAATCAAACTTGGGATAAGTCAAACACATTCGGATAAGAAAATTTCTTTCAGATAAGTAAAACTCATCTTATTGATTGAAAGTAGCTCTAAGTAACACATCAAGGCAGGTAATGTTATGACCATGCTGCTTGACCAACTCTGGTACCTCCATGCCTCCTCTGGCTCAATTCCGCAACGTCCACACTTTGACCTTTTGATCCCCTTGTTCTTTACTATTCACATACTTCCCCTTTTGACTCTATTCACCATCCTTCCCTACTTGACCCTTAGCATAGCAAGTCCGGAGCATCAGGAGATCCATTTGTTCCACTATCAATTAGACCCACATTCCCCTTGTTCTTTTGCCTATTGATTGTCCTTAGTTCTACCCGGCACCCCCTTGTAGTTCCTCTTGTTCCGTATTAGTTACTTTCTCCATTTATCCTAGTTACTTTTGCTTGCACTGGAATTGCTTACCTCTACCTTCTGACATGTTGTCTCAGCTCTTTGTATAAAACCCAGTCATGTGTGCCTCTGTTCAGCAATCAGATAATCGACTTTGATACGTGACTCCCTTTGCACTGTCTCCAGTTCTTAGACCTGCAAGGCCTCTGTCTCTCTGACCTCCGTCTTCCAACTTGATTTCTCATATCCAACTTAACTCAATTCTTGAACCCTTACTACTTCAGTTACAATACTCAACCTCTTCCAACTTCCAATCTCAGATCTCCAAAATACTTAGGATGATAGTTGGGGGTGCAACATATAAGTTGAAGCTGCAGTCCTTTTAGATCCAAACCTGATACATAACAGGTAATGACTCTACACATTTCTCCCATGTCTCATGTCCCCTACCTCACATGTAGCATGTCCTCACATGTAGTGTGTCCTTGCCTGTAGTGTGTACTCACACTTTATCTGTCCTCACACGTATTGCATCCTCACATGTAGCATGTCCTCACATGTGGCATGTCCTCACATGTGGCATGTCCTCACATGTGGCATGTCCTCACATGTGGCATGTCCTCACATGTGGCATGTCCTCACATGTGGCATGTCCCCACATGTGGCATGTCCCCACATGTAGTGTGTCCCCAAGTATAGTGTGCATAGTGTGTCTCCACATGTAGCATGTCTCCATATGTAGTGTGTCCCCACATGCAGTACAGTGTGCATGGCATGTCCCACATGCATAACATGTCCCTCAAGTATTTTGTGTGTAGCATGTCCCGAAATTATAGCATGTGTGTCCCCCATGTGTAGCATGTCCCTACATATAGTGTGTGTAGCATCCCCCTCAAGTATAGTGTGCAAATTGTGTCCCCAATGCATAACATGTCCCCCGAGTATAGTGTGCATAGCATGTCCTTTGTTTGTAGCGTGTCCCCCAAGTATAGCATGGGTAGAATGTCCCTTGTTTGTAGTGTTTTCCCCTGTAGTGTGTCCCTTGTTCGTACCATGTCCCCCAAGCATAGTGTGTCCCCACATATAGTGTGCACATCCCCATGCATAGTGTGCGTGTGCCCATGCATAGCCTGTGTGTCCCATCCCCCAAGCATAGTGTGTCCCCACATGCAGCATGTCCCCAAGTACAGTGTGTGTGGCATGTCCCACATGCATAACATATCCCTCAAGTATTTTGTGTGTAGCGTGTCCCTGGTTTGTAGCATGTCCCCAAAAGTAGCATGTCCCTACATGTAGTGTGTGTAGCATCTGCCTCAAGTATAGTGTGCATAGCATGTCCTTTGTTTGTAGCTTGTCCCCCAAGTATAGCATGTGTATAATGTCCCTTGATTGTAGTGTTTTCCCCTGTAGTGTGTCCTTGTTCTTACCGTGTCCCCCAAGCATAGTGTGTCCCTACATATAGTGTGCACATCCCCATGCATAGCGTGTGTGTCCCCATGTCTCCATGCATAATGTGCGTGTCCCCATGCATAGTGTGCGTGTCCCATGCATAGTGTGCGTGTCCCCATGCATAGTGTGTGTAGCATGCCCCTCAAGTATAGCATGCATAGCATGTCCCAATGGCATGTGTAGCATATCCCCAAGGGCCTCAAAGTGAAGCAAGCAGAGGCTGTTACTACTTATTAACTTTTAGCAAGCTCAGGGACATGTATCAATATCTATTTTGTGACATATACAGACATAAATAAAATAGTCCAGGAAACCATATTTAAGCAGCTGTCATTAATTTTTAGCAAAGTCAGGATTATCTATTTTTTGAAAAAATGTCAAGAAAATGTCCAGTACATGTAAGCTGAAGCTGTTATTAATTTTAGCAAAGTTAGGGTTATCTATTTTTCGAAAATGTCAAAAAAATGCACTGTACATTTAACCTGGAGCTGTTGTCAATTTTCACAAAGTCAGGATAATTTATTGATATCTATTTGCGAAAAAATGTCAAAAAAGTACAGTACATTGAAGCAGAAGCTGTTATTAATGCCCAGTCAAAGCCAGAGAAGCCCAGGGACTGACAGAGAAACCCAGAGCCATAGTAAGCCAGCCACCAGTATAGGTAAGCAGCTTTACAGTCCATAAAACAATAAAACAAACCACATTTAAAAGCAGAACCTATTGTCATTAATTTTAGAGGAAACTTATTGATGTCTATTTTCAAAAAAAACCTGAAAAATATAGATATTACACTACAATTTTTTCACTACAGTCTGGGGATGTTATTTAAATCTATTTTCGAAAAAATTCAGAAAAATATAAAGCACATGTGACAATACAATATAATGAAAAAAAATCAAGGAACCAATGAAATTACAAACACAAATAAAATAAAATACATGGCAATGCATTAAAAAAGAGATATTACCTATCAATAGAAATCCAGCCAAGCCAATAGATAGCCAGCCAAGCCAAGCAAAAGATAGCTAGCCTGCCAAAGCAATAGACAGCCAGCCAGCTAAAGGAGGAGACACCATAGAGAGCAGACAGCAGACAGAGCAGAGCAGACAGGGAACAGAGCAGACAGCAGCAAGAGGAATTGCCGGTGGGCAGATTCCTGCCATTCCATCCTTACCGTTCTGCCTTTATACCGTGCGCGCGCGTCGTGCACGGACCACGCGCGAACCGGTCACGTGACCGCTGCGCAGCGTTCGTTGCCAGCGCAGGGTTGAGCGCTGGAGCCCGCGAACCGCTCGCGGCTGCGCCGCTCGCGCTCCAGGTTCACGCCGGTCTGCCGGTCACGTGACCGCTGCGCAGCGTTGGTGCTCGCGGCTGCGCCGCTCGCCGCTGACATAAGTTTTACATAATATTATTTGTAAGCGGTGCCCACAACCTCCCACCGTGCTGCTTTCACCTATAGGAACTAGGTGGGTACCCGCGCTTCGCGCGGGGGTGCAAGTCAAATGCGTCAGTAAGGTCAAATGCATCAGTAAGTCTAACACATCGGTAAGTCTAACATATCAGTAAGGTCAAGTGCATTGGGGAAAATCAAAGGAATCAATTTGCATCAAGTAGATATCAGAAATCAAGGAGCTCTAAGTAATACATCTTTATATACAATGTTGGTTGTGTTCAAACCCTCCTCAAGCAAGACCTTTACTTTGTTCCAGCTTGTTCCCCTTGAAACACCAACATACAACTGACCATGTCCAAACACTGGATATCTCAGGTCCAGCCCAACCGTACCCAAAGACTGTCCCTGAGACTTGTTGATGGTCATTGCAAATGCCACACGCACTGGAAACTGTCTCCTCTGCAGCACAAATGGTAATTCCCCCTCTGATGGTGAAATGGTGATCCTGGGGATGAAAGCAGTATTTCCTGCACGTGGACCTGAGATGATCCTGACCTCCAACACTCTATTCCTCATCCTCACCAACCGCAACCTTGTCCCATTGCATAGTCCACAGTGCCTGAGACACCAACCAAGCCTAGGTAGCCGCTTCTCGCGAGTGGTACTCTATGTTCTCTAAAGAAATTGCCGAGCCGCACGATGCGTCCCTGGGAAAGGTAAGACTGGGACAGCTTTCAGAGAACCAACCAGAAACCAGAATCATACCACCCCGCCTCGTCTCCTGGAAGAACACGTATGCTGATTCGCACTTAAACACCCTATATACGCCTCTTTGCAAACCAGCGTCATTCGAAGAGGACACGCGACGCATACCGAATTCCAGTACCCTATCATCCGCGCCGCGTGAGTCGTTCCGCTGCTTGAACTGGTTGAGTTTTGCTCCTTCCTCGGTTGTTTTGACCGGTCTTCACGCTTCACGCTCGGCAGCTCCTTTCGTGCCATGGTAACTAGATTCTGAGACAATGTCGACTTATCATTGCGTTTGGCATGATTTGTGGATCCAAATACGTCGGTCTTCATCCGGTTCGCCGTTTTTTCCTCTTCCATGTTCCGCACGCGTCCATAGGAAGCAGCCATGGCATATTTGGAAGGAAGTGTGGGACGGGCCCAGTTGGAACATAACAGGCTGGTCAGAAGTTTAAAGGCTATCTCTGCTGTATGATATGATCCAGGGTGCCCCCAGATTACGGAAGTTTTGGAAACTCTCGTCTTTGAACAATTTGAACGTGCAGCTAAAATAATAATATTAAGATTACTATTACCCATTGAGAAGAAAGGTCCGATAATAGTACAAGCGATACCGCGGGACATCTCTAAATAAGTATGCTTCCTTGTTGTGGTTATCCTGGATTACTGGGGGAAGTCCATCGCACCTCTGCAGGGAAAGAGCGACTGCGCTCTAGAAGTCCCAAAGAGTGCCGAACGCAGGAATACCCGCCTCCTTACAACCCTCCATAAGGTCGGTATTTCCTTGCATGTTGGACGTAATGAATACCACTGGGCGTGGATTGAACTAGTTAGATATAAGTGTAGTAAGGTGAGGATATGACAAACCTTCCGCCTTCCAGGAGAAATAAGCTTCTTTCACCAGCTTCACGACATCTGGTCTACCGCCCCGTTTCTTCGAATCCCATAAACACAGGCGTTCAGGACCCATGTGACGATGGATTAATCCTGATATTGTGGGGCCAAAGGTCTGCGAGATCAAAGCCCGTTAATGTAACATCGTGGAGATCATGCTGAAAAGAACGCGCCTTTTCTTGATCAGAACCAACCCAAATCAGATACCTGACACGAAATGGTTAGAAGCCGAACATACAGATATGCTAATGTCAAAACTAACCAATTTGGACTTTGAATGCACGTTGACAGGGCTGCCCCAAGACCCGTTCCTGTGCATACACGAATACCGCGACTACGCAAGTTATATGCATCAGTACCTCATCCTTGTCCACGAGGCCGAAGTAATTACGTGTAGAGTGCGGACGTATTTGAAACACCAGCAAATTTCAGCTGCCGGGTCCAGATTGTTCGTGGAGGGTCCTCTACGAGACTGCGTGTGAAGTCGCCCTGCACACCACAGATCAGGTAGTGGTACTTGGCTTGCGTTCCTTCACTGCAACCAGAGTGAGGACAGGAATGTTATTTATCCGCAAGAAGGTTACCTAATGGTCCCAAAGGCGTGATATTCCATAACTGGAGATCTACTAATCCGACTGAGCAGGCCCTGTTGCATGCCACGCTCGAAGCGAAGGATGGCGACCTTTGCTGACGGCTGGTAGAATGTCATTAAGGATATTTAGCACTGGTGAGGGCAGTGACTGGGCGCACGTGTTCGATGTCAACATTCACTTTTCTAACAGTGAGCCATGGAAAGAATATGCTGTACAACGATAAGGGTCCGATTTCTAGCGCCAAGGCTTTAAGAGACTTACCATGCGGTCATGCCGATACAGAACCAGAATTGCTGATCACCGACAATACGCTTCGCAGTAAGATCCCACTCCCGAAGTACGGGGTCATAACTATCCGATAACATGACCTATTTCCGGACAGCATCAGTCTTGACCGAGGGGATGGAGCAAGATGTACGCACAAATATCCAAGTGAACATTAGTCCAAGCCTGCGAAGGGTGACATTCATGATTATTGATTATTCGTGAGATGCAGGGACACAAACCATCCGGCGAAACGATGATGACGCTCGAAAACATTGTGAAAGTTGTTTCTTATGTACGGGATGGCGCTGATAGCAGTGGTCAATATGAGCAAGTTGGTGATTAAGCCCATCACAAGAGTTGCTGTATGGTTGTTACTATGGTTGATGAAGGCCTCGCTTTAATCGTGTCAATATGCAATTCTGCGGGTAAAAAATGCAACAAATGCTGTACTCACGTAACCTTGTATATCAGCCACATCACACCTGAAGTGGCACACGCCGAGTGGATGCCTCCAAGATGTTGAACAACTGATGTGCAGCCCAATCGGAACCACAATGGCGTCCACTGCGCGAGGACAATAGAGGTTAATATAAAATTCAAGGGCGATTAACGGTGGTGATAGAAGAATTAAGAGCAGTGAAAAAGAGGAAGCAAGGAGGATGATGTGAGGTCCAGAAACATTACGGCTGACTAACCTTAGCAAACAGGGTATTGATAACGAGATAGAGCAAACGACCAAACAGCTCATTTCGCATCAAGATGGCGAAGAGGAGGTTACCAAGTACCATGGCGCCAGTGAATTTCCGTGCATACGTAAAATGCCCAGTCGCCGCGAGCACGATCCCTACCAGATTCAATACCATGACAACGGTAAAGAACTTCCGGTAGGTGTTGAACCAGAGCTGCCAACGGATCCATCGACTAGCTTTTCTCCTTGCTGCGGCAGGTGCGGGCTTGTCAGGCTTCTGCTTGAAGGCCTCAGGGAAGGCCGGTGGTGAGGGCGACGCAACACCTCTGTTCTCTGATGGGGGAGCCAATGTAGACTGATTTGACAATGGGATGTAATGGGGGTGGCCATCCTCGACATCGTCATGGAGTGTGGCAGTACTTAGGGCAGCCTCTGGGAGGAGAGCGGAGAGGAGGCCTTTCTCGGCATCGTCAGGGAGAACAGATGTACTCATGGCACCGGGAGGGAGGGACGGCGTCGAAATGAGCAAAGCAGGGTTGGGGGAGCGAGGTGAAGTGGAGTGAAACCAAGGTTGTGGTAGCCCAAGAGAGTGCTACTCTCGGCGCAAGGTGCGATTGATTAAGTATGAGTAGATTCAGGCAACCGGTGCAAAAGGTCGGCACGGGCTAAACTTCCGAGAATTCAATGCCTCAGCGACGTGAGCGCCAGAGAAATGTCATAGCCGGCGCTTTCAGGGTCTGCATCCAGGTCCTGCCATGCCATAGCAAATCAGCTCTGGTTAGACTGACTGGGAGAATTGAGAGACCCGCCGGCGACTTGCGGACCGGACACCAGATCGGCCTCGGAAATCTGCCGCATGGATCTTCGCATGCCGTTGACCCGTTGTCCAGGGCCGCAATGTTGGCATCAACCCCAGATTAGTCTCTCGTGCGTTCCAAGTCACCAAGCCACCGAGCGCATCGCAATTGTACAATTGGACCTGAAAATCGCTGTACAATATCGGAAGACTTCAAGGATCAGCCATGTGGAACTAAATCAGTGCTGTGAGGAGTACTAACGTACGACTTTGCGACTCGTTTATCTGACTGTCTGAAGCCGGGTATAAATAACTTACACGTTACTCAATGTATACTTCTTCTGGAAGACTGGAACAGATTGACACCCATGCACAGAGTTTGAGTTTGTTCCAGAACTTGAAGCGCCGAATGCATTATAGCTGACCACTGGCATGAGAACCACGTCTGAAAGAGTGAGATAACTAGCAAGCTGTGCGCCGGAGGCAATATTGACTGCGTCGAAGGCCTGGGCCCAGGCCCATTGGTCACCCATCCCAATACTAAATAGGACCCTGGTAACTTCGGTCTGCCGATGTTCGAAGGAAGGACTGCTACCTTTTGCTTTCCTTGACGAGTCGGTTCCCTCTACTTCATCAGTGTACATGCGCCTTCAAGCTTTACATACAGTACCTTTGGAGCTGGAGGTCGTTAGGTCGATTATCAGATACAATATGCAAGTGCATAGAATTAACAACGGCCACAGCCTGGTCACGAGCACACGCAGGCACTGCGCTTACTAATCTCTCTGACAGGAGTCTGCATCTTTTACAAACGTGGCGGTGGGCGTTAATTATTCACTCTTCATTGGACGATTTGGCTCAATACAGCACTGCCGTGACGTTGCCCTACGAAGCACCGACTCCCGAAGTCCAAAGGTACAGCAACTTGAACCAATTAGAAGAACTCTCTCTACGGTCTTTTCACATGGGAATCAATAGGTAGAAAAGGTCCTGAGTCAAGATTCCAAACTCCGAGACAGAACACTGAATTGAGAGCCTGGTCACGGTGGTAAAGTAGCACACAAGGTCCGACGCAGTCGAGCCATGGCACAACTAATCTCACGTATCTCAAGAAGGCACCATGGCAATATTAGACTAAATCAGCCGAGGTGGGCATTTACATGACCATATTTATATCAAATTAATTGGTCCACCGTCGAGGAGGGTGCGCCTGCCCGCGCGGCCTGACAGAAATTTTGTCTGATGTGCCGTGGTCAGTGATAGGATACTTGAAGCTGGAAATGAAGGTATGGTGGTCGCTGACATGTACTCACGGCGAAGGTCTGGCCATGGCACTAAGAACCATTTGTACCGACATCGCGGCAAAGAAGGAAGATCGACAGGTTAGAGTTGCCCATGCATCTTCCACACACAGTTTCACACAGCCAAGTCCAGCTGATTTGGCCACCATGCATATGGGCAGATGCGGACTAAAAGCGGATCCTGAAACTCCCCGTCACATACCGAGTTCATCTACAGCCACGATGGACGGCTATTGACCAAATTGAAGCCCCCATTCGAGACAGATCTCTGATTCACTCTGCTTTGCCGTAATCGATGCTGCACCTCTCAGGTTATTGCCATAGCCGGCACTGACATGTTTGACAACCCACCATCCGGAGGTTAGCCTTTTATTGTTGTTCGGGAGCCGCGTGAGCGTATACATCATTGCTGTCCTCTAATCACGGGGCACATTCTGCTCCGGAAACTCATGCAGACTTCATGAACTTTGCAGGAAATAGTTCGACAAAGACAAACAACGACAAAACACTGCTGGGTCTCAAGGCCGGTATAGAGGCGCATGGCGAAGATGTGGCTCGTGCGAGGCATTCGGTATACTCATCTGCGTATCCACCACCTGTCTCTTGAATCAACGGAGATTCACAAGAATTATTTCCCTCCGACAAGGACAACAACAGAGTTGTATTCCTCAGCTTGCCTTTGAAATCCCACAACTTCTTCTAACCATGACTATCAAGAGTCTCATAACTTCCCCACACATGGTCTCGATCGCCACACATTCCCCAGTGCGCAGCCGTAGCCACGAAGGGAAGCGTGCGGCGAGCAATGTACAGGCGATGTCCTTCATCAAACGTTACGCGTAAGCCGTGTTCCAGTGGCGCTCCATGTCTATGCTTCACATTACCTCGTCATTTATGCAACCTCTTAGATCTCCTGAGAATCGCTCCAAATCAGGGGATGCTACCAGCGACAATATTGTCATGGAGAAGCCTGTACAGCTGGCGGTTCACACTCTTCCCGTCGGCCGCGTTATGCGTTTCTCTGAACTGCTGAGCGTACGTTTGCTGTTCTTGAATCTTATATCTCAACCGTGATATCGGGCATTATCTTTTTTTTTTTTTTGAATCCCAGTTTTGTCTTTTGGGGCGGTGCCCTATGTAAGACAATGCATACAGTAGTTCCGTCGACATTCGTAATCTATCTAGCCTTTCGCCCTCTTTCTCTGCATGAGGCGGGCCTGGCCCTGAGCTGGTCCGTGCCTGTATCTACGCGGGGGCTTTTGTTCATCTGCCTGTTGCGGCGGCTGTGCCTCTCCTCTGGCTCTTCGCTGTCTCCTGAGGGCTTTATCTTAATGGCTCTATCATCGGCCTCCAATCGACGACCTGGATGTTGGCGCCCACTGCACGTCCTCAGGATTGTTTGTTGTATTTTTACCTCTCTCCGTTCCACCCCAGCCCTCACGATCATTACGACGCACCTCCTTGCTCTCCACCCAGAACCCAAGAGATGGTACTGCAGTGTACCGTGGATGCTGTGCCCGTATCACACAAGGTTTATGCGTATACGGGTTCCTCGTTCCATCATGCACACCTTATGTATGCCATGAGATCGAGAGCCATACGTCAAACTGCGTCAGAATCGGAAAGAAGTCGTTACAACTCAACACAAACCATCCGAGACGTGGTCACTGGTGAGCTGAGTGTCCTTCCGGATCAGAGGATCAGACCATCGTCACTGGTCTATTCGCCGTGAGTCAATCAGAGACGCAATATACCCACTTCACATCTTACGCGTCTCATCCAGGGGTCCGACGAGTCACATTATTATAAGTTCTGCTCTCACTGCTCGACGCCTTCATCATGGGGGATACGTCAGCCTTCCTGTCAACGTCACCGCTGTATGATCTTCAGTCGTCGGGGTAAGGTGACTTGATGTTTCTTACACTGTAGTAGGATTCAGACATCGACATCGACGGTGCGGACACTCAAGAGAGGTGGATCACCTGGGTGATTGATGCGTCTTAGGGCCGCGCGCCAAAAGACGATAAATTGGATACAAAGATAGATAAAATTTGGTGATTCTAGTGATGGAAATAAGGAAAAACATGGCTCATAAATAGTGTTGAAGGGATAACGACATCTCTTGATACAGACGTACAAACTTAACTTAACTATGCCAACGAGAATTAAGTCTACGTTGCGAGTGGCTACGTACCTTGGCAAACGGCGTCGTTGTCGCAACACCAACCCTGTGGGACAGGCGGCAGCTACGGAGTAAGATGTGGGGACGTTCTCGAGGCTGTGAGTCATATAAAGGGGTCTGAAGTGAGGTACTGAGTCATGAGAAGGGATAGCTGCCGTATAACGGCGTGCCGGGAGTGGAATGCTCGAGTCCACACACCGTGAATCGCCACTCATGGAACCAACGTCAGACATCGGACAGTGTGGCGCGAGGACAATGACGCGTCCTGGAGCGGCGGGTGGTTTGAAACATATTGACCTTGTAAATTTGTGAGAGAACTATACGTAAATGAATACAGTACATTGTACGCGCCTTTCCTTTCGTTCCCTGGGACTCCCAGCTACACGCGTCCTAGCTGCACCGACGACGGCGCCTGTCCACCACCACCACCATCAAGGCCTGCTGCGAGCAGAAATATGTATTGTGTACAGTACCAATAGCGGGCCTCGCTTGTGTTTGCCAACACTTTTACAGCGCATCATGGTGCATATACCACACACAAACGTGATGGGTGGGGGGCGTCGCACATGCTTCGCTTGCTATGTACTGAACCAAGAGCTTCATGTACCTCAAAGTACGCTGTCCGACTCTACAGCAGAATATACGGATAAAGCAGAGGCGCCAAACAGACTGACGTACAGACCACGACCGACCCCGAAGGCGTTTCCCTTGGTCAAGTGGAGCCAGCGGAAGTTGAGCGTTCGGTTGGCTGCGATGATATACTCGTGAATACCAGTCTCCTGGGCCAACTCTATCATCGTGGGCGGGGTGGATGCTGTATAGAGCGCCGATAGCGGATGTCGAGGGATTTTCCCTGCCACCTGACGGACGCCGCTAGACATCCTGGAAGTGGGCGAGTATCCGAACTCGGCAGCATCTGTCTGATTATCATAACACTCCAAGGACTTGGGGGCCTCAGCGGAATCCGACGCTTGAACCCGGTGCCAACCTCCATGGAGAATGGCAATTGGAGTAGAATACGCTGAAAGGGAAATTAGATCAAGAAGCAGGAAAAGTACGCTCAGCAGTTTGGAGAATGTCGTAACACGAAACGCTGCTGACGGGAAGAGGGTGAACTGCCAGGTGCCCTGGGTACTCCTAGGATGATATGGTGGCCGGGAGTATCCCGCTGATCTGTAGCGATTCTCAGGCTATCTGAGAGGTTGGATAAATAGCGAGGTCGCGCGTAGTGTACATGGCGGAGGGCGACTGAACTGTGGCTTACACGTAACACCTGGTGAGGGGCACTGCCTGCATCTTTCTCGCTGCTCGATTCCCTTTGAGGGATGTGGTTGTGCATTGTACGTTGCTGTACGTCGATCGCGATGGTGCAGTGGGGGGGAGCTTATGGGGATCTTCACAGTCATTGTCAGAGTAAGGATTGAGGATGATCTGAAGAATATAATACCATTGTTGCACTGGTGGCGCGGCGATTATTTCGTTGCGAATCCTTTGCTTCAAGAGAGAAGGAATGTGATTATACCAGATTAATAATTCCTTCCATGTTCCACCGCCCCTCCATCCGCTTCTATATCGGTCTCTCGACCCAGGGACTTTTAAAATTTGCGTGGTTTCTCTAGCCGTGATATATTTCATGCGAAATTCATGAAGCCTGTCTGGGTTTCCGGAGCATACTGGGCCCCGCGATTAGGGGACAAAACAATATTAGCAGCCTGATGTATACACTCACACGACCCCCGAAACTAAAACAAAAAAAAGTCTACATTGACAGCAGGTGAGGCTCTAATGGTGTTCAGTGTCAAACCTGTCAGTGCCATGGCAGTGTAAGCTCCTTCGTGCCGCAGTGGACTAACCTGATCTGATGCACCGCATCATCAGCCTTCATTCGGTTCTTCATTATAACTTGCGACATCATCTATTACGGAAAAGCAGAGTAACGTAGAAGTAGGTCTTGGAGAGGGGGGGGGGGGGTTTCAGGTTTCGATTTTGGTCAGCAGCCGCCCATATGCACAGTAGAAGTCGCATGAACTCATGACCTCAGAAGTATTTGCCGGGAGATTGCAGGGTTCGTTTGATGTCAGCTAGGTTTAAAATAAATAAATAAAAAGGTAAAACTAAAAAGATCAATTCAACTACCGTCCACATGCACAGCAGCAACCAACCAGCCTTGAATGCATGAAACCGTGAGTGGGACGATGGGTAACCTGTCGATCTCCACATTGCGGCAGGTTTACGTGAGCGTGGGTCTATAGGTCTATAGCGTTGCCAAGAACCTCCCCTGGGGCGAGTTGTCGGAGACAATACTGCCAAGTGAACATTCGAGTAATCGGAATAGGCCTAACAAAGGAATAACTCCCAGGCGCATGTGGCGGACGGTTTCATGTTCCGATGGAATCATGTCAGTGCCATGGCACTATAAGGGGGTCCCGTCATGCCAATGTGGATTGACTGCTCATAGGCACCTCAATTTCAACGTCACTTGGCCCCCATTTTAACTGGAGCATTTCGTCGATTACGGCAAGCCAAAATAAACTTCAGTTATTTCTTGGTCGTTTCATATCTCGACAATATGCATGTCAGTATAGCTATCCACCTCACACAATCAGTTGGTCATGAAAAATTGAATATATGCGTAAGCCTACTTGGTCTGCCCTGATAATTTTGGCCTTCCAAATTTACGTAAATGCAGGTGATGTTGCCAAGACTCTGGTGGCGGTCGGCTAGTGAGGTCTTTTCCAATGCCACAGCTATGTCAGGGTCCTAATAGGTGCCTCACTGAGAATTGATTACTTGCACCAAACCTTTGCTTCAACTTGGCCCGTATAACATAAAGATTTCCGGTTACGGAAACCCGAACAATTATCAGGTGCATGTATCTGGTGGCCTGAGTTTCAGGTTTCGATGTTGTATTAGTAGGGATGTCAGCGTAGCCCAATCAGTTGGATACAACCAATTAAAATATAGGCAAGAGCTTACCTTGACTAAACTAATTATCACTATATCATCATCTTATTGCAATAAATTATAAATCTGCATCGTGACGGTTGAGTGCCATGGCTCGAGGCTGCGTGCGCTAAAAGTGTCAGTTGATCACCGTTGACAGGTGTTTTGCCAGTGCCCCAGACTCAAGAGCATTCGTACAACTCGTCCCAATATGACATGAAATCGCAGGGAGTATGTCTGGTTGGTTATTGTGCCTTTTAGACATACATAGCACTTTGACAGCTTGTCGGTAAGCGCTGGTGAGTGGCGACTGCATCGTGACAGAGCTGTGACACCCATCGCCCTGCTACCTAAACCTTCCCAGGACAGAGTAGAGAGGCATGAGACAGTGGGATACAGTAACGGGACGAATATAGCTCGACCATCCCTACAGGTTGTAATATTACAGTCTCATGGTGGCACATACAGCGAAGCTGCGAAAATATCCAATTGCTCTTCAAGCTTGTCTTACTAAGTCACGGCAGCCATTTGAGAGTGGAATTGCGGGATCATCATCTTAGTCGGAAATATTCAAAGTCTGTAGGTTGATTATTTCTTTCACATAAATGGCAAACTTACGCTGTATGGATCTATGCCAAATAGCAGGCTATACTGTCGTGATAGTAAGTACCTCTCATCACTTGGCACCTATCAGTGGCCTGGGTTCTAGGAACGTGCCAGCGAAGTATCCATTTACGGTTACGGCAACTTTGAGTGTCCGTTCTGAACATTCGGACAGCCTCCGTCTCATCCGGAGACGACAAAATTCGTGCCCTAGAAATTGCCAGACCATATGGTCACCCAGACGCTTCAGTCTATAAGCTCGCAGTTTCTGCTTCTCAGGGAGTGCTGGCACTTGTTTACTAATTGGATTCTATATTAGAATTCCCCATTTCAGTTGACCAGTCACCCCACCTGTCATTCGTTGGAATAGGAACTGGGTGACCCTGAAGAGCACCGGCTATGAAGTGAGTTCCCTTGATTCATCTTTCATATTTGATCGGCTATGTCGTTCGTGAGTGTATAAATTGGCCAAAATCTTGCATGGTACGGTGTGATTTGGCTCTCCCTAAGCTACTTCGTCAATATCACAGCCCTCCCACCTCTGTCTACCTTGACAAACACGACACACCTATCATCTTCGATACTCAAAGCGCCGCTGTAAGTCCGTGCAACCGTGTTCTTGAGCAATACTGAAAACATGAATCATTCTTTTAGTTCATTGACCATGTCGTCCAACTATCAGATCGGGGTCTGGCAGACCAGTAATACTGCGTCCGCCACAACGATGGGTAAAAAGAACAGAAGAACGGTCGCATATTCTGCAGAGGAGAGCGAAAGTCCCAATGTACCCGTCGGGTTCAAAATGCTCTCTATGAGCGAAAACAAAGCCAATGCCTTCCGTATTGGTGGCAAAGCATATACGACCGACGTCTACGAAGATAAATTCACCATGAATATCGATTCCAGGGACCAAACGCACATGTTCAATGGCGGGGCGATGTGGTTTAAGTACGGTTCCGGCGACGCCGATTTCCAGACTGGGGTTGTGAAGACGGACAACGGAACCACCCCAAATGCCAGTGTTACTAAACGGGTAGTCTTCCCAAACCCGTACACCACCCAGCCGAAGGTGTTCGTCGGTATCAGTGGGATGGAGCTGAGTCTCGAATGGCACATGCAGGTGTACGCCACGGATATTGACGTGAATGGCTTCACGCTCCACTTTGACCCGTTGGGTGCCACAAACATGCACTGGGCACAAGTGAACTGGATCGCGTTCTCTGCAGACCGACCGGATGTTACGACGGGGACGTTCAGTAGCCAGGACAATGGTAATTTCAACGGCCAGGTCAACCTCAGACCCGCATTGTCGGCATCCCCTCATATCTTCTATGCCCTGTCAAAGTTCCATTCTGAAAAATCGCAGAATCTGGAGATCAGGACGGATGTTTCTAATGTTTCGGCATCAGGATTCAACTGGAAGGTTACCACCGTTGGGTCGTCGAAGAATTACATTGTCAGCGGCGCGTACTTGGCGGTAGTGTTTTAAAAAGACCCATTGAGATTGGGTCAGAAAACACGTAACAGGTCACAGGGAGCGCAACCTCTCTAGGTATTATCTCTTCATGCACGTTTCATGTCTCTATAATCCTGTCACCACACGGAGTTCAACCTCCGAACGGAATTGTTTACTCGCTCTTGATTGATTACCTTTTTGCTATGCCAAATTTGTAATACTAAGTACTGAACGCACGGAACCCGTGGTACGGTGTGTCCCCCTTACACTGCGGGAAAAAAACCCACGTAAACGAAACTGTTTACTTACAATTACTGTAGTTAGCGTTTTACAAGTCCTGTCTAAAGACCCGTCCTAGCATGGAGCCGGCGTTGAACGTGAGTTCGAGAGCCGGGACCGAAAGACGGGTCTTTTGGGCGCTTCCGAGGGGCGATCTATACGTGAACGTGATCGATGATCTCGTAAGCTTGTCCAAAAGATCAAATGGAGGCTGTGAGTCGAGGGGGCATACGCTACCTGTTACTATTACTTTTGGTTGGTTTCTCGGCACTCGCTAGCTTGAATGAGCTTTGCAGGGATAAAGTTTGTTTAGGGAAGTTCTAGTTCTTTAGGTTGTCATTCGGAAGTCCAGTACTGCACGTACTCGACTTCGACTTCAAACGACTTCCCAGCCTTCGACCCATATGCTCATCCTTTTATTGAGAAATAATCCATGCTCGTGTACGTATTTGATATGTGAGGAGATCCGATGGATGGCTCCAGACTAAATATTAATATACATCATTTACAGAGTTGGTTCGCAGAGCAGCTTGGGCCCATATATATCAGACAACTACTCCTTCTCACTAGGGAACGGGCGACGCAAGGGAGATTTTGGGAGATAACATCGCAGTTGACTTGGACAACCGGGATGGTGAATCCAGCCTTGGGTCGGTCGATTGGTGAAACTGGAAATGAGCATTAGGCTGAGGTGGCACAAGCTGCTGATAATGTGATATGTAGATTGACTGTGGCCAAAGGGAAACCATGGAGCCAGGATCTAGTAGCATTGCCGCAACGGTGGTCATAGATAATGATGGGGATCGCGAAGATACATTAAATGTAGAGCCGCGCTTATGAAACAGACGCAAAAACCTATACATCATTTATATGCGTCGCCAAAGAAGAAGAAATCAGCTTGAAATTGGTGTAATCGTTAATGGAAGTTCCGCGCTGGGCGAGCTTGAGCCTTTGATCCTGAATAACAAAGAAATGAACAGGGTTTGGCGAATCTGCTCAAATCTGACTCACAAGGGCGACATGAGACCAGTAGCCCCTCTGATGATTTCGATATTTCCCGGAGGTGGGGAAAATTCGAGGTTCTCAAGTAATTCAATCAGGATGGCTTGCATCTCTATCAAACTGAAATAGTGTTAGAAAACTTATACATCACTCAATAAACGTACGCAAATCTCCATCTGCGCGAAGTCAGCGATGGGCTTGGCCAGGACGGTGGGACTCACCCAATACAACTACGTTGACCACTGCTGAAGGTTGCACTGTAGGGGTGTTAGCGCTGAGCCAAGGGAACGACAATGCCTCGTACATGTTAGCGAAGACACCCAGGCGGGTCTTCTGGTTACCCATATCCTCTTCAATGAATCGTTCAGGTCGCCATTGATTAGCGTCGTCTCCCCAGAGAGATTTAAGCCTTCAAATGATATGTGGTAGCTCATAGTTTCAGAACAAAAGAACTTAAAGATAGCTACCCACCTATTATATCCAGCGATGGAAATAACGATGCGCTGCCCTCTGTTCACGGGTATACTGATGATAAATTCTCCTGCCCTCGTTTTTTGAGGAATGGCAAGCGGAATAACGTCATCACGACCAGCTAAACGAACCAGCCCGGGGACAATAGGATGATACCGTAAAGTTTCCTATCCCTAGACGTGTGAGTTACCGGACAACAAGACGAAGAAAATAAACGTGAACCTTCATCAACGCAAGGAGACAGGTCATGGAATCCAGATCTGCAATGGAGAGGTCATGGTCTCCCCGCTGCGCTGCCTGTTCCCGAGTCACCTTGATCTCTTGGCGGACTTTGGTTTGGAAGTCAGGATGCCTAGAAAGTTCGTAGAGTGCCCAAGTAATCGTCGAAGACGTTGTCTCATGTCCAGCCAGGAACAGCGTACTGATTCAAGGGGAAAATATTTTATAAGTCTCACGATAAAGCAGAAGAATATTCACGTGAGTTGAGCCAAAATCTCCTCATTGCTGAGTTTGGCCTTGGGCTCCTCGGATAAGTTCGCTTTAACTGCAATAACAGTGAGTGGTACAAACTAAGCGTGTCAGGGGTATGGGATTACTGAGAATGCTCATGACATCCTTATATCCGTCTTTAACCTCTACGTGGGATGTCATCTGTCGATCTACAAGTGTTTGCCCAACTTCCCGGGCTGTCTTCATGTAACTTCGCCATCTCCGGTACCGTTTAGTCGGAGTGGCACGGTGAACGAATGTCACCAACCACTGAGGAAGTAGACCAACGAAGGCATCATAAGCGAATGATAATCGGCTACGATTCAGACTTGTTTCTACACTGTATTTATGATGAGCACTTCCGAACAGGCAAGAGTGAAACACTGGGAAACGAACAACAAGTTTTTATACGCATTGGAGAGTTTGTTGTCAGAACCCTGGTCAATCGCGTCGAATTGGTAGTCGAATGCCGCTAGAGAACAGCGCAGTCAATATCATCCATACGGCATTGCCAGCTTGCTCACCAATACCAATAGCATCCAAAGTTGTGCGTGCGAGCCATGTAGGGACGTTGACAACAGCGGATGACTCCCCATTTTCGTGCACGTACTCTTTCAGTTTGCTTACGGTCTATACGTGTGAGTTAGGTCTGATGAGAGCCATGAACTAAGCGCGTACTCTCTGAGCAGTGTGGTGAAATAGAGGAAGAAAACCCCTGAGTGCGTTATAAGAAAATGCGGGATTCATTATCTTCCTGTGGCGCGAATGTTGCATCCCTACGAAAGTAAAATGTTAAGCTCGCTCATAGGTCCAGCTACAAAAAGAACCTTCAGCCCAGACGATGCCTCTGCCGATAGAAAGTTGAATGGCTGCGCGGACATCCCCAGGTTTGGGGAAACGATAAGAAGCGGTGTTGAGAACATATTGCAGTGCCTGCGCATTGTCAATGCTTCATACTATACAAGGGAGGGGCGGCCGAAACCTTAGGATCTGTAATAAACAGCACATCCGACTATGATCCAAAATTGACTGCGTTCAATGCAATAGTCATAGTGTAATATAAGAAATTATACTCAACGCCAAACTCTCCTTTGATACATATGGCATTGCCATATTCACGCATCCATGCGAAGTCAGCGTCACCTACCTCATCCGGACTGGACAATTCTAGAGTATTTCCTAATCATCTGCTCAGTGCGATTAAGCTTATGACAATACAGGATACTATACCAGATAGCCATGAGCCAGGCTGAGGCCCTGGGAGGAATGCGATAGAGCGAGCGCGAAGGCGACGGAGCCACAAGCCAAAGACAAGGACGGCAGCAAGCAGTGGCGCTGCTAGAAGGTAGGGAGGTATCATGCTGATCTGGTACCGACCAAGTTGTGCATGTTCTTAGCGCAGTCAACCAGCTTTTATGACGGTTCCACCGGAAGGATGTTATTCGATAGGGGGCAAAATATACCGGTTTCTAAATGTGCCGACGCAATGAAATAACTCGTTCATTTGAACATGGAAATCATAGCTACTGTAGCATAGGAGATGCTAACTGTGATGCCGATGAGCCTTGACTCCGGACGCAAATAGAAGTGATACTACAGCGTCGTCCTTAACCTTTGGACACCATAACATCGACTGGAGCCGGTTGTTCACATAGTACGTAATGGGATATCGCCATACGTTTCACTCGTACGACATTGAGACGAGCTTCCAGAAGAGAAATCTCCAAGCCGGGATCCGTTACGAAGGCGATGAAGTTGAAAGGGGGTTCCGTCGGTCTGGATGGCCAATAACAACCGGAATGGAGCTGCAGCATATCTATAGCTTATCAGCAGCTAGTTCATGGTTGCCCCTACGTGTTCAGGCGCACTGTTCCGAAGTCGTTGGTTTGTAAAAGTAACTTCGCCCGACTTATTGTAATTCCACACGCTCATAAGAAGATATTGATTCATCCGACCGTGGGCGTGTCGTACCTGCATTCAATCCGAAACAGTCGTATGCCGATTAGTTTCATATGCCACGAATCGACGGAAAACAACAACATACCTATGAGTACCCGGAACTACACGAATATTTACCTTGTCGGGCAGCCCAATTAGACCCGATTCATCACACGATCGTCGGAGACTCGGAGCCTCAATCTGACCACGATTCGAGGAATGGTGTCTGTCATCGTGCCGGTTGTGGATCATCAGGAAAAGCGAAGAGAGGATATATACCGTATGTACGATATATACCAGTTATTCCGCGGCTACATAAGCCCCTGTCTAAGACTCTGTAGATGTGTGGTATTGCATCGACAGCAGAGTGAATACTAGGATCGCTACTGTTCTGCAAAGCTCGGCCAAGCCGAGAGAGAGAGAGAGAGAGATAGTCAATTATAGTGCTCGAAGCGCCGGGCGCTTATGGTGCACTTTACTACTATATGAGACATAGGTATCTAGCGTAATATCAAAGGGAGGCTGCGACAGTTGGATTGCATGATAGAGTGTTAACAACTGGATTTGTGAGAATAGGGAAAAAGCGAGACCCGTTATTAGCCGTGACGAGCCAGCGAATTGCCGGAACGACACGGACATGTCTCACATCCAGTCCAGAGCGGGTGGGTCCGAGTTAGTAACACGAAGGGTGGTCAGGTCAGTGTGTTTTGCGTAGGTATCATGCATCAAGGGTGAAGTGGCAGCGTTCAGATTGCAGTGAGTAGTGTAGATCCTGTTGTAGGCCTGACTAGGCCTCGTAGAGAGGACCTGCCTCAGCGAGTTTGAGTGCATGGCGGCCCAGGGCAGCTTTGTGCTCTGGGCATTCGTTACTGACTGCAGTGTGGGCACCTGAGCAGACAGCACATCTCGGTGTGACGTGCTGACATGGTACGGGTCTGCCGCATTTTTCCTCATTGGGACACGGGCACTCGCGTGTTGTATGTTTGCCCGAGCAGTGTCCACAAACGGTTGTCCTCTTGCAGAGCCGTGCAAAGTGCCCATAGCGATGACAGTTGTAGCATCGTGGCGGGCGGCGTATGAACTTAGCTGTTGGGTGGAGGTGACCCCGGAACGCAATGTGGTGGCTGATGCAGTTGTTGGCAACTTGGGCATCTGTGAAATAGAGGACTATAGACGTGTGTTTCTTGGTTTGCTGATTGTTCCGCGGGCGGGCAAGGAACTCAATCTGTTTGAGTGTCGAGGGGTGGGTGATGATGTGGTCGTTGTGGTTGATGAGGGAGATAACATCACAGCTGTCCCGTGAAGTGTCGAATGAGGCGGGGATTCCATGAACAACAATTGGGAAGGTCTTTTGGGCAACAGAGAGCTGATCGGAGAGTTTGGGGAGCCAGCGGTGCGCTGTGGAGGCAAGGTAAATTTGTTTGGCTTCGCTGCATGTCGCCAGCCATATATCCCGCTCCGGTATCGACCTGCAGCACGGATCCGCGGCGGGATTGTCTCTATGTCCTCATCTCCATTGGCATCTGGTGTGTATGATTTTGTTTCGAACCAGCACTCAGCGTCTTCGACAGCTTTGCAGATTTCCTCTCCTAGCTCCTCGTCGGATAGACCTGAGAACGCTGGGGTGTTGCGGTTGGACTGCACGAGCGTGAGGTCGAACCGTGTGTTGCGGAAAGGCGTTTTGGGGTCAGGCGAAGGCTGTGGGGCCGGCGTAGTGGGTGAGGTAAGGACGGATGCGTAGGTGCGTTTTCCAGCGGACTGTGTGGTGTTTGGAAGGCCTAAGTGCGTGGAGATGGCTTCCAGATGTTTGTAAACACTGGCTAGTTGTAGGTCATGTTGAGAGTCTTTGAGTGTCGATTGGGCTATAGAGATCAGGTCGCGGCTTTGGTGCAGGGCGTCGAGAGAGATTGACACTGTTTTTGCAGCCTTGGTCTTAGGGAGAGCAATTCCATGTATCAGAATACTAAGCTGTTCTAGTGTAGTTGCTAAAGATGCTGCAGTAGACTGCACTGGGAGTTTATCGGGCGGCGGCGGTGGTGGTAGGACCGTGGGAGCCATCTTCTCGGCCAAGCCGAGAGCTACCCGCCGCTAGGATATAAGTAGTCCGTGGCTAACCAGAAAGCATTAATCAGCGTGGGTTCGTTGTAGGTACGAGGACCCACAGTGATTCACATCACGTGCGTACAGCAATATTGGGAAACTGCGGCAACATATTGCGTACTTCGTGCCCTCCACGTTCGATGCCGCATGCAACACCGTATCCTCTTCTATCTCTCTCTTTATTTTCACCCGTGTCTCAGGTGGTGGACTAATACTATGCATATTCTGGGAAGCATGGATTATAGGGCAAGTATCATGTGGTGTCGTCAGGGAAGATGGTGATACAGTTGGTAATGTAACTATTCGATTACATAACCCAGCCAACTTTTTTGCTACTTGATTTTGATGACACCGACCACTAGCGTGAATATTCATGCACCGCAGTGCTCCCGGAAGCCTCGTGACAACGCAGCTCCCGGCCAAGCGCGGGAGATTCCTATCGGTATCTAGCCGAGACCATCGACTGGGGTACGTCGCATTTGCGAATTTGCGATGAGCGCCGTGATGAAGCCAGCCCCGTTCTGTTACCTGAATTGGAAAGGATACCATGCGACTACTATAGTGACGGAATGGCCTGGGAGACAATGTCAGGAAAAGCATATGCCTAGAAATGCCCGTGCTTAGCTTGATCGATGCGACAGGACACACGCTGAATCTAATACGCCTTTGGAAACTTTTTGTAATCGAAGACCGGTAGATCCGCGCCAAGGATCAAATATAACTCCTGTCCTGAACAAATCAAACACCAGAGTTATAAGTATCGATGGTGTGCGTGCGTGGTTCCAATGCGGCTCGGCACTGGATTACAAAACCGACATACAAACATCATACGGCAAGCATCCGAGTCAACAGACGAAAATGGATGCTGCGCTCACCTCCTCGGCCAGCTCATGCAGCGCACCAAATTCCGAATACAGCTCGTCGATCACGCCGAGCTAGCTCCAGCAAGTAGCTGAAACTATGACCTTTCTTCAAATTCGCGACACGCAGTGATCACATAATCCTTCCGATCTGCAACGGGTTCAAGCATGTGTCTGGCTGCAGGTTTTCGTGTGGTACGAGACTGCCAACCTAGTCCACTTGCTTCAAAATGTTCGACTCGCTGTGGAACTTCATTCACAATCTTTTCCTATCCCTAATGTCAGACGCCGATCTTGATGCTGGCCGCTTCATCTTCGTCCAAAATTCCTTCAGCCCTGCATGGTTCTACTCCAGGCTCTGCACCAAGCACCGAGACAGTCGTATACACTGTCAAGAAATCACGTGGTATAAAGAGGAGAAGGGGTCAAGGCATGAATACCTTGTCGCACGACTCCAGAGGAAGCGGGGATCTAAGGTAATGTTCGCGAGGGTTGAACGTGGTCCTTCTATATTGGCAAGCTGGATTCAAATCTCATCTACCTCCTCTCCCCCCTCCCTTGCGAAGGAGGTATCAGCATCCGATCGAATAACCTGTCTCAGCCAGGAAGCCAGCGATAGGCGTATCGGCAACGACGCCCCCCTCGTCACATATGTATTTCCAAACCTCTCCCTCCTTGAATTTTCGAGGCTGGGTCGCCAGGAGGCAATTCTCTGCCCGACGCGCGAATGAGCTCTGTCCCAGCTGACCCCCCTAAAGGGGCAGGGTATTACACGATCATCGACACGATGACGTCGCAGTGGACGAAGGACTTCGACATCATAGAACAAAAATACAAAGACCATAGGTCCGCCAACCCGGATCCCATTGGCCCTGGACGAGAGCGAACCCAACGGGAAGTACAAGAAGCACGAGCGGAGGGGTTGCAGGAGGGGACCGGGAGGAAACCGAGCGAGAACGAGCGGCGGCAGCGGAACGAGAACGGAAAGCACGAGCGGAGGGGGTGCAGGAGGGGGGACCGGGAGGCAACCGAACGAGAACGAGCGGCGGCAGCCGAATGAGAACGGAGGCTAAGGGAGGAGACGGCCAAGTGAGAACAGAAGGTAATGGAGTAGGTGAGGTCTTTGCAAGCACAGCTCTGGCGTGGGGGCGGCGCAACGGGTGCGTAGGTGGTTTCTGAAACGTCGATCCTGCATTATTTCTTTTCTTATTTAGTATGAACGCTACCGATCACTTACCCCGGAAACATATTCGGCCAACCGGAGAATGAGCGTTTGATATGTGCATTACTGAAGAGATGCTGGGTTATGGCATCAACGAAGGTCGTATAGACTATCAATCCATTGCACAATGTTCCTCTATGGATTGATACAGGGTTGGCTGACAGACCGAATGTTTTGCATTTTTCTCTCTTGAGGCGTGTTGCCAGCAAGTGTCCAATATTGTGGGAATCAAGCGGAACCTCAGACGGGATCAGAACTGAGAACAGAGGAACTTTATGTACTGTCCATCGACTGTGGTCCGTACGTTCGACTTTCATCTTCATTCTCGGGCCACGGCTAGCTCAACACGTCTGGCTTTCTAGGGATTAAAATGTAAAGCTGGCATATACTGTAGTACGCGCCGACCCAAGTCTCATTTTGCTTTTTTAACGGTATGTCCTAGATCCTCCGGTTGAACACTATACCGCTTCACGGCAGCTGGGATCCTTCAATGTCATAGCTGTACCATCACGCATCAATAATATGGATTCGACTTGATGCACCCACTCCTCAGCGGGGATGACACGTGGGGGATGATCATAGACGTATTCTCATAATCTGTCGAGTCTTTAAAGGTACTCTTGATCTGTTTGTTTTTGAGGCAGTTCTTTTCTAGCGAGTAGCAAATTTTTTTTTTTTTTGGAATCCCCGCGTCTGTCTTCAAGTTCTCCCATGGCGTCGCGCGTCTCCGACCTGACGATGCTCCAGTGATCATCGCTTCTCTGGCAGCTATCCATTTGGAGTGCTTTTTCGCGGGAAAGAACGTAACATGTACATAATACCGTTCCCGGGGGCCAAGCTCATCAGCATTTCAGCCTGGGTGTGCAATGTGAAATATTCAATGTGATTGTGCGTGATTCGCTTCTGTAACTGGGCAAATACCCTTGGAATATGCGATTACAGTAAAGTTTGCGGCGTGTACGTCGCTAGCATTACTACTAGTAGTGCGCATGGATTTCGATTAGTGATTAACTTGGGTACGGGCAAAGAAGGCTAGCTTCCTTGCCATCTGTACTGTATCAATGTGCAGCAGGTATACAATTCATCTCTCACGCCTCTGATGCATATCTTCCCCGACTCTCTCCGACTACGCCTCAGATATATCATAGATCATCGCTGCCGCACTCAGACTCACTCTGTCGGTGCACCTGTGCTGGATATTAAGTGAGAGGAAGGGGTTTGTAGACTCGGAGTCGCGCACGCTGCTGCAGGAGCCGCAGCACATCCAACTCGAGCGTATACTCCTGGATGCGTTGTCTGTGGCGCTGATTCGTGGGCTGGGCCCACACGTTACGGTAAGTGGCCCGAAGCGGCGGAGAAACCCAAGGACAACCCAGAAGCCAGACACACCTAGAGCTGTGTTACGCTGCATCTGTGCGTGGATCCTCGTATCCCATGCATTCCTGTCATCCTACCCAGAGCTGCTAGGCGAGGGTGTGTAGACCTGTCCGGGCCCGGAGTGCCTGTAGTCTGCTCACTGCCTCCGTCCTCAGTGCAGTCTGTCTCTAATATCACTCGCGGAACGCTTTCGTTGGCCCAGGCATCGTATGCTAGTCGGGCGATGTACGACTTTCGCCTGGAACCCGGACGGCGTGTGCATGAGATGAGGGCTGAGACAGGGCTGAGGAGACTCGCTGTTCTATAGGGTGTGGCGCATATCCGTATCACATTAGATACGCCCTAAGGGGCGGCCTCATGTGAGAGCGGTGGTCGCCGCCGCCTTGGGAGGTGGCGCCTCCTGTCCCCGCCTCAGATCCCGCCCACCATGAAGTCTCCCCGTCGTCTCCCTCCCGCGCAGGCCAAGGCGGGCAGCATCGCGCCCGAGATAGTGCTCATCATTCTGAGCCACGTCCGCCACCCGCGCGACACCCTCCCCGACCCGCCGCACGTGCTTCCCACCCTCCGCGCGGTCCCGCTCGTGTGCAGGGCGTGGCATCAGCCCGGCACCGAGGTCCTCTACCAGCGCATCGTATTCTCGTCTGCGTCGTCGCGCCCCGCGAAGCTCCTCACCCGCTCCATCCGCGCGAACCCGCCCCTCGCCCGCTTCGTCGCCGTCCTCTCCTTCCCGGACCTCCGCTTCCGCCCCTGCGACTACTACCGCAACGAGCGCTCCGCCGTCCGTCTCCGCAACTACGCCGCGCTCATACGGATGTGTCCCAACGTCGTCTTCCTCCGCCTCCCGACCAACATCCACAACGCGCCCTCCCCGCGCGGGGTCCCGGCGCTACCCCTCCCCGCTGCACAGACGCGCAACCTCCTCAGCCTCCATCTCACGACGCACCCCGCGTCCGCGCGCTATGCGTCCACGGCTCAGGCGCTTAGCTGCGCCCCCCTCACGTTCCTCCCCATCCACACCGCGTTCCCCTCCCTCGTGCACCTCACCCTCGCCAACTTCACCCTCACCCTCGAAGGCCACCCCCTGCGCTCCCGCCTCCTCTTACCCTCCCTCCCCGCGCTGCGTTCCCTCACCCTCTCCGCGTGCCTCCTCGACACCCGCGCCGCCGCCCAGCTCTTCACCGCCGTGCGCCCTTCCCTCCGCCACCTCGAGCTCTGGCAGTGCGGGCCCCTCCCATCGCTCACCGACTCCGCCTTCCTCATCCTCGGCCCCGCGCTCGAGGGCCTCGGCGTCGACGCGTACGTCTACACGTACTACGCCATGCAAGACGCGCCCGCACCCGCGCTCCCCCGCCTCCGCACCCTCAGGCTCGCCGCGGAGCAGCTTTCCGTCGAGGAGCTGCGCCGTCTCCCGCCCTCGCTCGAGCGCCTCACCATCACCGCGCTCCCCGCGTGCCGCTGCGCCGCGTGTGCGAAGGGCGCCGTGTGCACGTCGGCGAGCGAGCGCGGCAGCGACATGGGCGTGGCGCTCGCGCTCGCGCTCGCCCACCAGGACTTCGCGGCGGAGAGGCTGCGCGAAATCGTCCTCGCGGGGCGCTGCTGCGCGTGGCACCAGTGGGACGGCGTGCTCGCACAGCGGTGTGCGGCGCGCGGGATTAGGCTCGTGCGCGACGTGGACGGGGCGCCGGGTAAGTGGCTGCTTTCTTCTCGCTCTTCGCGTGTGGGGCGCATGCTGACTCGCCGCGTGCGTTTTTTTTAAAAGGGGAATGCCGGGATACGCGCACGCCGGTGCGCCGGCGCGTCGAGGCCGTCGTGCGGCGCACGGCATGGCCCGTTCACAAGGCCAACGCCGTGTGGATGAGCGCTTTCGATCGGTTTGCCTGGTGACACCCATGCCACGCCGCGTTGTCCCCCCCGTCTCATTGTCGCCCATCCCACCATTTTGCATCCTGCTCACGTGCGCACCTGGAGCGCTATGTATTTCTCGCCTGTTCCCGTCCCTGTCCTATCTATCGTGATGTGATATGATCCTGCTCTGCTGCGCGTCATCCTGCCCTTGTATAGATATAACGACGACTCTCCTGTCCTGTCCGCTATAGCCATCGTTGTTCTTGATATCAATACCATTACGCTACGCTACGCCATTTCCCAGAAAGAAACCTCCTGTGTTAAAGTTACAAGTGTAATATATGTTCCAGATGACTTGACTTGTCGGAAGCCATTGTGGCAGCAGAACTCGGTTGGATGGCCGGACTCCATCCCACCCACCCCGCCACGCCGGGCCACAGCGACGGATATGCGACTGTTACACTCTGCGAGACTGCGACGGCAGAAGTAAGCCGCAGTCACAGTCACAAGTCAATAAATCCCTCAATTCTCTGCGTCCCTTCCCACTGGAAACACCCTCAGTCTAGAAATCTCTAACCCTCGGGACTACAACTTCCAGCGTACATGTATGGGATGGATATTTACACGTGATGTGGGCGATGTAGGTGGTGTAGGCGATATGATGAATACGAGAGAAGGCGGCAGACGTGCACGGCCTGATTCAGGCGTACAAGCCTAAACCATAAGCCCAGCTAGACTTGATTGATCGCCGGCTTCCCTACCGTTCCTGCTGTTCTTCGATCCCTGGCATACAAGAGCATGCTTCTTGTAGCTCAGTTGGCGGCGCGGCGGTCAGCAGCTGGTACGCATCCACTGTCCAAATACGCTTAGAGTGCAACACTACATGATATCATGTCAGATGGATGTATCAGAGTATGCCCCAAGTGCTACCGCCAGCAATTCACGGGTACGCCCCTAACGTGTGGTGACTTCTTCAAGGTAGGAGTCGATACTTGCAGTTGGGCCCTGCCGGGGCCGTGGAGGGTGGGGCCGAAGCTTTTGCAGAATGACGCTGGGTAAGCATCAGGAGGTTGGTTGACAAATTTCAATATTCCGCAGATGATATAGTGAATGCGAGAGTCAGGTTACATCATAGTACCAAAACACGATCTGTTGTTTCGCGATGCTTCAGGCAACAGAGACCTCTGGATCCGGGTTAGACTTTGGGACCCGAACGCCTGGATATCTTCCCGCTGGCGAGATGAAAACGCTTGGCCGAAATCGCAAGCACAAGTACACATGGCGGAAGACCAGCGCCGTTCACGCACAGCGTAGCGCTCTTAGTCGAAGGCGTTCGAGATCGCGCTGTGCCCCGAAACAAGGTCATCGATGCTGGTCCTCTCTCCCAGGCCAGACGCTTGAACGTGGCCGTTATCCTCTACTTACTTTTATTTTGACTCGTGCAGGTCCGTCCTAGAGAAGTGTAGTCAATATGAGATATGAAGGCGCAAAGGGACTCTGCGATGCGTGCCTTGGAGGCAGACGGCCAGAAACTGGGGGTGAACCGTCGGTGCGAGACAGCACGCTGTGAGTTGGGAACGCGAGCATCCCATGCAGTGCCGAAGAGACGTTTAAAATCGGAGAAGATTCATGGAAAGATTCGACAGGGTATAGCTGCGAATTTGCAACTCTTCCGTATGTACATCTCTTTATCCATGGCAGATCACGAAGAAGTGTAATTACTGTATCGGGACCATCAGCGTCATATGGATCGAACATCATTCTTCGGCAAATGGCCGACAATTTTACAGTGTATGGGTGAGAGAGAGAGAGATGTTGTAAGTAGCGCAGTAACTAGAGTAGAAGGAGCTACTGAGCCCCGGTGAAAAGAGGTTATGCTGGGATCGGACGCTGTTGGACGCAAAATCTGCAAACTGCACTAATCGGGCAGTATCTGCCAGTGTTGGCTCCTAAATAAGCCTTAAATGGTCCTACCCTTAATTAAGGCCATAATGTTATGGCTTAACTGGCAGGCAGGAGATGGTAACCCTTAATTAACCCTTAACTCGAGCTTTCTCACGCCTACCACCACCACACAAAACCTAAAAATTTCATCCCACCCGCACACAACAACCAGACTCACAGATAGATTACCGAAAACACACTATAATCACAGTAAAACAGACCCAGCAGAGAAAAACAGAAAAAAAGGGGCCATGCCACAAAACGCAAACCCCACAACGGCCTCCATGGCGCCGGTCCCACGAACGAGAGCCAGCAGCCAGCAAGTAGGAGCAAAGAACAGGACAGAGCTACTTGCAGACCCATATGCCACGGTCCGCGACAGAGATCAGGCCTGAGCATTCCTGGATAGGCATGGTTTCCTCGCCAAAGACAACCCGACCACTTCAGATCAGCTCAGCTACGTACTCCTGTCGCTAGCCCACAGCGCCACGGGAAAGACAATGGAGGAAGGAGTCAGATCCATAGCAATCCTCATGATAGACGAAGAGGCAAGGGCCGCAAGCAAAGCTCTCCTGCAGTACATCGAGGACGGCTTAGCGCCGATACTCACCAAACTCGACTCGACTGTGGAGGCGGCGCGGGGCGCGACAGATACGGCTAAAAGCAGTGCGGAAGAGGCGAACCTGGCGGTAGAAGAAATCTGCAGTGTAGAGAGGATAAGAAGTGAAATAAGAGAAGAAGCAGAAAAGGGCACCATGTACGCAGCCGCCCTGAAAGGTAACGTCCCCCTATCCCACCCGAACAACCTGGCAAGAGCCAGAGCCAGAGAGTGCCAGATACTAATAGACAGAGATCCCAGAGTGGAGCACAACGTGCTAGCTGAACTCACCAAGCAGGAACTGGTAGCGAAAGCAAACGAGGCCCTAGAGCAGCTCGAGGAAGACACGCAAGGCACAGAGGTCACCTTCATAGGAGCCAAAATCCTAGCCAACGGAGGCATAGTGTACGAGCTCGGCAACCCCGTGGCCACCAACTGGGTCCAGCAAAACAAGGCACGATTCGCAGAGAAGCTCGGAGGGACCTCGGTCGTAAAAGAGAGGGCGGTGTCAGTGCTAGTGGAATACGTGCCAATAACACACGCACCGGAGGCCATGGGCGAACTCAAGAAGATAGAGAGAGATTCGAGACTCCCCAGCGGCACGCTGATTTCAACTAGATGGATAAAACCGCCGAGTAGGAGAACACATGGGCAGAGGTCTGCGCACCTCATAGCTAAGTTTTCAAACATTGAGTCAGCAAATCAAAGCATCAGGGATGGGCTGATAATTTCAGGGAAACGCGCGTGGGCGAGAAGGATGAAAAGAGAACCGAGGAGATGCCTGAAATGTCAGAGGCAAAACGCGAGGCACATGGCGGCGGACTGCAATGGAGAGGAGACTTGTGGGACGTGCGGAAAAGGACACAAGACCGCGGATTGCGAGGAAACCGACCCAGCCCGCTACAAATGCGTGAACTGCGACAAGGCCGGTCACGTGTCGTGGGACCACACTTGCCCGAAATTCACGGCAGCATGCCTAACGATAGAGAGGGCAGACCCAGAGGGGACCTACAAGTACTTCCCAAATCAGCAACCCTGGATGTGGGAACAGCAAAACGAAGCAGGACCGACCGCAGACGCAGGCGAACTTCTCCAACAAGCCATCGACGGGGGAGGCAGAGAGAGAAACACGCGATGGGTGACAGACAGTAATGGCGGGGGCAGAAGGGAAGGCAGCATGACAAGGGGAGCAGGGCACAGAAGCAGAAGCAGGAATAACACCAACCCCGAGGCAGGTCACAGGGACCAAGGATGGACGGGAGGAAGGGCGAGGCCGAGAACGCTCGATGAGTACGAACGGGGCGGCGCCCAGCAGGAGGAAATTGACAGTGCAATCCACATCTCAAGTCAACAATGAGTAGAGAAGCCAGCGCGATAACACAACTACGGATCAGACAACAAAATGTCAACAAGTCTCTCACCGCCACGGCCGACATGCTAGCAGCAAGCACACCTGACAAATACGACGTACTCGCGATACAAGAACCATACATCGATTTCCTGGGAAACGCAAGGGCGACATCCCACTGGTACACAGTGTACCTGAAGACTCACTACGTAGACAAGGAAAAAACGACAAGAGCGATGGTCCTGGTCAGCAAGAAGATAGCTACCAACGCCTGGGCAGCGGTGGACATAGGAACACCGGACGTTACTGTGATAAAACTGAGGACGGGAGCGGGAGAAATCACAATCATCAACATGTACTGTGACTGCAACAATTCGGACAGCGTCAGAAGAGTGAAAACCCACCTACAGACGCAGGCAGGAGCCGACAACGAAAACCACGAGGCAGGAATGGTATGGCTGGGAGATTTCAATTGGCATCACCCACAATGGGACAAAGAACGCAATAACCATCTATTCACGAGACACAACCTGGACGAAGCACAAATATTAATCGACGCAACAGTAGACTGGGACATGCATATGGCGCTCCCCAAAGATATTCCGACGCTGAGGGCCATGTCCACAGGCAACAACACTCGAACCGATAACGTTTTCCTTACATTCGAGCTAACAGAAAGACTGATACATTGTTACACAGTGCCAGAAGAACAACCAATGAAGAGCGATCACTATCCCATAGACACAGCGATAGAAGTCACGATGGAAGCAGCAGACGTTGACGCGAAGCGAAACTACAGACAGGTCGACTGGAAGCTTTTCAACGAGAAACTCGAAGAGAAACTTAAGCAAGCGATCGCGGAGCCGAACCCCAAAGACAAGCATCAATTTTCACAGAATTTACAGGAACTAACCAACGCAATCATAGAAACAGCTACGGACCATGTACCAATGACGAGGCCGTCCCCGTTCATGAAGAGATGGTGGTCAATGGAGATAGCGCAGCTGAGAAAGGCGACTAGGAGAACGGGCAGACAGGCGTATCAGCATAGGAACGACCCAAATCACGACACGCACAGGGTGTATAGGAGAGCCAGAAACAAATACACCAGGGCGATAGAGAGGTCAAAAAAAGAGCACTGGGAGGACTTCCTGGAAAGGACGGATCAGTCGACGGTCTGGACGCACACAAATACGCATCAATGGACCCTTCGGATGGAGGGCGAGCCCGAGTACTGACGCTCAAGACAAAACACAGCGACGGAACTACGTGGATTGCCAGCATGAACGAACACAAAGCCGACATGCTATTCGAACATTCTTCCCAGAGCCGACAAACGACCCCTCAGCCTCCTTCGACGAACAACAGTACCCACCGGCAGCATTCGAGTACACCAGCATCCCAGACACACAAATACAAAGAGCGGTAGAAAGGCTGAACTCTTTCAAGGCGCCGGGCGCCAACGGTATCCCCAACGCTGTGATAAAGCAAAGCATTAACATCTTGCTCCCGTATATAGGCCCACTCTTTCACGTCACGTTCGAACTAGAAGTATACCTGACGGAATGGAGGGACTCCGTCACAAAAGTGCTAAGGAAGCCGGGGAAAAAAGACTACGGCACACCTGGGTCGTATAGACCCATAGCGCTATTGGACACGATCGGCAAAGTATTATCGGCATGCATAGCAGAAGACATAGTCAAGATGACTGAGAGGTACGTGCTACTACCCAATAATCACTTCGGGTGCCGCCCAGGGTGGACCACCACAGACGCCATCCATTACCTCATCGGAGCAGCGAAGGACGCATGGCGCAGGGGAAAAGTACTGGGAGTACTGTTCCTCGACATAAAGGGCGCTTTCCCCAGCATCATCCTCAGCCAACTAATACACAAGATGCAATTGAGAGGGGTCCCGCGCGAGTACACAGAATGGATAAGGAGGAAGGTCGAGAACAGACAGACCACGCTACGACTGGACGACTACGGCACCCAGATGATGGAAGTCGGACGCGGCATGGACCAAGGGTGCCCCCTATCAGCGATATCATACCAGTTTTACAATGCCGGACTCCTGGAGATCACCAGTGGAAAAAAAGGCGAAGACAGCGTCGGCTTCGTAGACGATATGACGCTGTTCGCAGAAGGGGCGAGCCTGGATGAAGTGTTCGATAAACTGACACGCATCATGACCAGGTGCGGAGGAGCGCAAGAATGGGCGCAAAAGCACGACTGCACCTTCACAGTCGACAAGTTCGGACTCATGGGTCTAACAAGGAGACGAGAAGCCGACCCCACGGGAACCAAAAAGACCAGACCGACGGCACGACCCACCATAAAGATAGGGCAGCACGTCGTCAAACCCACGTCCTCCCACAGGTTCCTCGGGGTCATAATCGACCAGGAGCTCCGGTTCAAAGAGCAGGTCAACTTCGCGCTGCAAACAGGGAGCAAGTTCGTGGAACAATATCGCAGACTAGCCAAGCCGTCGAGAGGGGTACCAGCTAAGTACATGAGACAATATTACATAGCGGTAGCCGTCCCGAAGCTATTTTACGCAGCTGACGTATACCTGGTGCCAGGCACAGCGCGAAACAAAGGGACTAAAGGGTGCATCAACAAGCTTGCTAGAGTTCAAAGACAGGCCGTGCTGGCAATAACGGGTGCCATGAACACAACGGCGAGTGATTTATTAGATGCACACGCGAATCTACTGCCGTTCCACCTGCTAGTGGACGAAATAGTGCACAGAGCCGCCGCCCGTATAGCCTGCCTCCCCGAAGGTCACCCCTTATCCCCCAGAGCTCATCGCGCCACCTCCAGATACGTCAAGAGACACTAAACGCCACTGCACGAGATATTGCATGCGTATAAGCTCCAGCCACACAAGATGGAGAAGTGTGAGGGCAACACTAATGACAAAGCCACAACCAAAGATACTCAAGGAGATAAGAGCCGATACTAGGACAATGACCAACAACTGTGTAGTGGGTATCCTCAGTTTATAACTCTACCAACGATAGATACATGGGGACTTGCCTGTGTAGTGGGTATCCTCAGAGATCAAGCTGAGGAAACGCCACCACACGGGCTACAGTCTTATAGCGCTGGCAAGGCTTACATAATAGGGGAGATGGAAACTTGTAGAAGGTTACGGAAAGTGACGGAAAGTGACATGTGACGGAAGGTGACGGAAGGTTATGGAAACTGATGGAAGGTGACGGAAACTCATGGAAGGAAATAGAAACTTGTGGAAGGAAACGCGTGAACCCTGACATCACCCCCCTCTCAATGCTTGTCGTCCCGACAAGCACAGCTGCCACCTAGCCCCCAACATCCACCGAGACATCGTTTCCAAGTATGCCACAGGCGGGACCACCATCTCTCCTGACCCTTCCCTTCCTGGTAACGCAGGTCAATGATGAGCTCAGGGGGATTGGGGTCCATGGGCAAGTGCGGCCCTCGGAACCTTGCTCGACGTATTCGCTCTCCTGCCATGTTACGGAAACGTCGCCCCACCCAGCCTTCGAAAGTGTAGGGGGTTCCACATGGGGGGGTTCCATCGTTGAGGAAGACAGGTCGCCGATGTAGTATGTGTTCTCTCGTCTGTGTCGGGGTCTGAGGAATGCGAGTGCAGGGCGAGTGGGCGCCTGACTCTTCGCTGGTGTGAGGTCCTCAGAGCTGACGGACCACTTTGAAGACCATGCGACGTCGAGATCACGGCAGTCAAGCATCCTTTGTAGCTTGGCTTCACTGGCTGCTCTGGATGACGAGAAGCCAGAGAAGTGCAGGAGGGTGGGATCGACACGTGACATGTTTGGCAGGTCGGAGAGGTTGGGTGAAGCTGGGGAGGGCAACAAGCTCAATGGCGGGCGAGGACATGGTTGATGGATGTGGTGGGGTCGATGCAGTGGAAGTGAGCGGTCACAGGTGGAGAGGGGATATATAGCTTATCGGAATGAATTGGTTAGGCGGAGGCCGATATCGCTTATCTTTGGGGTCCCGGACCCTTGATATTATGAGTAGAAGCCCTGCCTGCTGTCCAGTCGAAGAGAGTTTGCCTGGAAGGTTCTGTGAAGTTCTGAAATCTCTGGAAAGGGAGGGACATGTATGTGGCTGCTGAGATACGCTGAGGTGCCTCTGGGTTCTGCCGGTGAAATTCCTTAATGAGTCGCTTTGCCCCAGAGACATCTTTTGCTGGTAGCCAGAGATCGTCGGCAGCTCCATAGCCCTTCCAGCGCACGAGATACTCCAACCTTCCACGGAACATCCTGCTGTCTAGAATCCTTTCAACTTCATATTCTTCGGCTCCATCCCATATGACAGGGGGGGGTGGTGGAGGGGCATGACGTTCAAGAATTGGGTCATCTTCATATGGCCGAAGCAGGACGACAGAGAACACTGGATGTGTGCGACCAAAGGATGCAGGAAGATTTAGACCATAGGCATTTCGTGAGACCACCTTATTAACCGTGTAGGGACCTAGCCACTTGTGGTCTAGCTTCTTCATTGGGCGAGTGGTTGTGATGTTTTGTGCATTGAGCCAGACCTTGTCACCAAGCTTATAAACTGGGGCTGCCTTATGGTGCACGTCATAGAAGCGTGCCATGTCCTCTGCTGCCTTGGACAGGGCTGAACGAGCTTCTCTCGTGGCCGCTTCCATCCACGTTGTGAACTCATCCAGGGCCTCGAGTCGAGTTTCCTGGACTGGTTCCAGTCCCAGCCTTGGATGTTGGCCACTGTCCAACATGAAGGGTGTAGTCTGGGTTGAGGCATGGATTCGGTTGTTATAGGCAAACTCGGCCAAGGATATCCATTTGAACCAATCATCCTGACGCTGGTTGATGAATAGTCGAAGGTATTGCTCAATCTCCTGATTAACCCTTTCAGTCTGTCCATCAGTTTGGGGGTGATAAGCAGTAGAGGCAGCGACTTTGACACCAAGAAGTTTGTTCAGTTCACGCATGAACTGGGAGATGAACTGTGTGCCTCGATCACTGATGATTTCTTCAGGGAGCCCATGAAGTTTCCAAACATGATCACGGAAGAGTCGGGCAACTCCCACTGAAGTTACATCTGAAGTGGTGGGAATGACATGTGCACGCTTTGAGAGGCGATCGACAACAACAAGGAGAGCATCATAGCCATGACTGGTAGGCAGTTCTACAATCAAGTCAACAGACATAACCTGCCATCTACGGTCTGGGATACGGTTTGGTAGAAGCTTGCCAATGGGAGAAGCAGGGAAGGTTTTTGTCCGGTTGCACAGGTCACAGGCCTTCACATATTTTGCAATGTAACGTCCCATCCCAGGCCACCAGTAACTCCGAGCAACTAGTTCAGTGGTTCTCCAATGACCAGGGTGACCGGTGAGAGGCATGTCATGGTGCGCTTTCACTATGTCATGTCGTAGTTTTGCATCAAGCGGCACGTACACTTTGTTGTGATAGAGGACAAGCCCATCCTGTTCAGACCACTCTTCTCCTCGTAAATTGCCAGAGGAGCCCAGTTCTTTGAGAGCCCTGACAACCTTTTCATCCCGGTCTACACAGTTCCTTACTCGATTGAGGAAAGCATCACCTTCACCTGGGACTAACTGCGCACCAGCCTCTGGGGGATTCGCCTTGATGTGGAACAAGTCAGGGGTAAGTAAAACTTGATTTTGGTTGTCTTCCTCCCCCCGCTTATGATCCACGCATCGTGAGAGTGCATCAGGCTTGGCTGAATGATGACCAGGACGATGGATCAGCTCAAAATCAAAGCGAGAGAGGTAGAGTGACCAGTGTGCTTGACGACGGTTCAGGTTTTGTGCAGTGCGGAAGTAGGTGAGATTCTGATGGTCATTCAGAATCTCAATCTTGTGCTTCGTTCCCTCTAAAATGTGGCGCCATTCCTCTAATCCCCGAATCACAGAAAGAAGCTCCTTGTCATGGATGGCATAGTTGCGTTCAGCATCATTGAGGCTTTTGGAGACAAACCCCACAGGCCCCATTTGCCATCATCACATAGCTGGGACAGTACTGCTCCTGTGGCATAGGCTGAGGCATCTGTTTCAAGACGGAAATGTTTGTCTTGATCAGGGAGGACAAGGATCGGTGTTGAGGTGATGAGGAGTTTGAGCTTGTCAAAGGATGCTTGCTCTGGGCCATTTGGATCCCAAGACCATTGGGCATCCTGTTTTGTCAACTGGTTGAGGGGCTTTGCAATGTGTGAGAAGTCTTCCACAAATCTACGGTAGAAGTTGATGAAATCAAGGAATGATTTGACTTCAGTGACGTTACGTGGTATTGGCCAGTCCCACACCCCTGCAACCTTGACTGGGTCCATGGCAACCTGTCCTTGAGAGAGGATGAGGCCGAGATACTCCACCTCTAGTTGCTCAAATAGGCATTTTTCAGGTTTGAGGTACAGGTTGTTGGCCCGGAGGATTTCAAGGACACGTCGTACAATCCTACGATGTTCTTCAAGCGACTCTGTGAAGATGAGAATGTCGTCTATGAACACCACCACAACCCCTTCATCGATGAGACTCTTGAAGATGTCATTCATCATCGTCTGGAAGGTTGCTGGGCTGTTCGTGAGTCCAAAGAACATGACTAGAGGTTCATACAGGCCCCTATTTGTCCGAAAGGCTGCCTTCCACTCATCTCCCTCTTTTATGCGTACATTATTATATCCCCAGCGAATGTCAAGCTTTGTGAAGTATTTAGCCCTTCCAGCAGCAATCTTATTCATGATGTCTGGAACAAGGGGCAAAGGATAGGCATTCTTGATTGTTATATCATTGAGCTTTCGGTAGTCTTGCACAAATCTAAGACTGCCGTCCTTTTTCTTCACAAAGAAGACTGGAGATGCCATAGGTGACTTGGAGGGACGGATACGATGGCTCTTCAGGTTCTCCTCAAGGAAGTTATCCAGTTCCCTTTGCTCAACCGGTGACATTGGGTAAACCTTTGTGCTGAAGGGTTGTGCACCTGGAGTGAGCTCAATTGCATGGTCCCAGGGCTTTCGAGGAGGCAGTTGGTCAAATGACTCCTTAGAAAACACATCCTTGAACTCCTGGTATGGTTTAGGGCCAAGGTCCTCGAAGGATCTGACTGGTGCAGACTTGCTGGCCCGTTCAGCAAGCTGTTGGGAGACAGTCCGGCCTGCGCCAATCATTTCAGGACTCTCATTCACAAAGATGACAAAGGTCCTGTCTCCTTCCTCAAGTAGGGAGCGGGTGTGCTGTATGGGAACCTCCTCTTGATTTACACTCTCTTCTGGAACAGTTTCGACTGTGGGCCCTCTGACAACAGGTCTGCCCCCACATGACTTGGGACAGCGTGTCATCTTCACATCTCCTGTACGCCAGTCAACTTCTGGGTTGTGTTCAACAAGCCATGTGTGACCAAGAATGATGGCAAGTCATCCAAGGCTCGTGACAGAGAATGTGGCACGTTCCGTATGATCCCCAAAGGTGCAAATGAGGTCGACTTCTTCCTTGATTGAGCCAGCCTCATTTGGGGTACCATCAATATTGTAGACGGGGATGGCACGGGGTAGGGGGCGGGTCCGAAGCCTGTGTTCCCTCACAAAATCCACATCAATGAACATCCCTGTAGCACCACTGTCAAGGAGGGAGTCAATTGCAAGTGGATGCCCTGTGTCAATGGAGTGGACATTGAGAGGTACTTTGGTGCATCGGCGGAGGTCAGCAGTACGGACATATAGAGGGACTGGAAGGTTTGCATTAGCAACTGGAGCGATGGGTTGGGTTTTCGGCATGGCTGGTTTGGTTTCAGTTCGATCAGGGATAGGAGAAGGATGCATCATATCGCCTGTGATCCCTATTGTACATGTTTCGAGAACTGAAAACCGATTCGTCGAGCGGGGCATGTCTTTCACCGCTGACTGGCCTAAAAACCCTTTCCTTCCCCTTGGACAGGGGCTTCCACCTTCTCTTTGCGTTCCTCTATCGCCGCTGCTACAGATTTAGAGACAATTGCTGCAATGTCTGCCTCTGTGAGGTTTGCACGGATTCGTGGCTTGCGAGGTTCAGGACAGTCTGGTGAAATGTGACCAGGTCTCTTACAGTTGTAGCAGGTTCGTGTTTCGGTGTGGCGGCGGGATGAGTCAATGTCCATAGGTGTCGCGTTACTGGGTGATGCTGTGGCAACAGGAGCCATAGCAGGAGTGTGGAGTGGTCGGGCAGGAGGAGGGCGATTAGGGACATGAGGTGTCTGTGCCTTCCTGACCTCTAACAGACGGCGATGATTGCGGTCAATCTGACAGGCTGCTTCCTTCCAGGCTTTGAGGTTGGATGGAAGAAAGGGCTGGGCGTGGATCTTGTCAAGGATACCTGCTGGAAGGCCACGAGCATAGGCATCCTCGAGTGCCTCATCATTAAAGCCTGTCCTGCCTGCCAGGATCTCAAATTGAGCCGTGTATTCATCTGCCGACATTCCTGACGCCATCCTAAGGTCATGCAGCTTAGTGCGAGCCATTCTGGCACGATCTGGGTCACCAAAGGCCTCCTCCACACGTTTAATAAACCCCTCCAGAGTGGATATAGAGGAGGTGCCATCAATGACAGCCTGTGTCTCTTTGTGTGCCCAAATCTCCGCAGAGCCTCCCGTCATGAAGGAAAGAGCGTATAGGATCCTTGTGCGTTCATCTGGGAAGGATGCTGGCTGGACAGCGATGGACAACTTGATAGACCTGATAAACCCTTCAGTCTCTGCACGGTCTCCATTGAACTTCTCCGGTTCTGCTGCTTTGATAGAGCGAGTAGATGGAGGGACACTGTGAGGTACTGAGGGCGCAAGGGCTTGAGCAGCAGCAACAGCAGCGTTGGTGGCAGCATTGGCTAAGTGGTTGTGAACGTTAGCAATCTGATTGTGCAGTTCCTGATTCTGCAGTTGAAGTTGCTGCAACTGCTGTGCTTGGCTGGAAAGGAGGCCTCGAAGAAATGGCCCATGGTCACCCAGGGCGTCCCAGTATGCGTCTGGGAGTTGGTCTGCCATAGGCTGAGATGAAGGCTAGTTAAGAAAAGTGTGTGGGGTCGTCCTATGAGCTTGATCTTCTGTGAGGGCAACACTAATGACGAAGCCACAACCAAAGATACTCAAGGAGATAAGAGCTGATACTAGGACAATGACCAACTGTGTAGTGGGTATCCTCAGTTTATAACTCTACCAACGATAGATACATGGGGACTTGCCTGTGTAGTGGGTATCCTCAGAGATCAAGCTGAGGAAACGCCACCACACGGGCTACAGTCTTATAGCGCTGGCAAGGCTTACATAATAGGGGAGATGGAAACTTGTAGAAGGTTACGGAAAGTGACGGAAAGTGACATGTGATGGAAGGTGATGGAAGGTTATGGAAACTGACGGAAGGTGACGGAAACTCATGGAAGGAAATAGAAACTTGTGGAAGGAAACGCGTGAACCCTGACAAGAAGATACACATGGTGATCAGAGGACCCAAGTGGACCCCCGCCTTCCAAATAGTGATCCCACCGGACAAGGAGACAGCAATAGCAGAGATAAGTTGCGAAACAGCGCGGATACAAGTCTTCTGCGATGGGTCGTGCATAGACGGCGGCGTAGGAGCATGTAAAGATGTCGATCTTAGGACCTTGTATCACAAGGGCACTGCAGAACTTGACCAATGAGTGGTATTCTGAATGCTACATAGTGACAGGTAAGAGTAAGATGCGATGGGGACCGCTAGCCGGTTCCCACACATAAACTATACAGTGGGTCCCTAAGGGGCCCACTGGGATTATGTAATAACTAATGTACATGTAGATACATGGGTTATTTACACCCTCCCCCTCTATAGACAACTATAGGGGTTAACTACTACTCATAGAGGTCGTCCATGAGGGAGTCCTCTAGAGTGGCTGATACGACGACGACGTCGTCGTACGGGGCCGGAGGGGCACGTGACTCCTCCGGGGGCACCTCCGCGTCATCGGTGGCATTCGGGTGAGGCTGGTCGGCCTCACCATTAGCGGCAGTCTCCACTTGGGCGCTGGGGCCCACGTCCTCGCGGAGCATGGCCTCAACAGCCGGGTCCTCCGTTTGAGGAGGGGGCTGGAAGCGCGCCAGCTCTTGGTCGAGCTGAGCGTGAGTGAGGGGTCGCGGCACTGCGGCCCTCACGTGGCTGGTCTCGATGACCTTTTGTTGGCCCTCACGGGCGGCGGCGCTGAATGCCGCGCCGGTGATGCTGCGCTGAACGTAATGTTCAATGCGCGCCGCTCACTCACGAGTGACTCCCGCGTAGCGGGCCAACCATCTCGCGATCTCCGCGAGTGGGATGTCGGGGCCGGCCCGGCCCTCCACAGGGAATGGGCCCGTGATTGAGAGCCGCAGGGTGGTGCTCTGAGGCGTCAGCACTTCCCTGGTGTCGACGAGGCTCGACCATTGGTCTGTCGAGCCAAAGAGGTCGAGTAGCCTTGCCCTGAGCGGTGATGCGACCCCTTTGACCCGGGGTGCAAGGGCCTTCAACCACATCCAGACGTCCATGTCGTCTAGGTTGAAGGTGCCATCCGTGTTGTCACGGATGGCGGAGAGGATTCCGATTCCTTCAGGGTTGTGTATCCAACCCTTTAGAATGGCCGCGATGTTGTGCGGGGTACCGCCCGCTATCACGAGACAATCCCTTTTGGGATTGCGAGCGCGTTGTTCACGCTCGATGCGTTTGAACACGCCAATCATCTCGCGCGATCTGCGGCGTTTCTTTTGCCCACGCTATGAGTTCGACGAAGCGGGGTTCGTCGAGCGGGCAGACGTCGTACCATTGGGTACAACATTGTTGGGCCTTTCCTACCGGTCATGGTAGGAGGCCCGTCTCGGAGATCGGTGGATCTCCGAGTGGGATGAGCCTTCCCTCGCCCGGGTATGGAGGATGAACCGACTCAACTGTCCCCGCCGGCGGATGTAGGGCCACGCCAGGCCCGATGTACTGGGCCTCGACCTGTGCTACCCGCCGCTGAAGGGCGGGGTCGTTGATGGTGTGCGACGATGACGCCGCTAGGTAAGCGCTGATTGCGCTTTCCTTCGCAATGGCTAGCCCATTGACGGTGTGGAGGGAGCCGCACAATTTCTTGCGCTTTTTCTTTGGCTGCTCTGCCAGCCGCTGTGCCCGTTCGGGGTCGTACGTCTTCCAGACGGACGAGTCTGACTCCCATCCATCTGGGACGCCGTACGCAGAGTCGGAAGGTGCGCTCTGCCCTTCCGTCGTTGTCGTGGTCGGAGTCGGCGCCGACAATCGGGACGCGAGCCCCAATGTTGCGCACGCCGGCAACGGCGCCGTCGCGCGAGGTGAAGATGGCCCGGCCACTGGGTCTGTGGCCGGGTCATGTCGCGGCCTTTTTGAGGCAGCATGGACCAGGGTAACCTGGAGCTGGGCTGCGCTCAGCTGCTGCTCCAGTTCCTTGATCCTGGCGTGCTCAGTTACGAGCGCGTCGTCGCGGTCCTCGACCGTGCATTCTAGCTCCTTGACCTCTTTCTTGAGGTCGTGGATGTCCTGGAGGGGCTCTTCTCGCGCGTCACGTGCAATGCCCCTTGGGAGCCATCCCCAAGCTGCATCGACGGCGTCGCCGATGTCTTCATCCCGCAACGTGACCTTGCGGGTGCCGGTCGCAGCCCTAAGGTGCACGGCATAGTCCGCGCATGTTGCGCAATCGTCCGGGTGGACGATGGTGAAGGCGTCCTCCCATCCCACGATTGTCCAGTGCTCCTGGTCTATCGGAGCACGGAGAATGTCTGCGGCCCCTTGTCTCGGGCCGTTGTTCGCGTTGTGGACATTGACGGGTCAACGTCCATCCCATCTTTGGGGGGCATCATCTTCGTGGGTAGATGATGGTGGTGGTTGCTTCCAAGAAGCGATGCGCCCTCGGAAAGATCCGAGGTGAAAATTTAACTGCGCCGGCCACGGCGCATCACGTGGCCTGCACGTGACGGACGCGTCTAGCGGCGTCTGGGGAGGTCGCGTGGCTTGCCCACCCCCCGAAGCTCTAGGTAGCTATCCAGGGCTTCAAGGTCCTTGCAGGACGACATAGGTTCCCATGTCACGTCGCCTAGGGTCCAACGGACCTGGAATTCCAGGTCCATCGAGTTTATCCATCGATGTGCGATAATCTCGTCGACGAGCCACTCCTCATCGTCATTTGCTCCAAAATCATAAAATGACTTGGCCTCACGACGAGGGAACAATTCGTCGTTGTTAGCCTCGTATCGCCGTACGAGGCTGGAATGGAAGACCGGTGAAATGCGACGGCTTTTCAGTTCGTCGGGAAGATCAAGGGTCACCGTCGAGGCGTCGTTGTGAGCCTCGACGACGCGGTACGGTCCAATGTACCGCGGGACTAGTTTTCTGGCTCTTCCTTTCGGGAGAGTTAGGTTTTGTGTCGAAAGGTAGACGCGGTCATTGGCCGCGTACCTGTCGCTCGCCATACGTTTCTTATTTGCGTGAAACGTTTGCGTCACTCGATGCTCTATGATTGCATCGTGTGCCGCCATCAGGTTCCATTTTGCCTGATGTGCGAACCGGGCCACCCCCTTGAACGGGGTATCCGCGGCTATGGGGAGGTCTATCCGCAGCATATAGCCGTGGATCAGCTCGAAAGGTGCGAACCCTGTGGTCGCACTGACGTTGCTGTTAAGGGCAACCTCAACCATTGGGCATTTCACTGCCCAATCCTTCTGATCGTCTCTGACGACCGCGCGCAATATCTGGCCAATCGAGCGGTTTGCCCGCTCGGTTGCTCCATCCGTTTGTGGATGGAAGGCAGTTGACATGAGGAGCTTAGTCCCCATGAGTCGCTGGAGTTCACGCCAGAAGATCGACGTGAACTTTGAGTCTCTGTCCGAGACGATGGAGTCGGGAACTCCGTGTAGTCGGATGACCTCTTTCAGAAACAGCCAGGCTACTCCCTTGGCTGACATGCTCGTCGTGGTTGGCACGAGGTGTACGAGCGACGTTAGTCGGTCGATGGCTACCATCAGGTAGTCACAGTCGTTGGACTTGGGCAGGGGCCCCATGAAGTCGATGCCAATCGACTGCCACGGCCTATCCGGAATGGGTAGGCTGTGTAGTAGGCCTTTGGGCCGTTGTGGCCCGGTTTTCATCATCTGACACCTCGTGCACGATGTGCAGAACGCTTCTATGTCTGGGCTCATGCCCGGCCACCAATATGCTCTTCGAACATAGTTCGAAGTCTTCAGATGGCCGTAGTGGCCGACTATCTGATGTGCCCGATCGATGATAATTTCGATCAGCCTCCTTCCCCCTTGAAGAACAGAGCGGGGGACGGCAATGACGTCTCTTTTGAGCTTATTCTTAGTCCAGATCAGCCCATCCCGGATCCCGAATCTCAGGTGCGCGTCCGGGTGCACCATGATCTTTGTGAACATGGTGTCCCTATGGTACGCGTCTCGTAAGACCTTAGACAGGTCTACGCCTTGCTCAACGATCCGGCGCAGGGGTGCGCTGTCATTCCCTGCGGCGATGGCTCTGACGTCATCGTCGTCATCGCTTGACGCGGCGACGTGCGCGGGCTCTGGTGAGCCCTCGTTTAATGCGGCAGCTTCCGTTACTCTCGCCTCTGTCTTCTCAGCGAGACGTTTAGAGCATCTTGTCGCCGGTGTTCGCAGCTCGACATACCGGTCGGTGGGCAATAACTCACTGTCCGGATCTAGACGCGCATCCGCGTTCACGAAGACGTGGTCCGGGTGATTGTCATCACTCGTGTCGCTCTCGTAGTAGCGCGACAGTTCCTCTCGGAAGTGTTCGGGGCATTTCGGTAGTCGATACCGCATGTGCTTGTTGGGATCGATGAGGTTGATCTCATGGTTGATCTCCCACAGCGGCGGGAGTTCTAATGGAATTCCACTGACTAGGTCAGCGATTCTTTCCATCCATTCCTCGCGGAGGCGAGGAAGGTCATCATCCGTGAGGATGATGGTAGTGGTTGGCTTAGAAGCCATTAGGTGCTGTTGGCGTCTATTAGGTCCCGCAGCGCACGGGCCTGCTTTCCTCTTTCCCATCGCTTTCACCGTTAGGTGAGAGCGTCTCTCCCTACGACCGTAGGGTGAGTTCGAGGACGAGTCGTCTCGCGACTCGTCCTCCTGGCTTCAATGAGCCAGGTTCGGCGTCGGCGCTTGGGTGATTCTGCTCACCCATGGCCCCTTGTCCTCGTTCTTCGATTCGTCGTCGTCGAATGAGACCTTGCCCGTGGGGATCACCTCGTTTCCCTTGCGGATCGTCCCTGGGCTCGAGAAGTCCAGGGTTATGCCGAATCTCCTTAGGAACGGTGTCCCTAAGATCACGTCGTAATATTCGACGTTTGCTACGTTGAAGTATTCGTCGTATGTCCCGCGACCAAACTTGATGGTCGTGTTCGTTCCATAGTTGATCGTGGAACAGCTGCCTATGCAGGCTAGCTGCAGCACAATTGGTTGCTCCAGGGAGAATGTCTTCATCCCTGTAGCTCGCGTGAATTCGGGGGACAGCAGTACCCCTTCGCTGCCGCTATCTAGCAGGCAGTGGGCTTTTACGCCATTTATTTCCCAGTACCCCGATAGGGTACAGTTCTCACTACGCGGACGTGTTGGCCGCGGTCTGTGTTTGCTTCGGTGGTGATACACCGGCTCGGCCGCCTTAACTGGCGTGACCGATGTGCGTGCCGCCATGACTTTCGTGGTGGTTTTGTCTTCCAGCGCGAATCTGATCGCGCTGGACCTGTAGGCGGTGTCCTCCACCTCTTCGTCCCATTCATAGTATTGGGACGGCTCAGGGTCCCACTCTTCAGCGGGCGTGTCTCCGTTATCCGGAGTGTCGTTGGGTTGGGGATCACCCTCCCCCTCTTCATCAATCTGTTGAAGAGAGCTTTGATCGGGATCCATCTCCGGATCCTCGGCTTCACCGTCGTGCCTCACGGCCGCTGTCCTTATACTGGACCTAAGCCGGGGGCATTCTGCCTTCTTGTGGCCAGGTTGGCCGCATTCAAAGCATGCGGTGTTGTTTTGGCTGCCGCTGGGCCTGTCATTGGGCCGGCCCAACGTTTTCGTCGGTGGGGCAGGTCGCGGGGACAATCCTGACGCTTGAGGCTGTTTAGCTTCAGGCGGGCGTCCAGCTTGTGCTGGGCGTGAGGGCGGTATCCGTTGACCTGTTCCGCTTCTTGCGAACAGGCTGGGCCTGGTCAGGCCTGTTTGTGTCAACGGCTTGCTCCCTGTGAGCCGGGCGGCGCTAGCCATTGCTGCTGCGCTTTCTGCGCGGCACATCCCCATGTTATATCGGGATGCCTCCTCGATCATCCGGGCCGTCTTGAAGAGTTGCTCTATTGAGCTGCTCTCGGCATTATAGCCCTTTTTGAGGACCTCGTTGCGCAGCGTTTCGTGTAGCGCAGATACGAACCGTCTCCGGAACGTGTACTCGTCTGGCGGCTGTATCATACGTGCCGCGTATTTCGTGAGCTCGTTCAGCATCTCCTGAACGGTTTTCATGCCTTGCATGACCGCGTCGAACTTATTCGAGGTGTGATGGTATGTCAGTGTGTGCAGGAACCTCTTTTGAAGGCCTTGCATCACAGATTCCAGCGTCCAGATGCGGACCTGGCGATCGAAGCGTTCAACGTTTCGAAGGAACCATTCTTGGGCTTCGCCGGTGAGGCGAGTGCCCACATAGCCGACCTGCATGTTGATGCTGGTTGGTCCTAGGAGGCAATTCATTTTCAGCCATCGTAGGATGGCTGCCACAAAGATTTCAAACTCTTCGAGGTCCGATCCCCCTGCATATGGCTCGGGGTGGGCCAATTTTACGCCGGCCTTCGCTAGCACAGACTTCTCCGGGTCTGTGTCCGCGGCGTCTGCCAACGCCACGCGGATCATCCACGTGATCCCATCGTACGGCTCCATTGGTACGACGTCGGCCTGGTCAGGGATTCCCTGGCCTTCCGTTGGGGCCATGGATCGCTCACGCGGTTGTGACGCCGCGCGGGGTAAGCTGTTATATGCCCTGATGGGCCCTGGGCCCGGATCGGGCTCGGGATCGGGAGCATTTTGTGCTCTCGGTTCCAGGGGCGTTTTGTGCCTGGTGTCCCTGGTCAGTCCCGCGTTGCGGATCCGTAGCCTGCTGTTGTAGGCAGCGCGCGCTTGCCGTGCGTCCTGTACGGCTTGCGTGAGCTGCTCGTCGGGCAGCTGAGCGGTGTGGCTGTGGGCCACCGTCTCTTCGGCGTTCTTGGCTAGTAGCTCGAGTGCCCGTGTGTGGCGGTGCGCGGCTGCGGCTTCCTTACGCTGCCAGTGTGCGACTTCGAGCTCTAAGCTCTCGGTCATCGTTTCAGAGTCAGGCTCTGAGGCGACCTGATCCCTAACGATCTGTTGGATCGTTTTACGGCTGTCCGTTGGGGCAGCCGGTTGCTCCTGAGGTTCGTTCCCGAACCTTACGTCCTGTTCGACCGGGACGGCTGGCGGCGGCATTCGCTGCTTGTCTCGCTCATTTCAGCGCGCATTGCGACTGCATTCGTTAGCTGCGGACTGTCGCGAGCTCGGATGAGTTGCGTCGCGTTCCCCACATGGGCGGAGTGCTTTCTGGACGTCCTCCAGCGTGGCTGCGTCTTGCAGCCTGATCTCCTCCGCCTGGTGGAGTTCCTTGCCGATTGCCATTAGGCCGGCGGTGGCGTTGTCGAGCTGCGATGCCAGCTGATCGTGCTTGTGGCGCGTCAGCGTGCTTCGGTGCAGCGCAGCCTGCACCTGTTTGTTCAGGGCCTCTGCCGTCTCGTGGTCGATGGCGTGAGCCCTCGAGCTCTTACGACTAGAGCTTGAGTATTCCGAGTCCTGACTATTGTCTGGGGCTCATCTCTCTTGCCGTCGTCCTCCTTCAGGGACGATCCTCGTCGCTCTACTTCGAGAGCGTCGGTTTGAGTCATGGCTTTGTGCCCGTCTCGACGTTGTTGCTCTACCATCTGACGACGGTGAGACTTCTCTGCCCTTTCCTTTGTCCTTGGGCAGAGGGAGGTGGGGGGCGGTGCTGGCTCGTCGCTCGGCGTCGTCTCTTCTTCGGCCATGCTCGACGAGACGTGGTCGGGGTTTTCCTCGTTCCCTACTGAGGGGATGAGGGCGGTGAGATCTACGATCTCTCCGTCTTCTATCGTCCTGGTCCCTTGGTCCAGGATAGCGTCAGCCGTCGTGTCACTGGGCTGCGCCTGGGGTGTGGATCTCGAGCTCGTCGCTCGTGTCCGTCTTCGACTGCGTGGAATCATCATGCTCGCAGCCGACAGTAGAGGGTCTACTGGAGGGTCTCAACGATGTTTAGTCGTCGACGCAGCGATCTTTTTCAAGATTGCTTCGAATCCACTATCGGTTGGTCGCGTGGCGATCAACCGCAGGATAGTTCAAAAAGGTGTAAAGATGTCGATCTTAGGACCTTGTATCACAAGGGCACTGCAGAACTTGACCAATGAGTGGTATTCTGAATGCTACGTAGTGACAGGTAAGAGTAAGATGCGATGGGGACCGCTAGCCGGTTCCCATGCATAAACTATACAGTGGGTCCCTAAGGGGCCCACTGGGATTATGTAATAACTAATGTACATGTAGATACACGGGTTATTTACAGAGCAGCAGCAGTCCTCTATAGAGACGGAAGGGAGGAGATGACAGTGAAGCTCCATCTGGGAGTGGAAACAGAGCACACTGTATTCGAAGCCGAGTTAGTGGGAGCGGCGATGGGAGCGAAATTGTTGAACGCAGAACGCAGTGAAAGATACGTGATAGGGTTGGATAGTCAGGTGGCCATACTGACGACCAGAAGAGAAAAGAAGATCCCGGCGCAATACCTGGTTGACGCCATACATGGACAGCTCGAGAATGTCGCAAGGGCACAACCGAACGCAACGGTGGTTATGAGATGTACGCCAGGACACAAGGGGGTCAAGGGAAACGAAAGGGCGGACGAAGAGGCTAAGAAGGCAGCGAGGGGGGAGAGCAGCGAAGAGAGGTACATCCCAATGGAATGTCGAGGCACGCTGCCGAGAAGCAAGGCAGCCGAGCTCCAGAGGCACAAGAAGGAACTCAGAACAAGAGCAAAAGAGGCATTCGCAAGATCGCCGAGATCCGAATACGTGCACAGAATAGACAAGACAATGCCATCCCCAGCATATGCCAAATTGACCGAAGGCATGGCCCGCAGACAAGCAGCAATTCTCATACAAATCAGAACGGGCCACATTGCACTCAACAAGCACCTTTACAAAATAGGAAAGGTCGACACGTCTATTTGCACAACGTGCAAAAGAGCGGAAGAAACGGTCCACCACTTTTTATATAGATGCCCCGCATACAAGGAACAGCGCAAGGAACTGAAGCGGACACTAAGAAGGGCCGCCAGTGCCGTCAGCACCCTACTAGCCAAGCCAAAAGCAATGAAGGCTCTGTTCAAGTATATCAGCGCCACAGGGAGGTTCAAGAGAATATACAGAAACCTGGAGATCGGGGAAAAAGGGAGAAAATAGGGAGGAAGAAGAGAAGGAGTAGGGACGAACTGCGCGAGAAGCGCAACCAAACCTCGCCAACGGAGGCACGGACAAGCCCAGGGCGTCGCCCATGGAGCAGAAGCAGAGATAGAGATATAAGGGCTAGATAGAAGAAAATTGTCGACCGGGTATTTGTAGAAGCGTCTTACATAGGGCCACGCCCCAGAAGACGATAAATTGGATTATAAAAATAAAAATAAAAATAAATCACAGGACCAATCACTCCCAATAACCATTGGTGTGCTGTAGTTTCTCATTTTATACCCTGACTGATGATGTTTCATTTATCTGCAAAGATCTCTCATCGTGCTCCATCTCCACTTACTGGTGACCTCATGGCCTGACTCAGATTCCTGCACCATATGGCAGTGCTTTGTTCTTTCTGCTTTGATGCTTTGTGATGCTATTTTCACAGTAACTACATTAGCTACACTAGAATTTGCTGTAATCTCATTTGCCAAATATATGCTCTAATCTGCTTTCTACAAATGTTCTAAATCTGCGCTGGTCTGTTCTGGGTAGCCACCGCCATTGAAAATTCAAACGGGGGACGCTGTCAGGATTGGTTCTTTTAAGGTTTAATAATGGGTGTCAATGAAGTTGAGACACCCGAACGCAGCAAACCAAGAGGTCCTTGTGTGAATCGACTACATAGCTGCGAAGAGTACCAGACTACTACTAGTACTATGTGGGCTTGGAAGGGCAGCAAGAGGTATAACCAGTAAGTAGCCAGCCAGAAGCCAGGTCCTTACATGCTTAGTTAACATGTGGCACTTGGCCCTACGGCAACACAATAGTGGAGAAATGTCAGCAAAAAGCGTCGGCTTTCCCACGATTTACGACGTACGAGCAAGGGAATTTGGCCTAGGTCGCAGTACCATTCTGCTTCATCCGGAGCCGCTCACGCTTCAAAAGCTCAAAGCGACAAAATAACAGTGCAAGGTTGAGCATACCAAAACTGTAACCGGCCTTCGCGAAGGACCGTACTGGCAAGGCTTGGAGCTCCCTCTTACTACTCGCGAACCACAAGCTTTCCATACTTATACAACAGCTTTGAGAATACAATTCCGCGGCCTCCGGGCTTATATCTTCCGAGGTGCGCCAGAATGAGAGCCCATTCCGTGCATTTCCAAACAACCAGCTATGTACTCCCCTGAAGAATAAGTTTCTTGGCAGCGGCCGATCGTGGGGTGATTGTGCAGCGGAATGGCAAGGGGCCACTGAATGTCCATCAATGTATCTACGAGCTCCGAAGGAAGAAGTCTCGACAGACTCACGATAAGAACCCAGGTACGAAAGCGGCCTCTACGGGTATGTCATTTCCCCTGCTGTCTCTTGCGGCCGTGATATCGAATACACTCAAGATCGACGTCACTGCAATAAATATAGAGTTCTGGGCAAAGGCTCGACCGGGGCATACTCTATCACAAGGTCGATTAAACAGTATCTATTTCAAGCCATGTGTAGATGCTTCACCTCCGACCATATCCAAATGCGGGATTTGGATCTTTCATGCCCGGGACAAGGAAGCGTTCAGGCTGGAACTTGTCGGTGTCTGTTCCATAGGTCTTGTCATGAAGAAGGTGCCTGCCAAGCCCTGTGAGCATGCATACGTGAAAAGATCATCAATTATGGCTGACCACGTATTTCCGACTACGATCGATCCGGCTGGAATGAAATATCCATTAAAGGCATCGTCTTCAGTGACATAATGTCCAACACCCAGGGGGAGGACGGGATGCCAACGTATAACTTCTTTGCAAAGTGCATTAATGTAGGGTAGGTTCTCGCGGTCTTCGTATTCTGGAAGACGACTTAATCCCACCACTTCATCGAGCTCCTCCTGAGCTTTTCTCTGAACTTCAGGGAAGAGCCGCATGGCCAAAAAGAAAGTAGTGAGTGCAAGCACCGTCTGCGGGATACCGAGACGTGATAAGTTGGACACCACCGTGGAAGAAATTACGAAGCACGTGCCGTGTCTGCTCCCCCAGCGTAGAGGGTGGAACCTGAGCCCCGAATAACTTCCTCTTGTCCAGAAGGTACATCACCTGCCTGGTACATTTCTTCCAACAGTGACGCGGTGAAAGAAGGGGTCGCCATTCCAGATTTCTGGAAAACAATTAGTATAAGAAAAGAAAAATCGAAATGAAGAACTGACAAGAGACTGTTTCACTACATTAAAGGGTGCAGTATTCATTTCCACTGCCAGCTTGCGCCAATGCCTCGCCTTCGTTTGAAAACTTGCGCCAGGAAACCACTCCGGGACATACTTAACTGCAACAACATGGTCAGACTCTAACATGATTTTAGGGTGCGGGTGCGACGCACGCATAGGAATTATATCAACCAGGAATGAGCCAGGATTTGACGCGAAGCCGAGGCTGGCGAGTGCCTTCTCGGCGGTATCGATGTATGGATCCTGCCTGGCAAGCACTTTGATCCCATACACAACCTGTAAGGCGAGTTGAGTAATCTCTGACAAAGTGGAATAAGAATTAAACAGCTTTTAGATACCTCCATGATGATCGCGCCGGCAGTATGCCGGACATGCTCAGCGAATTGATCAGGCGTCTCGTAGAGTCGTGTAAGTAATTCCCTATCATTCAATACATATGTATACCTTTCAATAAATGAAGAAATACGGACCGTGAATGTCCAAGTTGAACAGGCTCATATCTTGCCGCAGCGTCAGGATGGAAATGTTGATGAATGGTCCGACGGTGCCGACGCCATCTCTCCCCGTAAGGCATGAAGGTCACAAGCCAATCCCAACCCATCCTACATCATGCTCAATATCACGAAAAATCGCGACATTCATTTCGCACACGTACAAGCCAGCGGCCATTTCAAAATTATATCGATTAGAATAAACTGAGGATCGCTTTTCGAATAACTCATAAGCGATGTCTGGAGAGCTGACTATAACTATGGGTTGTCCAAGAACGTTAAGATAGACAAGATCTCCTGAGGACGTGAGGGATCAAAGGGAGCGACGTTGTAGAATATCATCAAACATACCGTATTGCTTCGCCCATTGTGAGTAGGTCACCCACTCCTGCTGTGTGGGCATGTCCAAGACATTCCCTAGGAGGAACTTCCTTGGAGGACCTGGTGGGAGGCGTAAACCTCCACAGCAGCGTCAGGACAACGCCAACCCAGAGTGGGGATAAATGAACTCACCTCTGGGAATTGGTCGACGAAGAAGAAATCGAAGTGCTAATATCAGACACACTGCCACAACTAGATAATCCGAGCGTATAACTCGGACAAACTGAAACATTTAAGAGTGTTGAATGTGGGGACGATGAGATACTGGCATCATCCTTTTTATCGAGAATTCACGAAGGAAGATTGTGCCGCATGAGGATAATTACGATATTTTCCCACCATGGTCCCCCTGGTATCTCGAAGCACTTCTAACCGACAATAAGTCCCATGCTGTGGCGGGTCTTCTTATGGGTGCGAGGATCCTTGCCGACTCGGAACTGCGCTCATTGCCATGCAGCTGGGTCCCTGGGAAATGCTGACTCCACTGCCCGGGGACAAGATTGGTATATACACCTAATGCTGTATTACCGTAAACGCAAGTGGACTATGTCAGCACGGTGACTCGACTTCCAAGAAATAAACCTACGGCTACTGACTGGTGGCTTATCGCAGCATAGATAGGCGCTGGATGAATGACTCAGAATGAGGAAACCAATGTTATGCAAACACAACGAACACCCAAGCCGTTGGATAATCCATATATAGACTGACCGTTTCCTTCACCCGAGAGTCTCGCGTAAAGGTGTGGTTGGAATTAGCTGTTATGGATAGTCGAGCGACTACCGGTTCAAACAACTAGCTTGTCGGGAGGGGTCGTGGGTGACTGCTAATGCGTAGAAGTGTCGAGTTGGTATGCCTGCACCCGACGGATATAAGTCCACCGCGCAACACCACCTCATCCTATTCCGACCCTCTCTCCCTCGACGGTCCTCCCCTGCGCGCCGTCATGTCCATACCATGACACGCCGTGCCCAAAGAGGGAACCAGCACTGCAGGAAGAGTACCCCCTGAAAATCAGTACAATTGGCGCCTGGAGAATCAGTTCATAAGGGACTGCTAAGAAGTTCAAAAGGAGCTTGGAACCGGCTACCTTAAGTTTTTTCCTCTGATTGGCACGGGCTGAAATTCAGTAGTGATCATGAACATTTTAGCGCATTTTGTGGCTTGCCGGCAGCAGTCTTTGCATGGTATTCAAGTGCTTTTGGGACTTGTATATAGCCACAAATGAACTTTATTTCAGGTCATAAATACAGGGCGGGCTATCGCATAGCAAAGCATAGGCGCAAACATCGAGTACAGAATAGAGAGAAAAATCATAGCTAGACGGCAATAATCGGGTGTCCAAAGTCGAGCGTGCAGAGTCAAGCATCATTGTCAAACGTGCCGGGAATCGAAGCGAGTAGGCAGTGGAGATGGGCCGACTTGATCTCTTTCCAGAAATTCGGCCCCCTAATGAAATATTACGGTCAAATCATGCTGTAAGAAATGGTACGAACTTGAACCCACTGCAGCAGACCCGCCAAGGTCGCCACTCCCACTCCCCAACAGTACTCGTTCCTCGAAATGAATACGTAGATGGACAAGCGATACGATGTTAGTTCTTAAACATCTGCACCCACTGGAATAAACGATCTATGGATGGGAACGAATGATAAGCCAAATCTGCATACAAGGTAACTTGAGTGACAATTCAGTGACGACTGCTGGGACACGTACATATAGTGCTACCAGATCAACGTGAGCGCAGGCCACGGAGAAATTCCCAACAATATGGCCCTGTTGACACGAGTGAGTTAAATAGGACAAATGCCAAATGCCAAAAAACTACAAACCCGAATGCCAATAATGAGCAAGGCGACACCCTGCATCAGAGAAATCTGGACATGTCTTAGAACAATGTGAGTTGACGAGAAGCATATACGCACCGCTGCAATGAGGCTAGCGAGCAACCAGGATTTGCTCAATGAACAGATTCGGTAACAGAAGAACCACTGTACGATGACGGCAATGACGGCACTCATCATCAGGCCATAGGACACAGAGATGTACGCGTTGGAAAGCTTGATCAGGTTGCCGTATCCAGCGCTTCGTAGGATGGAAATCTAGGGTAAATCGTACGAGCAAGGAATATATCGAGAGCAAATCGAGTGTGGCGAAAAACGGAGATCGTGTCGGCAATTGAGGATCGAGATGAAAGAAAGTCTGGGAGGCATTCTGACAAGAGGCAATGGTGAGTGGATGCAGTAGGTTCACGCATGCAGAGACTGTGAGAGTGAATCATGGCGGAAAAGGTGAGAGTGCGAGGAAGAACGCGCTTATATAAGCCTGCGGAAGTCGAAATGACATGAGCTTTTTTTTCTAGTCCAACCGGGGCTACTCCGGAGCTCGAAATAAAATTTGTAAGAGATGAGTGTGTTCTAGTCCCACACCAGGACCATCACCCATGGCGGACAAGGAACCGTTCCTCTGCATACCTTCTTGTACCACGGAACTCGGACGAGTTCAACGTCAATGTCACCGGAAGCGGGTGCAAGCTGCACTAAGCTGTGCAAGCGACTCCCCGGATGCTGGAAGCCCTAGTAGCGCCAATAGAGATCTGGATGCTGAGAGGCACTTCGACTCAGTTCCTGGGAAATTCTATCAAGGTGATGGTTCCCCGGTTCAAGGTCTAGCTCTCAATTGCCTACTCCAGTTGGTTGGATTCAGATTCCTCATAACTCATAATGCACTTCCAACTCGCAGTTGCACGATCAGATTGACTCGGATCACTGACCTACCTCAATACTACAATTACGAAGGGTTCCAGCGCGGTCGTCGATGGCGCAAAACGTGACAGACTCGTCTGGCCTGGTGACTACGCAAGTCTTCTCGCAATCCCCCTTTTGCTAGAGGCTCATGCTATTTTAAATCAGGCGGTTGCGTTCCCTGCTATCGCAGTTTCAACATACGATTTGATTTCGGTTTCCAATGGCCTCGACTCACTGTTTGCTGAGCAGACTGTCTCAGGACAGTTGCCATATGCGGGCTTCCCATTCCCAACCCCGCCAGCTATGTTCTCCTTCACATACCACATTTACAGCCTCATTGCTGTGTCAAATCATTTCCTGTGGTCGGGGGATGTCGCATATCTCCAAGGTAAATGGGAAGGGTGGAAGAGAGCCATGACTTGGAGTCTTGGGACGATCGACTTGCTTGGACGACCTTGGACGATCAAATTCATCCGACCCAATGGACTGACACACTTTCTAATTCCTCATCAGCAATTTTTAATTATTCATCCTCACTGTCTGGACTCATCGACGTGAGTGCTGAATTACAGTCGCCTTTATTAATTGCACTCAAATACATGTTCTCACACAACTGTATTATGATATCAGTTCTCAGTAACCCAAACCCTTACCAAGTCAGCGAGACTTTTGTCGAGACTGATTCATCTGCCGAGGATCTCAGTAGACTGTGTAAATTCTAGCTCTTGTGCCTGGGGCTCACTTGCTTCGATATCCTCTGGAACTTGTGCTTTCGGCGCACCCGATATAATGAACCGGTCAATGATGAGTACATTGCCGGCACTAACACTTCAGACATGCATCCCCGCGCTCGCATTCTTGCATTGGCACTCCCACTCCAACTCCTGGGACCCCCGGACTCACAGTGCCGCATTCACCCTCACACTCCCGCACTCGAATTCTCCCATTCCCGCGCTCGCTCTCCGGACTCGGACTTGGACTCCCGCACTCGTATTCCCGCACTCATATTTCCGAGCTCCCTTCAGACCCACACTCGCACTCGAACTTGGTTGCATCGGTAGGGAATGCATTGTGGGTCGAGTTCGACGTGGGAGCAAGTGGGGGATCATCGACCGAAGTGGCAGTTTTTCTTGTACAGTTGATGCAGTAGACGATCAGGAATAGGTAAACGGCAATTTACCTTCACTTCTTGTGTATACAAATAAAATGTATTTCACTTTGTGTACATTGAAATTTTTGTACCTTGATACAAGTCCTAATCCAAGCCTAGGATCAGTACCTCAGCTTTTGATTATGTTGAAAATTTAAGGGGCGTCTGGCAAGTGCAAAAAGGAGCGTCTCAGCGGCGTTGGCTTGAAAAGTACTGGTATACAGCGCCTATTGTTTCTACAGTGCCAGATACTTACATGTACGACTGATCCCCTATATATTACATGCAAATGATATCCAAATCGCTGTGTCCGCTATGTCAATTCACTGCGAAGCAGGGTTTCGAAAACAGCGTAGGCTACCTGACACCCCTCTGTGTATATAGTGTCTGTACCGCTATCGTGCGCTATGAACCCTCACCCGATAGCTCTCCAGCGCGTGTGGGGGAGAGTACCTAGCGCTATGGGGCGCTATGGGGGGATATGAATAGGTACGGCCCGTACCTGTTGGGGAGGCTATGAGGCGGTTCATATACAGGGGTAGCCGTTCGCTCTATGTGCACGATTTTGCCTATGAAATCCTATCTATACATTGCTTTTTTTTCCTCATGTACGACCTGATTTCTGTCTGAGTCCACGTAAATGGGAATATTATGGGATACCGCATCCCACAGGAATTACCTCCCGTCCCTCCAGGCCCGCATGAAGCAGACATGGGGCGCACGCATGGTCACTGTGGTGCCAAGCACGACGGGCGTCATGCTACAGATGCCGCCCTTGAACATGGAGAGGTTATGCCCTGTCTAGTGTTTTCCCGGCCCGGCTTGGGCTCAAAAGCCCCGGTCACGGCTCGGCTTCACAAAACCCAGGCCGGGCTTTTTTTTTTTCGGCTCAGGCCCGGCTCCGTTTCGGCTCGGCTTTGGCCCCGGCTCGCTGGAGCATGGGCCGCAGGGTGAAAAACACTTTTCGTCCCTCATTTGAATATTAAGCGCCTTATCTAAGTTTCCCACGCATGGTGCCTTCCATCTTGCGGGTCAGGGTCGTGGTCATAAGCGCAACTGATGTATCTGTATCCTTCCCGGTTCAAGAGGTGAACAATGGCGGTAATGTAACTTTCGATGATCGTGATATCGGGGTCCTTGAGTTTGGCTGATGTGACAACTTTGGTCGATTTTGGAACGCAGTATCTGTCAAGCGACCCAAAACTGGCCGACCACGAAGCCTGATGGACACAACCTTTAGACATTGTGACAGTGAGTGGAATGTCAACGAACGTCAACAGTTATTATTCAATGGAAAGACATAATATCTCACTGAACTGCATTTTTGTCTCCGCAAGTGAATAAATCGCTCAATTCTCCACGTCCACTTCCCAGAAACCCTCGGGATACTTGTAACTTCCAGCGTACATGCATGCATAGTATGGGATGGATATTTACACGTGATGTGGGCGATGTGATGTAGGTGCATGATGGAGGCGATATGATGCATCATGTATGCGAGAGAAGGCGGCAGACGTACAATGAATTAACGAACCATAATCCCAGCTCTGGCTAAGCACGCAGACTCGATTGATCGCCGGCGTCCCTACCGTTCCTGCTGTTCTTCGATCTCCGAGTCTGGCATACAAGAGCAATGCTTCTTGTAACTCAGTTGGCGGTGCGGCGGTCACGCAGCTGATACGCATCATGATCCACGGTCCAAATACGCTTACACGGTAACACTACATGATATCCTCTCACTTCAGTCTCGAGAATATCAGATGGATCGATGGATCAGAGTATGGTCCAAGTGCTACCGCCGGCAGCAGTTTCCATGCGCACGCCCCTAAAGTGTGGTGACTTCAAAAGGTGGAGTCGATACTTGCTGCTGCGCTCTAGGCGCCCTTGGGGATGGGGCAGAAACTTGTGCAGAATGAAGCATGAGGAGGTTGGTTGAGAAACTCCAATAATCTGCAGACGATAAGTATAGTGAACGCGAGAGTCAGGTTACATCGTTTCTTCGGCAAAGGCCGACAACAAGTTCACAATGTATCACGTGAAGGGCCCTCCTTTGTCTAGCTTTCCTTTGTCTTTCCACGCTGTATAAAGTCTCGTCGAATCGCCGCCAATGCTGGGAATCTACGCTATGAGAACCTGTGCACTAGTGGAACCATTCTGCTTACATCCTGAAGCAGGACGTTGCACTAGTCCACAAATGAAGGATCCTCCACGCGGCCACCTCACACTCGTTCCTGAATTCGTCCCTGTCATACTGCAGCCGGCGCAAGATGGTCGAGCCAGCGTCAACATCTCTTGGGGGTACTCGGACAATCCTCAGGTGCAGCCTTTCTGCGCCTGTTCATGTGTCTGACGAGCGAGGCCTCCCTGATGAAGAAACCGTCCGACCACGATCTGTTCCCGAATCGCAGAAAAATGATTCTTGCGAGGATCGGTCGAAGCCGGACGATTTTCTTGGGCAGCGTTCCATGCATATGCTCACTTGCTCCCCGCTTTCCTGCCCTCCGTGTTGATGATAGCCGCCTGCGACATTGCTAGCTTTCTTTTCTGTACCTACAGAAAAACGAGCTAGCAATGCATGCTGTGGGACCTGTTTGGTGTTTGAAACACCAAACAGGGCCCACAGCATGCCACGGATGAAATCCTTCGATGATGGGCCCCAGGCATCATCGAAGGATTTGACCCGTTCACACCGCCATTCCCCGTCCCCGACCGCTCTGTGCCACGACGCGACAACTATCGCCGGAAGATTTGACACGTTCACTCCCCACCGCAGCAAAGCCCATCGAGTCCTGAATTGCAAGACGTACGCAGGGACTCCCTGCGTACGTCCAGCATTTCAGGATAGATAGTACATATTGAATGCCTGTCACCTTTTGTCCAGTGATCCCTCGCCACCTCGGACATAATCGAGAGGCGCGATGCATCCGCTAACCATGGACTCCAAAATCGACCAGACATGGAGTCGTTCTGGCGTGCATAGTTAGCGTATGCCTCGCATCTCCCCAGCCCAGGGAACCGCAAAAGTATGTGTTTTTTTATGTATGTACGTGTAGAGTGCGTGCGCACGCCAACGCGATACGGCTGCCGTGCCTGATTCGAACAAGCCCTGTGCTGTTGGACGGGCAATCCAACAGCATGGTGCTTGTTCGAATCGGGCATGGCAGATCAGATCAGATGAGTCTCGACACGAGATCTTTACTCGCCCTGTCGCCTTCACGGGCAATCCTATGCGAAATTATCTGGCGAGCGGACGAGTCGGCACAATGGCTGCTTTCCGCGATTCCATTCCAAGGCTCTGTGGAAAGGCCCCACCTTTGCGTGTGCGATCGACCGTGTAGCGTTCTCTCTGTGCTCGGCGCTCAGCGAGATGCACATCGCTCTTCCGCTGGCGCTGACGCTGACATCCCTCGTTCGGTTCAGTGGCACACCGTGTTGATGATACATAGCCACCTTCATACAACTCTAGCTCGTCTGTGAACGTTGACGTCGTGCCCACAGACACAGACACAGACACAGACACAGACGAGGGGTCAGGGTGCATATCAGTATCAGGTATTAGGTATATCAGTATTAGCGGGGGACTTGCGTATACCCGTGGTGTGGCCGGCTTCACATCACATTCCTCGGGCCATTGTATGGTACCACGCATGGCGCCGTGTATGGCTCGCGGTGTGCCGGATACGGCGTCGTCTACCGAGACCGAGGGGTTAGGGTGCACACTGGTTAGTAGCAGGTATTAGGTGTTAGGTATTAGCGGGGGACCTACGTATACCTGTGGTGCGTCGGCATCACATTCCTGAAGCCGACCACACCCGAGGAAGCCGCGGCCCGTTGGGTGGGGCCGTGCATGGTGCTGTGTATGGCTCGTGGTGTGCCAGATACACAGATACAGGATCGTCTACCAATACTATATACAGTATACGTATATTTATACTGTGTCGATATGAGCGAGTTAATATCGGGGTGGTGGAAGAATTGTCGACGCGGTGAAGCAGAGATAGCAAGCTGCGCGTACGTGCGTGGGACACTGACGCTGAGACGTGGAAAGAACAAGGAGACTACAGTGACGCATGCTCACGAAAGTATGTGTCGTGCCGTCCCTCGTCCTACGTCCTACGCCAGTGTGAGAGCGCGGCATGGCATACCCATATGGGCCATATATATATCCAGGCCAAATACACAGCTTTTAAGAGGGAGGAGAAAGAAATGGCAAATAGGGAGATTTTACGAGCTCGAGGTTAGTTGTAGATCAGTCGAACAACAGACAACAGAAGATATGAGACGGTGTAAAGCATAAGCATCCAAGCATCCAAGCAGCGGTAGAGCTTAGAGATACGTCAGTGTTCGGGATGAGGCGGCATAGCTGAGGTTTAACAGGATGTCATGTACTGGCAGGACTCGGAGAGGCCGGGCCGTGGTGCATGGTGTCCTCAGTCGTGGTGGCGGGGTTATCAGGACAGGACAGGGCGGGGCGGGAGCTAGTCTGCGTCGCCAGGTCCAGAGCCATAGCATCGACTGGCACGCAACAGCACGAAAGAGCGACCCACATGCATAGAGCAGAGAAAGAGCAGAGAAGGAGCAGAGAAGGAGCACTGCATCCGAGTCGGTCGCGCACAACAATTAGATAAGTCCCATTGTGACCGAGTCGCTGAGGACGCTTAGCAGTAACTGCGGGCACTTATTGTAAGCACGCCATGCACCGAATGCCGATAACAAATAAGTTACGGTAACCGGGGAGCCGAATTTTTGATGCTTCCTGACGCTTCCTTTCAATTAGCTGGGTAAGCACCGAAATGCGCCGCTTTTAGGATCCTCTTAGAAGAGCACTGAATACTCTGCCCTCCAGGTACTTTGAATTTGGGTACAAGTCGGATTAAGTATCGGAATAGCGGAGTTTGTAATGTTTTGTTCTCCGCCATCGAGTCTCGACGACCTACTTTCTGCTCATGCTGGCATGCGACTTCCTCCACTGCTACTGTTACGTTCCAGGATGATCTGTTTTGGCTAGTGTCCTGTCCTGACGAGGCACAAACCCTCACGGCTTCCGGGCTTCCGACGTCGACATCCGACAATGGACGTAGAGATAGATAGCCTGAGAACGAGGCTGTTGTGCTGTTTGTGGTCTGCTCTCTTCGGTTTGCATCCACGGCCCGACATATGTCGGGCCTTGCGTATCGTGCGGTTCGTATGGGATATTTTAGTGCCGTATGCATGCTGTCTTCGCGCCTGCTCGAGCGCGATAAGCACGACCGCGCGAGGTGGGGTGCGGTGCGGATTCCGACTAGCTGCGTTGCCAACTGATTGCTGCTGCTCTTAGCTGGGCATCTCAGATGCGTGTCTTGCTGCCGTCACGCACGGCGGTACGGTGCGTACTGTACAGCGGCATGGCAATATACTTGACATGTCCGGAATCCAAAGTCTTGGTCGTTTATTACGGGAATTTATGGGCAGGACATATATATCACGTGCATGCGCGGAACCAGCCCCGGCGCACGAGCCGAAGCCAATACGTCCGTGATGGAGATGGAGGGGGTCTAGACGAAATGTGTCACTGGGTTGAAGCGGATGCGGGTGCGAGAACATACTAGGACAGGCACGTGCTCCGCCGGCGGAAGGATCCAGGTGACCGCAATAAGTTGCGCTGCGTGATGCGAGCTCCCGACCGCATGGTCTAGACGCAGGCAGGCTGTACGACGTTTATCATATCTAAGCTGCGTCAGACAGGAAGGAACAGATGGAGGGTGTATGATGGTGCCGCTCCGCTATGGAGAGTATTAACTTAGGGAATGTAATTAGCAGGCCATTCAGTAGCTTTGGCAGGTGACGGAGGGAGACTAGTCGCTGCCGTGTTGGTGTGTGTCGGGATCACGTATCTGTCTAGAGCCATACGTACTACGCGTCCGAGGCTGACGTGGGCCTGCGCTGTTCGTCTTCTATGATTCGAGATCGTCGAGGCACAAACAGGGCATGTTCCCGAGATACGCGAGTAAGAATAGCGCGAGTATCCTCCCTGATCGGATATCGCGGAAGCAGAGGCACCGTTTGGCGATGATCCCAAGGTCTGGAACAGACAGCCCAGGACCCGTCTGGGTTATGTGCTGCATCAGCACATACATAAGGATCGCCGGGCCAGGCTGAAGTACCGCGTGTTGAGCATGGCCACAGACTACGATGCGTACGATGCGATCCTGCACCACATCTTCCGCGAGGTGCGCCGCGCGCGCTGTTGACCCCGGGCTCATACTGACGCGCATCTAGACACAAGGCGACGCCTGGTTCAAGCCGCTGTCCGAGAACCTCGCTGCGGGCGTGTGTCTGCGCGTCGCGGACTCCGTCGGCGCGAGCGTGGATGCGAGCGGCACACCGCCCGGCACCGGCACGGGCGGACACACGACCCCGTCCTCGTCGACGCCCGTCCTCGACACCACCGCAGACCCCGCCCGTCCCAGCGCCGTCCCGAACCCCAGCCGCGCGAGCATCGCGCTGGTCCCCGGGCGCGCGTCCCTCCTCCCCGTCGCCAGATACCGCGTGTTTCCGTACGAGAACCCGACGCTCGCGCCGTTTGAGGCGGCGGTGCGGGCGCTGAACCCGGTGGTCGCGGTCAAGCTGAGGAGCGCGGCCGTGCATGCGGCGTTGGGGAGTGTGTGAGTCGCTGTCTGTCTGTTATTCGTTTTCGTCTGCGTTTCGTTTCGCTGTCTGTTTATATGGGTCGATGTCGATATCGCGCATGGCACACGGTACACCACACGTCACGGCGCGAGATAACAGATCGCCGGGACCGGGGATGCGCACAGCGATCTGCGTCAGGGTCAGGATAGGCGCAGCCGCGGGTGCCGCATCGGGCGTGGATCCTGCAGGATGCGCGATCCCATCGATCGGAGATCGATGACCTCTGCATGCCGCCCTCTGGCGCCCGCCTCCATCGACATCCCACCACACCTCCCTCCGTGCCCGACACCGCCCACTGCAGCCTCTGCACCCCCACACACCTCCCGTCCCCGCACCTGCTGCATCCTCCGCACGTAAACGCCAGCGCCGCATCAGATCCATGTGTGCTGCCACCGTGCTGGAGCGACCAGGTTGCGTTGCCGTGCAGGTGTCGACGCGGGGGCGCAGCGCCGGGGCCCGTCCGATACCGATACTGTTCCATAATACGGTGTGCCAGACCAACGTCGAGCGAGCCCCGATGTCCGTCTGGCAGACCTGTCTATGCCTGGCCTGGATGCCTGCCATGCGTCCAGGGTCACCGGCCGTCCGAGATGTCCAACGTCCAAGCAAAGGAGCTGTCGTGCGTTTCAACGACGGCCCCTTGTCGTGACGTGCGGCGTTGCGTGGCGTCCGGTGTACCGCTGGGCGGCGCGGCGGCGCGGCACCGTGTTTATCGTCTGTTAATTGCACCTGTGTTGTATATGTTGTTTAGGGATCGCACTTTCTACTTGATTCCCGTTCTTCCCTCTGCCCTGTTCACTGGCACTCTTCAGTATCACTGATCCCTTCCCGTTACACTTATGCCCACAGGTCCCCGACGTCCCCGCACATACATGTCGATGGCGAGACACGCATCCAGATCGTCGAGACGATGGCGCGCCTCCCGCGCGCGGATAAGGAGCAGTGTGCCGCGTTCGTGGTGAGTGCTTCGCATGAGGCGTTGACCCACTTTTTCGCTCTAGTCTCACACACCGCTCACTTATCGTTATATTTTCCACCTCGCGCTATCCCCCCCACTAATCCCATCCCCTCCCCCTCCCTTTCCCGCAGCGCGACGAACGCGTCCTCATCGTCTGGTCCGACGCCCTCGACGCCATCATCCCCACGTGCCACGAGTTCCAGCGCAAACTCACCGCGCTCGTCATGCGCCAGCTCGCCTCCCCCACGTCCACGCCCGGGCCGGGGCCCGACGGGCGCGCGTCGGTCGCCTTGAGCGCGGTGGAGGCGGGGTCGGAGAAGCCCCTCGCGCCTGCAGCGGGCGCTGGGACGGGCACAGGGACGACGCGCACGGCCAAGGCGCGCCCGCCGCGCAAGAAGGGGCGCACGTGCTGGGGGTTCGGACACGTGCCCGTGGACAAGAAGGATGCGAACGACGCGGCGGCCGCGGACGAGAAAAATGGGATGGGCATGGACGGGGACGTGGTCGGGGGCGCGGGGGGGAAGCGGAAGATACAGCTGTTGGCGCCGTTTTATGGCGGGTGTGCGTGTGGGCTGTCGTTCTGTGAGTGGGCGGGGGTTTTTTTTTCTTATTTATTATTTTTTTTTTTTGTTGTGTTGTGCGATTCGGGAGTGACTTGGGTGGTTATACTATTTCGTGGTTGTTGGGGGGTTTGGCGTCCTGCTATCTATCTGTGCTCCCGCCTAATCCCATACCTGATCTCGTACTAACCGCCGCGTTCTCTTCCCTCGCCTGCTCCGCATCGATCTTGCAGTATTCATGGGCACCGGTCTTCGTGCGTACTCTGCCTCTTGTACGGCGTCTCACGAGGGTGCTGAAGTCTTTGTCACATGTCACTCATTTGCTCGTTTCCCACCTCACGCCCAAAAAACAAATGCACCATGCGCGCCCTGACCCGCTCGAATAATGAATAACCGACCTCCCCTCCCAGGCGTGCTCCTCTCCGAGTGGCGGCTCGACGGCGGGTTCGCGCGCTTCGGGCTCTGCGTGACCATGCCCTTCGTCTTCTGCATCAGTCTCTTCTTCTGCCTCCAGATCGTCGGGAACATCAGCTTTTTGTGCGTGCCGTGCCGTATCGTTCCCCTTCTCGTCACACCCTCTAACTCTAACCTGCCCCCCCCCCCCTCCCCCGCGCCCCTCTAGCATCGGCCCCGTCTCGCAATACCACGAAAACTCCAAGTACTACTCCGCACAGAAGCCTGCGCCGAACCGCGCCGTCGACGACTGCCTCCCGCATATCACGATCCAGATGCCCGTGTACAAGGAGAGTCTGGAGCAGACCATGTGAGTGGGGGGGGTTGTTTCATGTTTCTGGGGACGGTTCAGCCGTGTTAGCCGGGCGCGGTGGTTGAGCTGAGCTGATGCTGATGCTGACGCGGCGCGCGGTTGCATTATTAGCACGCCCTCGGTGGAGTCGTTGAAGAAGGCGATGCAGACGTATGCGCGGCAGGGCGGGACGTCGACCATTTTCATTAATGACGACGGGATGCAGGTGTGTTGCTATTCGTTTTTTTTTTTTTTTTCTTGACTCTGCGCACCTCCCCATATGTCTATGTATTCTATGTATTCTCTCCCCGGCCCGGGCTCACACTGCATTCGTCCCAGCTCCTCCCCCCCGCGGAGCGTCTCGCGCGCCAGGCCTTCTACGCGCAACACGGCATCGGCTGGGTCGCGCGCCCCAAGCACGACCCCTTCCCCGCGAAGCCGCCCAAGGCCAACTCGAAGGCCGGCGCCCCGCCCGCGCCGACGCACTCCGGCTTCGTGCGCGCGGGCCGCTTCAAGAAGGCGAGCAACATGAACTACGGCCTCGCGCTGAGCCTGAAGGTGGAGAAGTTTGTGCTGCAGCTCGTGGAGGAGCGCGAGCGGGAGCGCGCGCAGCGGGCGATGGCCGCCGCGGGGCCGGGGGACAGCGGGGTGGGTGGGGGCGTGGGTGCGGTGGGTGTGGGCGCGAGCTCGAACTCGGCACGCTCGGGCGCGACGGCGCTCACGACGACGACGACGAGCAGCGCGCTGACGGCGGCGGAGGCGGAGCTCGACATCGAGGAGCGCGCGCTGCACCTCGCGGTCGAGGAGACGTTCGAGGAGACCGGCCGGCGGTGGATGCCGTGGGCGGCGAACGGGCGCGCCATCCGCGTCGGCGAGCTCATCCTCATCGTGGACTCGGACACGGTCGTCCCGGAGGACTGCCTCCGGGACGCGGCGCGCGAGCTCGCGGAGTCCCCCGAGGTGGCGATCATCCAGCATGAGTCGGGTGCGTGCGGGCGACGGCGCGGGTCGCTCTAGTAGTGGCGGCTGATTCTGTCTTCTTTTGTTTGCTTTTTGGAATCAGATGTTATGCAGGTCGCGCACCACTGGTTTGAGAACGGCATCGCGCATTTCACGAGGCGGATTAACAAGTGTATCTCTATGGGTATGTCGGTCTCCTCTGGCTGCTTCCCCTCCAGGCCTGACGGCCCCTTCCAGCCTGTGCCAACGGCGAAGTCGCCCCCTTCGTCGGACATAACGCGTGCGCCCTCCCTCCCCTGCACACTTCACACCCCTAACCCCCCCCCCCCTCCCCGCTTTCCTACCTAGCTTCCTCCGCTGGGAAGCCCTCCAGGACGCCTCGTTCATCGACCCCGCCGACGGGAAGCGCAAGATCTGGTCCGAGTCGAACGTGTCCGAGGACTTCGACATGGCGCTGCGCCTGCAGCTCCAGGGCTACTCGATCCGCTGGGCGTCGTACTCCAACGGCGGCTTCAAGGAGGGCGTCTCGCTGACGTGCGACGACGAGCTCAATCGGTGGGAGAAGTACGCGTATGGGTGTAATGAGTGCGTCCTGTGTCCTGGCTCTGTCTGCAGGCGGCGTCGGCGTTGCGCGTGCTGGTGCTGAATGCTGAATGTGCGCGGGCGCAGGCTGCTGTTTAACCCCCTTGTACACTGGTGGCGCCTGGGTCCCATCAATGCCCAGCTCCGGCAGTTCGTGTGGTCCGATGCGCCCCTCGTGCGTTTCGCGTTTCATTTCCCTCTGCATGCTCCGCGCCACTCACTGCCTTGTCTCCTTGCACGCACCCACAGCACTACAAAGTCAGCATGCTGTCGTACATGTTCTCGTACTGTAGGTCTTCCCGTCGCAGCCGTGTGGCGTTTGCGTATCCGACTGACGGCTGGCTATATTATATGTTATATGCAGATGGCATTGCGGCGGGCGCGACGCTGTCTCTGCTCAATTACCTCATTCTCGGGTTCACGATCCCCATCGATGGGTTTTACCTGCATAGTTTCGAGGTGTGGCTGGCGTGCACGGTGGTGTTCCCCGGTTCTGGGAACATCGGCTTTACGGTGCTCGAGTACCGCCTCGGGCAAAGGAATCTGGTGCGTCTCATTCGCAGCCACGCTTCTTCGGAACATCGAACGGACACTGACCAGCCACCTTTGCGTACAGCTTGACTCGTTCGTGGAGAACATGATGTGGATCCCGTTCTTGTCCGTTCTCTTTCCTCCAATCTGCAGTGTCATGCACCCCACTCACGTTATTTCTGAACCTCAGCTTCTTCTTCTTCGGCGGCCTCGGGATCCACCTCTCCACCGCGCTCCTCGCGCACCTCTTCTCGTACAACATGACGTGGCAGGCGACCAAGAAGGAGGTGGAGCGCTCCAACTTCTTCATCGAGGGCCCGCGCATCCTGCGCCGCTTCTGGCTCTCCTTTGTGCTCTCCTTCGTCGTCGTCGTCGGCATGATTATCCTCAGCACCGACCTCATACCGCCGGGGTGGCAGATCCCGGGCACGAATTGGGCCGTCATATTCCCCCTCGCGTGAGCATTCATCCTTCTAGATTCTCATTAGTGCCACGCTCATGACATATTATATAGCATTACGGCAGGCTGCCACATTCTTTTCCCGGTATGCTCTCATCCTGTTTTTTTTTTTCTCGTTCACGTCCCGGGGAGACTGAAACGTTTCTTTCTGACCAGATCGTTCTCAATCCCTGGCTCATGATCTTTTCTTATTAAAACTTTATGCTTTGAATGTCGTCGCTTACGAACGATGGAAAACGGCACTGCGGACATGGATGGAGTCTGCCAAATATATATATAGCACGCGGGTCTTCACTCGTCGTGTTTGGTTTCGTGTGTGTGTCGAGTACGGCCAGATAGACGTTTAGAGGCTGAGTGTGTAGTGTAATTGCCCCGTGCTTAAATACTGCGTTGTATGTAATGCTGTTTAGTATCGCGCAGCTAGTGGCTTGAGAAACGAGCCTGATTATATTAATTCCGTTGACTGAGCCGCGGCTGCCACGGCGTGTAAATGGTACCGGTAGGGTATTAGGCAAATACGAATGCCAGTAAGTTACAAGTGAAGTGTATCCTCGAGGGCTGGTCTATACGTTCTATATATACTGGACCATTACCAGTACAATATATGCGACACGATCCCCGCACATAATTAAGTACATGAACTGGCCTACAGCTCACCATTATCCTCCTCTCAGGGTCATGTCACTTGATACAATGAGACTCGCTCAGAGGAGCCGACCGGTATGAAATCAACTTGAAACCTAACCTCACGTAAAAACCAAGTGTTGCATCATCAGGTATATCAACGACCACGGTGGCACTATTCTTCACTTGGCGCCTTAAGCCATTCTGCAAGGGCATTCGATTCACCCAACGTCCTTTACAACCCCCATCAACGATGTAGCTTCTTGGAGCCGGACGCTATGCTCTAAAGGCCAGGGAGCTAGAGGAACTTAAGGACACGCCAAGGCGATAGAGACGTCGTGCACCTAGCGGGCCATCCGTAGGGTAATTCCGAGGGGGACGGGGGTGTGGGGCGGGTAGGAGGGAAGGTCACAGTACCATTTCAATCACTCACAGCAGAAGGTAAACCCAGCGACATGAAGTAGCCGGACCGGCAGGACTCTCAAGAACACAAAACCCATCCCCCTCATAGAAAACACGCGGTAAGGGTAAAGAGCCTCTCTCTCAAATGAACCTGTGGCACCTGCTTCTGGGTTCCTCGTTGCCGAGCGGGAGGTTTGCCGCTAAACCGTTAAGTTAACATGGACTGTAGTGTGCACATATGTGGATATTGAATCACAAACGTCCAAGTTAGAACACACCCTGTATCCGCACTATTTCTCTTATGTTGTTCAGACTCTGGCTGGGTTCTGATTTGGTTTTGATCCCGGCGCATGTGCTGGAGGGTGCACAAGTCTTTCTTCGTCTGATCAAAGTAGTTGTCCGTGACAGCCGTACGCTATTACTGTAATTCAAAATTAACATCAAATGGGCCTTTATATGATGAGTTGATGTAATAAAGTCCTACTGCGCCTGAGGAGGAAGAGCGGAGGTTAGACGAGGTAAGCTTGAAAAACATTGTTTTCAGCTTACATAAGTAACCAACATGCATGCGCTTAGTCACTGAGTGCAGACACGGACTTCTTCATGAGACAAGACATGCACAGTCTGACACGACCGCTCCTGCTGGCCCCTGCTGGTGAGGCTTCTCTGGCGTACTCCGAAGCACACGTGAAGCTAATTGCCAATCGTGGTACTTATGCTCTGAACGCTAACAGCCATCTCCATAAACGCTCATCGCTGACTGTCATCGTTGCTTCTTAGTGCCAAACCTCTCACAATGCACTGCCCCGGTAGGCGCTAATATCTATAAAGGCTGCGCTTGGCTGTGAAGTACACCCACCATCGACTCGTACAATGGCCGAAGCTCTGGCAGGTTTGGGAGTAGCAGGCAAGTCGCAGACACTTGTGTTCCTTCTATTGCCATGTTCATCAACCCACTCAGCGAGTGTCATTGCCGTTGTTCAACTCGGTGAAACGGTTATCAGCACGTGCTCTGCGTATGGCACTACATATAAGAACGCATCCAAAGACATGAAACAACTTAGCGACGAAATCTGGAGAATACTTGTGGTACTCAAGGCCATTCATGAGCTCATCAAGGGCGAGGAAGCGAAAACTTCCACGCGATTGCCTACCTTGATTGCGGCGCTCAATAGATCCTATGACCATCAAATTCATGATAGCCCTGCCGAGGAGCAAGGACTCGAGAATGAGCTAGGACTCAAAGGCGGACACATAGACTCCACGCCAAATGTCCATGCGCGTCGCCGTGGCGTCGTAAAAAGCTTCTGGAAGAAGTTGAAGAGCAAAGAACTCGCGACTACGGTTGAAACCAAAGGTGGACACACCAAAAGTATGCCCATTTCTCCTGCGATAGCTAGAAATAACTCATCAATAGATGGTGCACTTACAGTGGGAAATGCGTTGGAAGAGAAAGATGGGGACACAGAAGGCATGCCCCGCGCCCTTGCGGGTTTCCACGCTGAGCTGGATCGCCTATTGAACAAGATAAAAAGCGAGGATGGACGCACATCTCGCAAGAAAGCGCTGGCCTGGACATTCAGGCAAGGCGAGGTTAGGAAGACTCGTGACAATTTGCGCCGGTTCTATGAGCTAGTTAATCCTGCTTTTCTCGTTGATCAAACGTACGTTCCCTGTTCAACCTCAGACACCGAGCAAACCTGATTTTGCTTACAGAAAATTGGCGTTGATGGCACGCGACGAAAATGAAGCTGACAGACTAGGTTTGTGCGATATTGCTACCGGATAACGGGACAGCGACGGATTCTCACGGAATTTTCTGTAGGCAAACGTCGACAAGATATATATCATTGGTTGTCGGCTCCAGATTATCAGTAGAAGCACTGGAGTTCCCGCACGCAGCGGGAGAGCGACACTGGCTCATGGTTTCTTCAAAGAAACATCTTCCAGCAATGGAAAAGCGGGGCCAAGTCGTTCCTATGGCTTCACGGCAAGCGTACGTTCTCTACTTCTTTGATCGCCGCTGCTTATAGCAGACACATACAGCCGGCGCCGGGAAGACCATCTTATGGTAAACAACTGAAATTCTTCACTATCTATCGTTCTAACGAATGCGTTCATCAAGCTCCACCATCATTGAGGAGCTTGCCAGCCAATCGCTAGTAATCGCATACCTTTATTTCGATTTCCACAGCAAAGACATACGGCCACATAGTGTCCTTCGTGCACTGATTGAGCAGCTGTCTTCGAAATGCACGAGCATCCCCGACGGCCTGGAGAAATTATTCTCTGCCTACGCGGATACCCGCCGATCCCCATCTCCGGAGGAGCTGAAGTCCAGTCTCAAGTCTATCATCGGCAGTTTCGAGAACGTATATATCGTTTTCGATGCCCTCGACGAATGCCCTACTCGGTCTGAGTTCTTGAAGCTGCTTGCAGAGATCCACGGTTGGAACTTGGACACGTTACACATCCTGGCAACGAGTCGAGTCGAGAAAGACATCGCAGAGACACTGAGTGGCTTGGTTTCGCATCAAGTACTCATGGACGAGCCTCTTGTTGACGGCGATATCCAAGTCCACGTATGCAGAACACTTGATGATGATATCAAGTTCAGTAGGTGCTCGGCAGATATGAAGGAAAACATTAAGAAGACTTTGGTGGAGGGTGCACATGGAATGTGAGCTATCATTCTACCTGCTGAGAACTTGTGACTGATGGTATGGTCAGGTTTCGATGGGTTGTTTGTCAGCTGGAGGCACTACGAAAGTGCCAGTCTCCAGCCGCGCTTGAGAAGGCACTTAAATGTCTGCCAAAGACCCTTTACGAGACATACGATAGGATTCTGCTGAACATCGATGACGGCGATAAAAGGAATGCCCTGAAGCTGTTACAATGGCTCGCTTTCTCAGTCAGCATGGTATCACTCAGCGAGGCTGTGGATGTGCTTGCTACAGATCCTGATACCAAAGATGGTCTCCTATTTGACCGAAATCGGCGGCTTTGGAATGCACGGGACGTTCTGACGATATGTTCGAGTCTGATCACCGTTACAGCCACCGACGTCCGATTGCAGGGCAGGGACAATGGCGTCCCTGAGGATACCCAGGTCCACCGGGCACGATTTGCCGAAACGGATGAGGTCACGCTGGCACATTTCTCTGTCCGGGAATATCTCGTATCGGAACACCTCAGCAAAGGCGACAGCAAGCTGTCATACTATCATTTCAACAAAAAACTCGCTGATACATTCATTGCTAAGACATGCCTGGCCTACCTGTTGCAATTCAATGATGGTTGTATAGATGAAAATACACACATCCTATCCGTTATCATCTTATGCGGCGCAGTACTGGATCACACATGCTCAGCCAGATAATGATGAGGACCCGATTTTGCATCCACTGATTATGGAGCTTCTTCGACCAGCAGATGCCGTGTATTCCAATTGGCTGAAGCTTTGGAATCCAGATGCACAATGGGGACATGACAGATATGGGATGAAATGTCCTCCTATTTATTACATGTCGATGGCTGGGCTGGAAAGGGTAGCCCGCAGTTTGTTGACAAATGGTTCAGAAGTTAACGGGCGGCAAGGACGGTATGGAAGTGCGCTACAAGCAGCCTCGTATGAGGGTCATGAGACTGTCGTTCGGCTGCTGCTTGAAAGCGGAGCAGATGTCAATGCGCATGGAGGAGAGTATGGAAGTGCGCTGCAAGCGGCCTCGTATTATGGTCGTGAGGGGGTTGTTCGGCTGCTGCTTGAAAGCGGAGCGGATGTCAATGCAGAAGGAGGATATGCATGTGTGCTGCAAGTGGCCTCCTATAGGGGTGATGAGGCGGTCATTCGGCTGCTGCTTGAAAGCGGAGTGCACGTCAATGCAAGACACTATGCAAGTGCACTGCAAGTGGCCTTGTTTTGGGGTGATGAGGCAGTCATTCGGCTGCTGCTTGAAAGCAGAGCAAAAGTCAATGCGGAAGGAGGACATCATGGAAGTGCACTGCAAGCGGCCTCATATAAGGGTCATGAGGCGGTTGTGAGGCTGCTGCTTGAAAGTGGAGCGGACATCAATGCGGTAGGACCGTGGGGAAGTGCGCTGCAATCGGCATCATGTTGCGGTTCCGATGTTAACTTTCAGCTTCACCTGAAGGAGGTGGACTTAAAGGGTTATTTGGTCATTGTGCAGCTGCTCCTGGAGAAGGGAGCCAATGTCAATGCGGAAGGGGGGCTGCATGGGTGTGTGCTGCAAGTGGCCACGCATGTGGGTCATAAGGAGGTTGTTCAACTGCTGCTTGCAAGCGGAGTGGATATCAGTGCAAATACAGGACGATATGGAAGTGCACTTCAAGGGGCCTCCTATGAGGGTGATGAGGAGGTGGTTCGACTGCTGCTTGAAAGTGGAGCTGACGTCAATGTGGAAGGAGGTTGTAAGGGAAGTGCACTGCAAGTGGCCTCATATTCTGGTCATGAGGAGGTTGTTCAGTGGCTGCTTGAAAGCGGAGCAGATGTCAATGCGCACAGGGGAGAGTATGGAAGTGCGCTGCAAGCGGCCTCGTATTATGGTCATGAGGGGGTCCTTCAGCTGCTGCTTGAAAGTGGAGCAGATGTCAATGTGGAAGGAGGACAGTATGGAAGTGCACTGCAAGCAGCATCATCATCATGCTGCTACCGCAACAACAGGCTTTTTCAATCTTCCATGGAGGACATAGTGGAAATCAATCTGGCCTTAAAGGGTTACAAGGTGATTGTGTGGGGGAGCAGACATTAATGCACACGGGGGAGAGTATGGAAGTGCAGTGCAAGCGGCCTCGTATTATGGTTGTGAGGGGGTTGTTTGGCTGCTGCTTGAAAGTGCAGCTGACATTAATGCGGAAGGAGGACAGCATGTAAATGCGCTACAAGTGGCCTCACATGGGGGTGATGAGGGGGTCGTTCAGCTGCTGCTTGAAAGCGGAGCACACATCAATGCGAAAGGAGGACATTATGCAAGTGCACCACAAGTGTCCTCATTTTGGGGTGGTGAGGTGGTTGTTCAGGTGCTTGAAAGTGGAGCAGATGTCAATGTGGAAGGAGGACCGTATGGAAGTGCACTGCAAGCAGCCTTCTGTAGGGGTGATGAGGGGGTTGTTCGGGGTTGTTCGGCTGCTGCTTGAACATGGAGCAGACCTGCTCCTATACCATGAGGCAGACATCAATGCAAAAGGCAAGGTGTATGGCAGTGCTGTGTGGGAACCCTTGCTGATGAAAACCTCACGAAAAAAGGATTAAAATTGCTTTAAAACCCTGTTTTTCCCAGCTGATAGTTGCAAATATACATGGCTATTATGGGGAAATCACTGTTCAAATATGCCTCGATTTTCTCCTTATTTTTTCGCCATTTAATTTGGCTTCCCTGGCTCAAAAAGCACTCTATTCTGTCAGACAGAGTTATGAACCCACGCACATCCACAACTCTGCCACAGCCGCTCAATTTCAAACTCTGACCAGAGCTATCCACGAACTGCAACTTTGCCAAACACCTACAACTCTGGCACCTTGGCCCACTCAAACTCAGCCACTGAGACTGAATGTGTCCTCTGCCGCTTACACAAACCTGTGCACTTAAATATAGTTCAAACCCAGCAGGCACATGACTTGCATCATAGCAACCATGGCTGTGCAAGGCTGCATATAAAGCCACAAAGACATACAAAGCCAAAACTAGGGTGCAGGTTTAGCAAAGCCTATTAGATGAATGGAGCCTCCAAACACAATGCTATGACACCAAACAGGTCCCATGATGTCATAGGGGCAGTGCAAGGCTGTGTATGGCTGTGCAAACCAGGGAAAGTGATTGGCTATCTATTTTCAGTTTCTTTGCACAACCACACCGCAATAGTTAAGAAGGTGCGTTTTAGCAGTGCAAATATTTACATATGACATCACTCACCTAACACATAGAAGAACCCCATTTTATGTAATCCTATGTATTTTACAATATCAAAGGAGGCCATTCTGACCCCCTTGAAAATCATTCTAGCAATCTAACATTTTCTATCCACGTGACCTTGTGTGACTTGCATCTTACTAAGCTGCTAATCCCAGCTAGGGTTATTCACTTACTTTAGTGTCTAATTCCTTTTTAAGTAGTTACTTTACTGCTTAGCCACTTGGACTAATCCTCTGGGTGTAGTTCTACAGAGTGAGTCTGTCAATTGATAGTCTTGCCATTTGCACTCCAATACACGGGACAATCTGATCAGTTGATTTGCCTGATTAGAGACTTTCCCAAGTCACACTTCCACAAAACTTGTCACTCGTTTTATTGCAGTGGGCTGGTAGATTATCAGGGCAGTCCATTTATAAACTCGCTTGCTAAGTACATTCCTTATATTTTAGAATATGCTTGGACCCCAATAGTGTCCTTGAACCTACAGTCTTTTAGTTTATCGTTCAGTGCTGCTAAGAAATGCATTGTCTTCCATCCATATTAACTTGGACTAGTTTTTACGCGGATTGCAACCAAGGTACAAATATTAAATTATTCCGGAGTTGTGCTGCAGCATTGTTTGGTATTCTTGAAGTCTTGTAAACGACATGTTCTGATAGATTGAGGCATTAGCAATAACACCAAAGTCTTGAAGGGTTCCAAAACAAGTGTGCTGTATGCAGCGTCATTGGGCGGTAATGATGCCTTGGTTATCTGGTGCTGCAAAGGGGAGCAGATGTCAATGCACAAGGGGGAACATTTAGTAATGCACTACACTACAGGCAGCAGTGGTGGCTCATGGTAGTGAACTGGTTCAGCTACTGCTAGAGCAGGGAGTGGACGTCAATGTGGAGGGAGGATGGTCCGTCAGCGCACTGCATGCGGCCATTGGCCATGAAAATGATGAGGTGGTTCAGCTACTTCTGGAAAGGGGAGCAAACATCAATGTGAAGAGGGGAGATTATGGAGGTGCACTGCAAATGGCGTCATATTATGGCAGGGACATGGCTGTTCAACTGTTCCTAGAGAAGGGTGCGGATGTCAATGCTGAAGGAGGACAGTATGGCAATGCGCTGCAGGCAGCTGCCTTAAAGGGTTACACTGTGATTGCCTGGCTGCTTCTGGCGAAGGGAGCAAACGTGAATGCAGAAGGAGGACAATATGGAAGTGCACTACAAGCGGCCTCATATTGTGGTAGCCATGAAGTTGTTCAGCTGCTCCTAGAGAAGGGAGCAGATGTCAATGTTGATGGAGGAGAGTATGGTAGTGCACTGCTTGCAGCACTGTCAAAGGGTTCAGATGCAGTTGTTCAACTGCTGCTAAAGAAGGGAGCACACATCCATGCGAAAGGGGGTGTTTATGGCAATGTGTTACTGGCAGCATCATTTAGCTGCAATGAAGCCCTTGTTCGTCTGGTGCCGGAACTGGGAGTGGACATCAATGCTTAGTACTACCCCATTACATGTTGTCTCAGCTCTTTGTATAAAAACCCCTCATGTATGTCTGGTATTCTGCAATCAGATAATCGCCGTCGATATGTGATTTCCTTTGCTCTATCTCCTGTTCTTAGCACAGCGAGTTTTGCAAGACCTCTGTCTCTCCGCCTTCCGACTCTATTTCTGACTCAAGTTCCGACTTCTGTTTAGTTTGATACTTTCCGACTTCAGACTCACGATCCGAAATACTTAGGATGATAGTTCATTGGGGGCGCAACACATAAGTTGAAGCCATTGTCCTTTACAGTTCCGACTTGCCAAAATCTCGATAACAGGGACGCACAACATAAAGCCGACAGACATGCACAAGTTCCTGGGGGTCATCATGGACCAGGAGCTACGGTTCAAAGAACAGGTCAACTATGAGTTCAAGAAAGGTGACAAATATATTTCACAGTACAGGAGGTTAGGGAGGACTACAAAAGGAGACTCAGCTAAGTACATGCAAAGATACTACTTGACAGTTGCAATACCGAAGGTGATGTACGTCGCTGTGTGTTCCTTGTACCAGGCTCAGAGCGCACGAGAGGGACCAGGGGACATGTAAACAAGCTGGCTAGAATCCAGCAGCAGGCAGCAATCATGATAACGGGTGCCATGAGGGCAATGGCGAACAATGTGCTGGATGTGCACATGAATCTTCTGCCCTTTCCACTCCTGGTGTCCAAGCTAGTCCACAGGGCAGTGCTAAGGCTTGTATGCCTCCCCGACAGTCACCCTGGCCCCTGATATACACACTGCAGCCAAGCAATATATAAAGAGGCATAGAGTGCCCATCCATGAGATACTGCATGCATTCAAGCTCCAGCTGGAAGTAATGGGAAGATCAGAATGGTAGTCTATGGACCCAAATGGGCCCCAGCATTCAAGACCTGAGTCCTGCCAGACAAAGATCAGGCTGCAGAGGAAAATGACAGAGAAGCAGTGGATGTCAAGGTCTATACAGATGGGTCATGCGTCGAAGGAGGTGTGGGCACGGCAGCGGTACTATACAGAGGGGACAGGGTGGTAGAGGTGGTCAGACTCTATATGGGCACTGAGCGTGAGCACACAGTCTTTGAAGCTGAGCTGACAGCTGCAGCGATAGGTGCAAAGCTCTTCAATACAGAGAGAGGAAAGATGTTATAGCCACCAGTAGCCAAACAGCGATACAGACGACAAGGAGGGAGAGAGCGATCTCGGGCAAATACCTGGTTGAGGCTTTGCACAGGCAAATCGAAGGGGTGGTAAGTCTACAGCAAAGCGCCACTGTACTTATGAGATGGGTCCCAGGACATGTGGGAATCGCTGGGAATGAGAGGGCAGGAAAGCGGCCAAAGGGTCATCAAGTGAAGAGAGACTGATACCAATCAAATGCAGGGGAGTGTTGTGTCATGACTCATTTATTTCTTGTACCCAGCTATCCCCATTTTCCCTTTCACCACTCCACCTCTATGTTCGCTCTATTTGGCCCTTCACCGAATTCACCGAACGACCATTTGCTACTCACATCATTCGCCAGTAGGGACACCATCAAAAATGATCGAACATCCTTTACCCGGCATGATAGTTCATCACTGGCCCCATCATATTCCCAACTCAACCCCCTTTGGGTGTTCCTATGGCCGAATGCATTCGTGGGACGTCCTACCCCTAGATCGTGTGGGATCAACCCAGCAGACCAAGAGTCCGTGCAGGGTAACATGTATGCAGGTCTCAAGGTGTGTTTTCTTATATAGGTACCTTTATCCTCTCTCTCCCCATTGTTTCACATTTTCACATTTGCACTCCTCCCCCTCTCCGTTGTACATGTGTTTCATCTATTTGTATCCCGACTGTGCACCCATATCCAACCCTGACTCATGATGGCCTCTTTCCTATTCGTTAAGATCATATGAGCATTCAGTATAAGTAGCTTACATTCACATGTATATTCTGCAGTTCAATTATCATACATCTATCTTGTGCAAAACTTGACCTCACCGTGACTATTGTCTTGAGCCCTCTTCTATAGACTCCTATCTTAGACCAGAGGAGGACTTAAGCACCACTGGTGAGTTTTCATACTTCACCTTCATTACCTTAGCCTTTGTACTACTATCAGTGCTGTCAGCAAAGGGCTCCAAAGGAGCACCTTCGCTGGCAAAAGGATTGTTACTACTAGACAACCTTTCCATAAGACCTTGTATGTTACATCGTCAAGTATCACAGGCTATTTTGCTACGACTGTAGATAGGGAGAACTCTGTTCAGGCAGCCCTCTTACCTTCTAAACATTTATTTGTGCATCTTATTCGCTGAACTACACACTTCATTTCACAAGCCATTCGGGCATTTGCTGTGTTCACTAATACACAATATTAACGCCTAAAACCCAATCTTGACATGTTGCACAGAAGCAAAGTGGCCGAGCTCCAAAGGCACCACCAGGAGACAAAACAGGCAGCCAGAGCAGCCTTCACAAAGTCACCGAGAGCACCAATGTGTCATGACGTGTTTATTTCTTATACCCAGTAGCTCTGTCCTCCCCTTCTTCACTCCACCTCTATGTAGGGCTGCACACCGTGCCGTACATCCACGGCTGTACGGTGCCGTGTTACGGCCATGGCACCCGTACCGTCAGGGGTCTGGGTGATGTGCCGATGGCACGGTATACGGTACGGTGTGACGCCGTATGATACCGTAAAAATACGGCCGTATACGGTATGTACGGTGACATAACTTAGCCGCCCGACCAATGCCTCAATAACGCGTCACGACGCCCTGTGAGCCGAGCCATTTTGGGCGCTTGTAACGCGTCACGCTCATAATCCGAGTCACGAGTGCGTGTGAATGCTCGTAAATGATATCTGCTCCAATAATAACGTCAAAGGGTATGTCCAACTGAGGTGCAATCGAAGAAGTCGAAGAAGGCGTGGCTGAGGTCAGGATGTTAGTGTCATTAGCGAGAAGTTGCTGTCAATCACGGATAAGGTCAGTCTGATCTAACGGATTTGAGGTTTGAGGCCGAGACTGGAAAAGCGCATCAGCATCGTTTGGCCATTTGTTGTCTTGCACCGAACTCTCAGATGTCTCTTTACCCACCGGGTTTGAGATAGGATGCGCCAACGAGTGAATCACGGACCAGTCCAGCAGTAGGACAACCATATTGGGGGCACAACACGAACTATGCGATGTCCCAATTTTACTATCGTTATCCACAGTCGATTGGGAATTGACTGATGCAGCTGGGAAATTGACAGCAAAGTTGAATCGTAGATTGGCGAGGACGGACGGATGAAAATCTGTTGCAAAGACCGTATCGACATGCTTGTGCAAATAAGTATGCCGTTCAGCGAATAGGTGAACCGATGAATGTTCACGAAACAAGAGGGTTGCCCGAACGGGGCTCGCCCTACCTACAGTCGTAGCGAAATAGCTCGCAGCATTTGACGACGTATCGTACAAGATATCGTGGAAGGGCCGTCTAAGTTTCGACGGTCCCTTCGCTGGCGAAGGTGCTCCTTCAGAGCCCTTCGCCAACAGCACAGAAAATAGTTCAAAGGCTAAGGTAACGAAGATGAAGTATGAGAACTCACCAGTGATGCCTAAGTCCTTGGCTGGTTGAAGATAGGAATCTTCAAGGAGAGGCTCAAGACAATGATCACAGCAAGGTCAAGTTTGCACAAGATGGACGACGTATGATAATTGAACTGGGGAATATACATGCGAATGTAAACTACTTATATCGAATGCTTGTAAGGTATCAGCGAATAGGAAAGAGGCCGTCACGAGTCAGGGTTGGATAGGGGTGCGCAGTCATGATACAACATAGATGAAATAAACATACAATAGAATGTAAGAAGAGGGAAAACATGAAACGACGGAGAGTAGAGGTGGCGAAGGCATTTATGGACAAAACCATGTCTTGGGACCCACGTACATGCTACCCTGCATGGACTCTTGGTCTACTGGGTTGATTCCGCACGGCCTATGGAGGGGATGTCCTGCGAACATACTCTGACCATACGAACGCCCAATGGGGTTGGATTTAAGAAGACGATGGGGTTAATGATGGACCATCATGCCGGGTGAATGGTATCGATCATTTTTGATGGTGTGCCTGCTGGCGAATGATGCGAGCAGCGAATAGCCGTTCAGCGAAATGCAAGGAAGGGCGAACAGAGGTGACATAGGGGAGGAGAGGTCGAGGTGGAGGGCGAAGCCAAGCGAACACTGAGGAGGAGTAGCGAAAGGGAAAATGGGGATACCAAGGTGCAGGAAATGCACAGGTCATGACAACCCAACTATTCGGACACCATCGGAAGAGGGTCGAGCAGAGGAGGTGGTAGGCCCAGTGATGACTGCCGAGTCAGTCTCAGGACGTCGATAGTGCGTTTGACGGCGCTGCTATGGTAGTTGGCGCGAACAGCAAGAGTTGGTTGCCGAACATAACAATGGTGATCGGAACGAACACGAAGGTGGGGTGAGAAAATAGGAGAACTGAGCTTCTAAGTATGGGAGATAAACGCGTCATGACATCCCTGCACCCAGTTCCAATGCTCGGAAGGGCACATTGACCTGAGGGTGCAGTGTGCCTAGCTGCTCTCTCGAAAATATAGAGAAGTTTGAGGGGTCCTCAGCAATCATTTCTGCGAGTATGCATGAGCCACCCCAAGTTTGGGCACCCACGCTGGAGAAATCGCTTGACTCAAGAGGGGCGTCGTGGAGAATAATGCTGAATTCATCCATCCCTTCATCCACAGTGTTGGGGGAATCAACGCTAATGAATTAATTATTACCATTCTCAAATAGATCCGTCAACCGTAATACGGACGGTATGGTACCCGTACCATACCGTCAGAGGGGGTGAGGTATTGATTATACAGACGGTATACGGCCTGCCGTATCCGTAAACTTACCGTGGATTATACGGCCATAGCCGTAATATGGACGGTGTGCAGCCCTACCTCTATGTTTGCTCCGATTGCCCTTCGCCGAGTTGGCTGAACGATTTTCGCGACTTGCATCATTTGCCATAGCCACACCATCAAAACACGATCGACATCCTTTGACCAGTTTGATGGTTCATCACTGGTCCTATTACCTCCTCGGCTCAACCCCCTTTGGATGTTCCTATGGCTAGATTGTCACAACTCATATATTTCTTGTACCCAGCTACCCCTGTTTTTCCTTTCACCACTCCTCCTCCATGTTCGCTCACCTTCGCCCTGCCCTCCGACCACGCCTCCTCTACGATCGCTCCATTCACCCTTCGCCACATTTGCCGAACGATCATTCACTGCTCACATCATTCACCAGCAGGCACGCCATCAAACACGATTGACATCCTCTACCCGGTGTGATGGTTCATCACTGGCCCCATCACCTTCCTAATGCAACCCCTTTTAGGTGTTCATATGGCCAGGATGCATTCGCGGGATGTCCTACCCGTAGGTCGTGTGGGATCAGCCCAGCAGACGAAGAGTCTGTGCAGGGTAACATATATGCAGGTCTCAAGGCGTGTTTTTGTACATAGGTGCCTTCACCCTCTTTTCTCCCCATCATTTCACATTCACACTCCTTCCTCTTTCTATTGTATACGTGTTCACCTATTATGTATCCTGACTGGGCACCCCTATCCAGCCCTGACTCATGACGGCCGCTTTCCTATTCACTGATATCATATGGGCATTCGGTACAAGTAGTCTACATTCGCATGTATATTCTGCAGTTCAATTATCATATGTCCATCTTGTGCAAAACTTGACCTCACTGTGACCATCATCTTGAGCCCTCTCCTATAGGTTTCTATCTTCGACCAGAGGAGGACTTAAGCACCACTGGTGAGTTTTCGTACTTCACCTTCGTTACCTTAGCCTTCAAACTATTACCTGCACTGTCGGCAAGGGGCTCCGAAGGAGCACCTTTGCCAGCGAAAGGATTGTTGTTACTTAAAACAACCTTCCGTAACACCTTGCACGTTATATCATCAAGTGCTACGGGCTATTTCACTACAACTGTAGATAGGGCGAGCTCCGTTCGGGCAGCCCTCTTATCTTCTGAACATTTATTGGTTCACCTTATTCACCAAACGGCACACTTATTCGCACAAGTTATTCGGGCATTCACTGTGTTCACTAATACACGATATTAATGCCTAAAAACCAATCTTGACACAATGGCGCACAAAACCAACCCATCTATGACATCCAATGCATACGACAAACTAAGCAGAGTTTTGCCTCGGAAACAGGCCAGCTTACTGGTGCAGCTCAGGACAGGACATATAGGTCTCAACAAACACCTACATAGGATTGGAAAGGCAAACTCCCTGCTATGCCCGACATGCAACTAAGCTAAAGAAACAGTCTTTCACTTCTTATTCAGATGCCCAGGATATGATACGCCGAGGAAGGAGCTAGAGAAAAAGCTGCGTAGGGGGGTGAAGTCCACAAGGATGCTCCTGGGGAGACCCAAAGCAATGAAGCACCTATTCAGGTACATCAGCAAAATGTGCAGATTCAAGAGGACACATGGAGCCCTCACGCTACCTCAGGCGCAGGGTGGAGAGAAGGTTTGATGAACAGGAAGACACAGCAGAGGCGCAAGGTGCAAAGCCACACACCCCTGCCCACACAGGCATGGACTCACTCTGGGCTTGGCCCAATTAGTGCAAGTAGAGATAGATAACACAAAAGGGCAGTATGGAAATACATAGCTATATCTACCTATTCCTGTTATACTGCTAATCTCGACCGGGTGATTGTAGAATTCATCTTACATAGGGCTCGGCCCCAAAAGACGATAAATTGGAAAAAAAAGCTCAAGGAGTATGGTAGTGCACTGCTTGCGGCATTGTCAAATGGTTTGGCTGCAGTTGTTCGACTGCTGCTAGAGAATGGGGCAGACTTCAATGCAGAAAGAAAACGATACGGCAGTGCACTGCAGGCGGCATCATTTGGTGGTAACAGTACCCTGGTTCATATAATACTGGAAAGCGGGGTGGATGTCAATGCGCAGGGAGGAATGTATGGCAATGCGCTTGTCAAGATTGGTTTTTAGGCATTAATACCGTGTATTAGTGAACACAGCGAATGCCCGAATAGCTTGTGTGAATAAGTATGCCGTTCGGCAAATAGGGTGAACCAATAAATGTTCGGAAGATAAGAGGGCTGCCCAATTGGGGTTCTCCCTATCTACAGTCGTAGTGAAATAGCCTGTGGCACTTGACGATGTAACGTGCAAGGTGTCATGGAAAGGTTGTCTAAGTGGCGACAATCCTTTCGCCAGCGAAGGTGCTCCTTCGGAGCCCTTCACCGACAGCACAGATAATAGTTCGAAGGCTAAGGTAATGAAGATGAAGTATGAAAACTCACCAGTGATGCTTAAGTCTTCCTCTGGTCGAAGATAACTACAGGAGAAGGCTCAAGACGATAGTCACAGCGAGGTCAAGTTTTGCACAAGATGGACATATGATAATTGAACTGCAGAATATACATGCAAATGTGAACTACTTATATCGAATGCTTGTATTGTAACAGTGAATAGGAAAGAGGCCGTCATGAGTCAGGGTTGGATAGGGGTGCGCCGTCATGATACAAAATAGATGAAATAAACATTCGATAGAATGGAAGAGGAGCGCGAGCATGAAACGATGGAGAGGAAAGAGGGTGAAGGCACCTATGTATGAAAACACCCCTTGGGACCTGCATATACGCCACCCTGCATGGACTCTTCGCCTGCTGGGTTGATCCCACATGACCTACGGGTAGGATGTCCCACGAATGCATCCCGGCCATATGAACACCTAAAAGAGGTTGCATTAGGAAGGTGATGGGGCCAGTGATAAACCATCACACCAGGTAGAGGATGTCAATCGCGTTTGATGGCGTGCCTGCTGGCGAATGATGTGAGCAGCGAATGGTCGTTCGGCGAATGTAGCGAAGGGTGAATGGAGAGGACATAGAGGAGGCATGGTCGAAGGGAAGGGCGAAGCTGAGTGAACACGGAGGAGGAGTGGTGAAAGGGGAAACAGGGATAGCTGGGTGCAGGAAATACACGGGTCGTGACAATCCGACCATAGGAACATCGAAAGGTGTTTGAGCCGAGGAGGTGATAGGGCCAGTGATGAACCACCAAGCTGGTCAAAGGACGTTGATTGTCTTTTGATGGCGTCGCTATGGCGAATGACACGAACAGCGAAGACAAATCGCCGAACTCGGCGAAGGGCGATTGGAGCGAACATAGAGATGGAGTGAGGAATGGGAGGACAGAGCGACTGGGTATAGGAAATAAACGTGTCATGACAGCGCTGCAGGCTGTGGCAGTGTCGGATCGTTGTACTGCCCCTGTCCTTCGGCTACTGCTGGACAGGGGCGTGGACATCAATGCACAAGTAGGGGTTTATGGCAATGCGCCCCAGGCCGCAGCATCATCAAAGTACGATAGGGAAGAGGTTGTTTGGTTTCTGCTGAAGAAGGGTGCTGATGTCAATGCACAAGGTGGGAAGTATGGCAATGTGCTGCAAGCTGTAAGGGCAACCCTGGCTGGTTGTGGAGATCACGCTACCACACAACTGACAAGGGGAAATCCAAAGTATGTATAAATGAACAGAGTATACAAGAGGGGGATTCTCACCTGACAAGGGGAAATCCAAAGAGAAAAGTCTAAGGACCCCCAATGTCAGCAAGCCCGTATTATACTACGCTGCGCAGCCAGGGACAACACTTGGCACCCGCCATCAACCCTGCATCCTCATGACCTCCCTGACCCTTGATCGACCCTTGATGCCACCTATTACGCGAGTCGCTTGATTTCCGACACTGTTCCGAGAGTGGAAGTCGGAAATTGGAGTGGAACTGGCAAGGCGAACAGAACTGGTGGAAGTTCTCCCAGAAGCGGAATGATTTCCGAAAGCGGAGGCGGAGATGGAATCGGAACTGGAAGCGGAGTCAGAAATGGAGTCGGAACTGGGTGTGGTGTCAGAACTGGAAATGGAAAACAGGGTGTCCCCTGACATCACCCCCCTCTAGCGTGCTGCGTCCTCGAAGCACGGGACACGAGGGATTGAAATGCCAACGAGCGGATTCGGCGAGGGGCACCGGGGTGTGTCCTATAGAACTCACGGAGTTTGTCTGGAGCGGAAACATCTTGCTCCGGGACCCACGAATTCTCCTCATACCCATACCCTTCCCATTTCACGAGGAATTGGAGTCGTCCTCACACGAACCGGCTGTCCAGGATCTGTTCCACCACATAGTGTTCTTCCCCATCTACAATTTCCGGTGGAGGTGGCGGATGAGCCTTCCGACCTGGAATTGGGTCCTCAAGCATAGGGAGTAACTTCACCATGTTGAAGACAGGGTGGAGGCGGGACATGGACATCGGAAGTCGGAGGCGGTATGCATTCCGTCCAACCCTCCGCATCACTGTGAAGGGCCCAAGGTAGCGGTGGGCAAGCTTCTGCAAAGGGCGTGTGGTGCGGATGTCACTTGCATCTAGATACACCTTGTCTCCAACTTGGTACTCCGGGGCAGGAACCCGGCGTTGGTTGTAGTACCTTGCCATGTCATCCTTGGCCTTCGCAAGGGCCGACTTGGCTTCCGAAAGGGTGGAGTCCATGCGGTCTCGGAACTCATTGACCATCTCGAGTCGGGACTCAGCCTGGCGCGGTTCAAAGCCCATCCGCGGGTGTTGTCCGGAGTCAAGCATGAAGGGAGTCTGTTGTGTGGCGGAATGTACATGGTTGTTGTATTGGAATTCCGCCAGTGGAAGTAACTCATCCCAGTCATCCTGCCTCTCATTGACAAAGAGGCGGAGATATTGCTCCAACTCCTGATTGACCCGTTCTGTCTGTCCGTCACCCTGCAGATGGTATGCTGTGGTGGTGGCCAGCTTTATGCCGAGCAGGCGGTAGAGCTCCCGAGTCAATTCCGCGACAAATTGCGGACCTCGGTCGGAAACAACTTGCTTCGGGAGCCCATGTAACTTCCAGACATGTGCAAGGAACAGGCGGGCCGCTCCGAGGGCTGTGATTGTCGTGTGCATCGGAATGAAGTGGGACACCTTGCTTACCGAATCCACAACGTTCATGATCGCGTCGTAGCCATGAGACTCTGGAAGTTCAACGATGAAGTCGACACTGATGGTGTCCCAGCGGGATTTGGGAATTGGGAGTGGAACAAGTTCTCCGACGGCGGATGTCGTTGCGCTTTGGTTCGGAGGCAAAGGTCGCATGTCTTCACATACTGTCCAATGTAGCGGGACATCTGAGGCCACCAGTAATTCTGAGCCACTAACTCCAGTGTCTTCCACCTGCCAACATGCCCAGCGACCCGTGTGTCATGGTGCTGGGACACGATGCGGCGGCGGAGGTCCGCCCCACCTGGAACATAGACCTTGCCTCTGAAGTGGAGCAGTCCATCACGTTCTGACCATTCCGCTGCCCGTACAGACCGTGAGTGCCCTTTCCAAAGTTCCTCCACTGCCTTCACCACCGACTCCTCCTTCTCTCCATTCCGGTACTGCCTCCGGATGTCCCGGAGCATTTCCGCTTCCGCCCCAACTGCCGTCACTCCCTCTAGGGCACGGATTGCAAAGAGACTAGGGCGGAGCAGTGTCATATCCGCATTGTCCCCACTTCCACTTCCATGATCCGCACGGCGGGACAGGGCATCGGGCTTTCCCATGGTGCGGCCGGGGCGGTGGTGGAGCATGAAGTCGAACCGGGACAGGTGTAGGGACCACCGTGCTTGTCGTCGGTTCAACTTCTTAGATGTGCGGAAATACTCAAGGTTCTTGTGGTCTGTCCAGATCTCAAACGGGCATAGAGCACCCTCGAGGAAGTGTCGCCACTCCTCCAGCGCTCGGATGATTGCCAGCATCTCCTTGTCATGGATCTCATAGTTCCGCTCGACCGGACTAAGGCTTTTAGAGAAAAAGGCAATCGGATGCCATCCCCCACCATCTTCCGATGACTGTTGCGACAAGACCGCTCCGGTAGCTGTGTCGGAAGATTCCGCCTCGACTTGTAAGGGTGAGAGTCGTCGGGAAAGATCAGGACCGGGCAGAAGTGATCAGCTCCTTGAGTTTGTCAAAGGAGGCCTGTTCCGGCTCTCCCCACCGCCACCCAACCTCCTTCTTGGTGAGGTCGAAGAGGGCACGAGCGTGGCAGGAGAAGTCCTTGATGAACCGCCGGTAGAAATTGACAAACCCAATGAAGGACTGGACCTCCTTCTTGTTCCGCGGCACAGGCCAATCCGATACACCGGAAACCTTGACTCGGTCCATTTCCACCTTTCCCTCCGACACAATCACCCCAAGATACTCTATCCGCATCCGCTCAAATTCGCACTTTTCCGGCTTGAGACACAGGTTGTATTCCCGGAGCCGTTCCAGCACTCTCCGCACAACTTCCCGATGTTCCGACATTGTTTTTGTGAAGATGAGGATGTCATGAGGTAGACGCAGACAACCCCTTCTGCTATCATGTCATGGAAAATGTCATTCATCATCGTCTGGAATGTGGCGGGACTGTTGGTGAGGCCAAAGAACATGACCTGTGGCTCAAAGAGTCCTCGGTTGGTGCGGAATGCGGCCTTCCACTCGTCTCCCTCCGGATCCGAACATTATTGAAGCCCCAGCGGACATCCAGCTTAGTGAAGTACCTTGCCCCGTGGAGTTGTGTGATTAGTTCGGAAATGAGTGGAATGGGGTATCGGTTCTTGATCGTGATCGCATTCAAGGCCCGGTAGTCCTGCACAAGCCTGAGCGAGCCGTCCTTCTTCTTGATGAAGAACACCGGAGATGCCATGGGTGACTTGGAGGGGCGGATCCTCCCTGTACGGAGGTTTCCGCAAGGAATGCATCGAGCTCTACCTGCTCCTTGGGTGACAGCGGGTAGACCTTGCAGTTGGTGGGCTTTGACCCGGGCTCCAACTCGATGGCATGGTCCCACAGCTTTCGTGGAGGCAGGGCATCAAATGACTCCTTGGCAAAGACATCCTCGAACTCCCGCAGGTACTCCGGAATTTCCACCTCGCTTTATCATGCTTCTTGGAGGCTTCAGCAAGGCGTTGCGAAATATTTCCGGTGGCGCGGATGTGTTCCGCTTCCGGTGGAAGGTTTACGTACAGCAAGCGCTCCCCCTCCGCCAGAGTCTCTTCCGGGCTGAGTCGGATGACATCGGATCGGAATCGGAATCGGAATTGGAAGTGGGATCCGGTTCAAATTCCGCTTCCGAGTCTTCTTCTGCAAGCAGTGGATGGGGGCCAGAACGACATGTCTGTATGAGCCGTTCGGTCTTCCGCTGCTCCTGGCGCTCCTTCCGCACTTCCGACCGGCACATGTGACACTTGGCTGGGCACCGACTCATCAGCACCTTCCGAGTCTGCCAATTGATCTCCGGGTTGTGCTCCTGGAGCCAGGTAAACCCGAGGATGATGTCTTGCTTCCCCAGGCTGGTCACTGCGAAGGAAGTGCGTTCTGTGTGCCCATCATAGCGGAGAATTGTGTCTACTATCTCCGTGATGGACCCTGCCTCATTGGGGCTTCCATCCACATTGAACACCGGGATTGCACGTTGCAACTTCCCGTGGTCAGTCGGTTCCGTTCCACATAGTCCCGGTCTATAAACTGACCAGTGGCCCCGCAATCGACAAGGGCGGGTCCGGATTTGACTTCCGCAGTATCTGTCGTCTGGATCTCCACCTTAATGACTAGTGACTTGGGGCCAGGGGTGGAAGCAACAACATAGCCTTCGGGAGGCGTCTCTCCCAAGGGCGGACGCGGGATGGACGGGGTGTCGGATTCGGTTTTTGTGTGACTTTATCCGGTGGGTCTGTACGAAGTGAGGGGAGCGGGGGCTTTTCATTCTCTACTTCAAGACAGGCAAACCGGTTATGTACAGGCAGCAGGGGCACACATCTCACCCGCTGCGTGTCACAAAATCCGACGCATCTTCCGCTCCCGATGCACCATGTTCCGCATTTTCGGAAATTACTTCCGCAGTGGGCACTCCACTTATGTCCCGAGTGCGAGGAACTCTGGAAGGAGCTCAAGTTTCTCCTCCATGGTCATAAGCCGGATGTCAAAGGCTTGGGGGCACTCGCGAGCATAGTGACCTGGTTGTCGGCATCGGAAGCAGGTGATAGTTCCATGGCTTTTCCGTGCATGCGGTCAACATCCATCGGGGCAGGGCCACTCTTCGAAGGAGGAGGGCTATGGTTCCTAATAGGAGCAGGCGGAGCAATCGTCGGAAATATTTTCCGTGTGGGAGTGAATGCACTTCCGAGTTTTGGCATAGGTGGAGTAGGACGAGTGGAACTGCGTGTCATGTTCCGGTTTGTCTCCATGAAGGCCTCATTTGCTTCCCTGTTCCGGACACCCTCTGCGCAGCTTGGTACCACCCTTCCAGGTCATCGAAATCTGGAGCTCCATCCCCAAGCAGTGCGACTTGGTTCTGGAGTGTCGGATCAAGTCCTCGTCGGAATTTGATGACGATCGTCTTGTCGTCGTCATACTCCGCAAGGTCAACGAGCTCCTGGAAGCGATCGATGTAGTCATCGACCGGATCCTTGGCCTGGTACCAGCTTGTCCCCTCGAGCTTCGTAAGGGCTGTGAGCTGCTCGTTTTTCGGGCAGAACTGGTCGGAAAATGTTTTCTCCAAGGCGTCCCAATCCCAGAAGTAGTTCCCCTTGCCCTTCGCTTCATGTTGGATCACCTTGTTTGCAAAACGGGCTGCGCGGTCCGACTTGAAAAAGGACAATGCCCAGTGGATCCGAGCCTGGTCATTCGGAAAGAGGTCTCCGACAACTGCGCAGTAGATGCTGCATGTGTTGAAGAATGCGCGTCCCTTCTCCCGATCTCCGTCAAAGTCCGCCGGAGTTGCGGGTTGTTGGGTGCATTTATGCTCCTGCACCAAAATCAAGCATAATATATTCAATTTATTGTGTGGTGTTTCAATATTTTCTCATACTGTTCTTGTACCATGCATCCATTTCTCTGCTTATTTTCGAAATTTTCCAGTCACTCTCTATCTCTCCATTTTATTCTGTTATTTCTACTTTCACAGGCGGCTGCACCCAGCGGAGTTTGAAACGACTTCGACGCGCGAGCCCTTGGGCGCTAAAGGGCCGGGTGCAAGTATATGCCTTCTGAGACAGGATTACACTCCTCTCTCAGTGACAATAAATTCACTGAGAGAGGCGAGTAGTATTCTTCATATTTACATAGCATGTTGACTGAAAATCATGTAGTATATTTGATTCTAGGTATTGTATTAATACATCAGTGACAATAAATTCACTGAGAGAGTATATTTGATTCTAGCTTTCTAAGAACTCTACCGAACCTTCCCTGCCATAGCCCCTAGTTGCTAACAAGGGTTATGGGCCCCGCAGACACTTCGCAGAAGCTTTTGGGTGTGGAGAAGCTTGCAACAGATGGAAGTAATTGGCCTCTGTGGCGAGCTACTCTCACAAGTTATTTTGAGTCCAAAAATCTACTCAGGCATATAGAAGGGAGAGCCATTCGACCTCCTGATCCTCCAGTCATGCCCCCAGGCCATATTCTCACAGAAGCTGAGGAAACTCAGATAGAGAAGGCTGAGGAGAAGCTGGAGAAATATCTTGCCAGAGAAGGACAGGCAAAAACCCAAATAATCGTCTCAGTGTCAGAGTCACTAGCCCTGATGCTACAGAAGAGACATACAGCAAAAGAAGTCTGGGATGCATTGGTCAATGAGATGACCAAAAAGCCCAAGATGGTCCTCACCAACCTACAGAGACAGCTTCGCAGTATGAGGTGTCCTGAGGATGGAGACTTGAGAGATCACTTGGACAAGGCCCAAGACCTCTATGCTCGTCTCAATGAGATGGGAGCCAGAATTTCTGAAGGAGAGTTCACCGACATTATCCTTGCATCACTTCCACCCTCCTATGAGGCAGTTATGAATGCCCTTACCACGTCGCTCGAAGAATGTGGAATGCCCTTAGTGCCTGATGATATTATCAGAGTACTAAAGGCTCAATATGACAGGAGAAAGACCCTCAATATTTCACAAGAAGAGCAGGCATTTATTGGTTCATCTACGAAAGGGCAGAAGGGCCGGAAAGACCCGAAGGTGCTTGCATGCACTAATTGCCACAAGCCTGGACATGCTATAGAGAGTTGCTGGGCTAAAGGAGGTGGTAAAGAAGGCCAGGGGCCACGTCAGAAGAAGAAAGCGAAAGCCAAAAAGAAGAAGGGCAAAGCCAAGGCGAATGTTGCCGAAGAAATGTCCTCTGAGGAGGATGAGAGTGGCAGTCCAGCCGCTTTCGCCAACTTCGACTGCTCTAATTTGAGTAGTTTATCTTTGGACACTGTTGTTATCCTCGACACTGGAACGACCGCACATATGACCCCTCACAAGAATTTATTGAGGGATTACAGTCCATTCTCACAGCCGCGCACAATTCGTGCAGCCAACAAAGGCACTTTTGATGCCTTCGGTTCAGGCTCACTCGTGCTATCTAACAAGGTTGGAGATAAGACTGTGAACATTACATTGAAGGATACGTTCTACGCGCCAAAAATGGCTGTTACCCTCATCTCGATCGGCCGGTGCGATGATGCAGGCTATAACACACAAATAGCTGATCAGAAATGCACAATATCCAATCGTAAAGGCAGGATATTGATGCAAGCACCGAAGCTGAATGGCTTATATCGATTTGATTTACAACACACAAGTGCCGAAGCGCATGTATGCGCATCAGCCATGGAAATACATCAAAAAATGGGGCACATTTCACAAAAGTCCCTACAGCACTTGCTCAACCGTGGCATGATATTAGGCATTGAATTGAGCTCAAAAGGTGACAAGGTTGTTTGCGATGCGTGCATTCAGGCGAAGATTGCACGTAAATCACTTCCTCAGGAACCCAGAAGCCGATCATCAAAATTCGGTGACAGAATTTATTCTGATGTCTGGGGACCAGCGAGACACTCCACAATTGACAAGAAATCCTATTATGTGTCTTTCATTGACGACTATTCAAGAGAATCGGTTATCTATTTGATGGCAAACAAATCGGAAGCATTTTCAAAATACAAACTCTACGAGGCCTTGATGCTTCGACAGAGGAATATGCACATCAAAGCACTTGTTTCCGACAGAGGGGGCGAATACACAAGCTCAGAATTTGAACAGCATTTGGCCAAGCAAGGCACGAAGCATCGGTTAACCGTGCACGACACCCCAGAGTCAAATGGTGTTGCTGAGCGTTTAAACCGAACTCTAGTTGAAAGAGCTCGTGCCATGCTATTGGAATCAAGTCTTCCTAAGACTCTATGGGGGCATGCAATTTTGCACGCCAACTATCTTAGGAATCGGACACACACAAGAGCTTTGCCAGACAAAACCCCTTTTGAAATGATCCATCACGAGAAACCGAACCTGAAAGACATACACGTGTGGGGAATTGAAGTCTACGTTAAAGTCAAAGAGGGAAACAAACTAGCAGCCCGTGCCAAAAGAGCTCGGTGGATAGGAATCTCTGGACAGAGCCATGGTCACTGCATCTACTGGCCTGACTCTCAGAAGGTTTCTGTCGAGCGGAATATTATATTTGACTCAGAGATGAAGGGGGGCAAAGCTCCAATCATTTCTATTGAAGAGTCACAGCTACCTACGTCCAGAAAAATGGTACAGGCCATCTCGGCGTCAGCACCTATGCCTAGCCGCTTAGTCAGCGAAGAGGCAAAGATCGAGGAAATTGATGATGATGAACCAGAGGAACGTCTGAAAGAGCTGCAACCCAGTCAGACTGTTGATGTTAGACCTAAAGAAGCTGCTCCAACAAGGAGAAGCGAGAGAATCCGTCAGCAGCAGGTGCAGCCGGCCCCAAGTGGTCCTGTAACAAGATCTCAAACTAAGAGACATGCTGGTGCAGATATCACTACACTAGCTTACGAGGACATTGAGGACCATCAAGACAAATTATTCGAACAAGATTTATCCTCTGTCACTGACGGCATCAGTGATTATATCCTTGCCATCAGTACACTTTCGACCTCCGATCAAAACAAAGATAATGTGCTGCCAGATTTGAATCAGACCGAGCCTAGCAATGCAGATGAAGCCTTAAATGATCCTATGTGGAAAGCATCGATGGATAAAGAGTATAAGGTGCTACTCGACAAAGGTGTATGGGAAGTGGTTAAACCACCTCCTGGGGCAAATATTGTCGGAAATAGATGGGTATTCCTCTGGAAACGCAATCCAGAAGGTGAACCCATCACACCTAGATCGAGGATGGTCGCCCAAGGCTTTACACAAAGTTTTGGAGTCGACTACAATGAAACCTATGCACCTGTTGCTCGGATGACTTCCTTACGGATTATATGTGCCATTGCTGCCAGGAACAACTGGCCTATTCACCAAATGGATGTGGACAGTGCGTATTTGAATGCTACACTGCCAGAACCTATTTACATGAGACAGCCGTATGGATATGAGACCGGAGACAAAGATGATGTCCTTCTGCTGAAGAAAGCACTTTACGGCCTCAAACAGTCTGGAAGGGAATGGTACAAACGTCTGAGTGGTGAATTTCTCAAGTTAGGATTCACTAAATCAGCTTCGGATGGAGCTGTATTTTGCAGACGTGGACCGAGAGGGCATGCGATTATTGCAACGGCGGTAGACGACCTCACTATCACAGCTGAGAGTCAACCAATCCTCGATGAGGTAAAGCATGACCTTGCCCAGGTTTTTAGTATGAAAGACCTAGGCGAGATTCATTGGCTTTTGAACCTCAAAATCGAAAGAGATTGGAATAACAAATCGATTGCAATATCACAAGCCACATACATCCAGAAAATCATCAAAAAATTCAATCTGGATGATGCCAAAACATTTTCCACGCCTCTCGACCCAGCCGTTAAATTATCCAGAGACCAATGCCCTTCTACAGATGAAGACAAACAGAAGATGTCAAGAATTCCATACAGACAAGCGATAGGATCATTGATGTGGGCAGCAGTAGCCACTCGACCAGACATTGCATTCGCAGTGTCATTACTTTCTCAATTCCTCGAAAACCCAGGTCCAACACATTGGCAAGCAGTCAAACGTGTCTTTAAATATCTAAAAGGCACGATGGACTACAAATTGACACTTGGGAAGAATCGAGACGGCCTCATTGGGTATTCAGATGCGGATTGGGCTTCTCAAGAGCACAGGCACTCATACTCGGCTTATATTTTTCAGATTGATGGAGGGACAGTATCATGGAGTTGTCAAAAACAATCCATAGTAGCCCTATCATCAACTGAAGCCGAATTCGTTGCCCTGACTCATGCGAGTAAAGAAGCCTTATGGATGCGCCACTTTATTTCTGAAGTATTCCAACCGCTGAATTGTCCCATCAAAATTTATTCAGACAATCAATCAGCCATTGCCATCGTCTATGGCACTCAACAACACACGAGGACCAAGCATTTCGACATTAGATTATATTTCATCCGAGATATAGTCGAAGATGAAGAAATTAAGCTTGTGTACCTACCAACGGAACACATGCTAGCCGATCTTCTCACTAAAGGACTTCCTAGTCCTAGAGTGAGAATCCTCAACGAGAGAATCGGAATATATTAAGCTTGAGGGGGCGTGTTGGGTGCATTTATGCTCCTGCACCAAAATCAAGCATAATATATTCAATTTATTGTGTGGTGTTTCAATATTTTCTCATACTGTTCTTGTACCATGCATCCATTTCTCTGCTTATTTTCGAAATTTTCCAGTCACTCTCTATCTCTCCATTTTATTCTGTTATTTCTACTTTCACAGGCGGCTGCACCCAGCGGAGTTTGAAACGACTTCGACGCGCGAGCCCTTGGGCGCTAAAGGGCCGGGTGCAAGTATATGCCTTCTGAGACAGGATTACACTCCTCTCTCAGTGACAATAAATTCACTGAGAGAGGCGAGTAGTATTCTTCATATTTACATAGCATGTTGACTGAAAATCATGTAGTATATTTGATTCTAGGTATTGTATTAATACATCAGTGACAATAAATTCACTGAGAGAGTATATTTGATTCTAGCTTTCTAAGAACTCTACCGAACCTTCCCTGCCATAGCCCCTAGTTGCTAACAAACTCAGCCTCGAATACCGTGTGCTCGCTTTCCGACCCCAAGTGCAGGTGCACCGACCTGTGTTCCCTCCCATTCTTGTACAGTACCGCCGCAGCTCCTATCCCGCCTTCCAGACATGATCCGTCAGAAAACACTATCACCTCCGCCTCTTCTGATTCTATCTGTTCAATCGCTTGCTCTTTGTCGTGTGGGATTCGTGTGCTGAAGGCCAGGTCCCATTTGGGTCCAAGTACCACAGTTTGGATCTTTTCCATCTTGTCCGGGATGAGCTTGTACGCGTGCAGAATCTCGTGGAGGGGTGATTGGTGTCGCTGTACGTATCTTCTGGCTGTTCTTTTTACTTTCGCAGCAAGCGGGTGTTCGTCAGGTAAACAAGCGAGTCTTACCGCGGCTCTATGTATCAGCTTGGCTACTAGCAATGGGAACGGCATGAGATTAGCGTGTGCTTCGAGTGTGTCCGTGACCGTGGTTCTGAGGGCTCTGGTGATGTCCAGCGCCGCTTGTCTTTGTATCCGTGCTAGCTTGTTAATTTTCCCCTTGGTCCCTTTGCCTTGTTCGCTTGCTGGTACGAGAAACATGTCAGCGGCATATAGCAGTTTTGGCACCGCCACGGTAAGGTAATAAGTTCTCATGTGCTTAGCTGTGATTCCTTTGGTCGGCCTTGCTAATCTTCTGTATTGGCCGATGTACGCTTCGCCCTTCTTTAGCGCGTAGTTTGTGTGTTCCTTGAATCTGAGTTCTTGGTCTATTATCACTCCTAGAAGTTTGTGCGTCGTCGTAGGATCTATGCGGTGTTGCCCTATTCTTATCGGTGGCCTGGCCAGCGGTCTGGTTTTGCTCGTTTTCGTGGGGTCCTTCTCCCTGCGTCTGCTCAACCCCATTAGTCCGAACTTGTCCACTGCAAACTGGCATTCGTGCTTCGCGGCCCAGCTGTATGCCCCGTCTGGCCTTGTCATGATATCGGACAACTTATTGAATGCTTCCTCGAAGTCGGCACCTTCCGCTGTGATAGTCGTGTCATCCACGAAACCTACGCTGTTTTCTCCATTCTCTCTCTGCTCTATGTCTAGCAGATCTCCATTGTAGTATTGGTAGGCGATCGCGGACAAGGGGCACCCTTGATCCATGCCATGCCCTATCAGTCTGGTCACAGCCGTGTGATCATCAAAACTGACTGTCGTGAGTCTATTTTGAACTTTTCTGCGTATCCATTCCGTGTACTCGACCAGTACTCCTCACCTGCGCATGTTGTGAGTGAGTCTGTCCAGCATGATGCTTGGGAAGGCTCCCTTGATGTCCAGGTACAATACTCCCATTACCTTGCCTCTCCTCCAAGCGTCCTTCGCCTCTGCTACCACGTAGTGCACTGCGTCCGTGGTCGTACGTCCCGGCCTGCAGCCAAAATGATTGTTGGGCAGCAATCGGTGTTTCTCGGTCATCTTGACCAGATCTTCCGCCACGCACGCTGATAATACTTTGCCCAGTGTATCCAGCAATGCTATAGGCCTGTACGCGCCAGGCACCGTGTAATCGGCTTTGCCCGGTTTGCGTAGGACCCTCGTGATCGAGTCCCTCCACTCGGCCGGGTAGGTCTTGAGCTCGAACGTGGCTCGGTAAAGGGGTCCTATGTATGGCAGGAGCACGTCAATACACTGTTTGATGAGTACATTTGGAATACCGTTCTCCCCCAGAGCCTTGAACGGGTTGAGCTTGTTCACTGCTCTGCGTATCTGTGTGTTGGATATTGGCTTATACTCGAAGGCCGGGGTCGGGTACTCGTGTTCTGGCGGGATTCCCTCGGCGTTCGCGCTTGGCTTTGGGAAGAATGTATTGAAGAGTAGGTCGGCTTTCTGATCGTTTGTCTCTGCGACCAGTTGCGCCCCATTTGGTTGCATCGCTGTCAGTGTTGGGATGCGTGCCCGCCCCCCATTAGCTGCCTCCGATGAGGCATACTTGTGCGCTGTCCAAATCGTTCTCTGGTCTATGCCTTCGAGGAAATCGTTCCAGTGGTCTTTTTTCGATTTCTCGATGGCTTCCGCGTATTTGTTTCTTGCGGTTCTGTACTCGTCATGCACCGCGTCAGCTGGTTCACTGCGTCTGGCATATGCTTTCCTGCCCAGTTGCCTGGTTTCCACTCTGGTGCGTGTTAGCTGTAATGACCACCATCGTTTTGCATAAGGTGACGGGTTGCTTTTCGGTACCAGTTCCTCGGTGGTGGTCATTATGGCCTCTGTTAATGCGTGCAGGAGGTGGTGGAATTGCTGGGGGTGGTAGGGGTTGGTTCGCGGATTGCCTCTCCGAGCCTCGTTTTGAGCTGCTCGCCGTATCCCTTCCAATCGACCTGTCTATAGTTCGGTTTGGGTGCCTGCGGTTTTGCCATGACGGTTACGTCGATTGCGGTGTCGATTGGGAAGTGATCGCTTTTGGGGGGTAAGTCTTCTGGTACTGTTCTGTAACTAACTAAGCTTTCTATTAATGAGGAAGAGATGAAGACGTTATCTGTGCGAGTGTAGTTTCCAGTCGCCATTGCTTTGAGTGTGGGCGTGCCCTTGGGTAGTGCCATGTGTAAATCGTGGTCCGCGATCGCATCCAGCAGTATTTGCGCCTCATCTAAGTTAGCTCTGGTGAACAGGTGCAAGTTCCGTAGCTCGTCCCACATTGGGTGGTGCCTGTTGAAATCGCCCAGCCAGACCATGCCAGCTGCTTCCCGTCCATGTTCTCTTTCTTCCACTGCGCTTTTTTGGACATACTCCTGTACGGCTCTTATGCTGTCAGATTGTGTACAGTCGGCGTAGATATTTATAACGAGTACGTCACCCATGTTTGTTTTGATTTTTATCGCCGTGACATCCGGCGTTCCTATTTCTATCGCTCTCCATCCGCCTGTCGCAACTTTCTTGCTCACCAGTATCATCGATCTCGTCCATCTCTCTTTGTCTCGAAAATGGGTTTCCAGGTATACCGAGTACCAGCTGGGAGTGGCTCTGGCGTTACCTAAGAAATCGATATGTGGTTCTTGTATGGCAAGAATGTCATAGCGGTCTGGTGAGCACTTAGCTAGTATTTCCGACATCGCGGTCAATGATTTGTTGGCATTCTGTTGTCTAACCCTTAGTTTTGCGATCTGTGGATTGTCTTCACTCATCCCCGGTGTGGCTCGTTATCGTCTGTGTTTCCGTCTCTCCCTTGTGTCCTCTCGTGGCTGCTTCCGATTCCGTAATCGTCCAGCCTGCTCTGCCTGCCTCCTCCGGGGTCCCGTCTCTGCCACCCTGGGTCCCTGTGCCCCACTTGTGGATTTGCTCTTCTCTTGTCCCCCGGTGTGCTCCTTCTATTTTCCGACCTACCCCTGTTTTGGGGGCCATCTTCTCTGCATTGCGATCTCTCCTGGTCTTCGTGGTGCATTTGTTGTTCGAGAGGGACCCTCGCTCCATCTATTCCCCCTCTCCTGTCTTCTCCAGTACTGGTCTTCCTGAGTGTGTCTCCAACGTCCTCTACATCCTCCGCCGCTCCCTGTTGCTCCCACGTCCATGGGCTCTCGTTCAGAAAGAACCTGTATGTGTGTTCGGGGTCATTCTTCTCGATCACCGTGCACGCTGCCCTGAATATCGGGCACGTTCTATCCCACGAGGCGTGTCCATGCTCGTTGCAGTTCGCGCATTTAAATTTCTTCGGGTCAATCTCCTCGCACTCTGCCATTCTGTGTTCCATCCCGCACGTTCCACACGTCTCCTGGCCGTTGCACTCCGCTGCTATGTGTCTCACGTTGTACCTTTGGCACTTCAAGCAACGGCGTGGCTCCCTTTTCATCCTTCTAGCCCACGTTCTCTTGCCAGCGATGATCAATCCGTCTCTGATGCTCTGGTTTGCGGCTTCGGCGGTCGCGAACTTTGCTATGATGTGGGCTGATTTCTGGCCCGGCGTCCTTCTGTGTATGGGTTTTATCCATCGGGTCAAGAGCAGGGATCCGGTGGGCAGCTTCGAATCTCGTTCGATTCTTTCCATCTCTGCTAGCGCGTCAGGTGCGTGGCCCAAAGGCATGTATTCCACTATTACCGCGAGGGCTCTGTCCTTTATTGTGGCCATGCCGCTAAATTTGCTGAGAAAGCTTTCTTTGTTTTGTTGGACCCACTTTGCTGCTTCCTCCGTTTCTAGGTCAAACACGATCCCGCCGTTCGCTAGTTTTTTGGCCCCGATGAAGGCTATGTTGGGAGAGTCTTGATTTTCTTCCAGGTTAGCGACAGCTTTGTTCGCTTTGGCGACCAGTTCTCGCTCCGTCAGCTCGCTAAGTGTGTTCTGTTCCCCCTGTGGGTCTATACCTATTAGTATCTGCTTCGCTCTCGCTTTCGCCTTCGCTAGGTTATTGGGATGTGACAAAGGTACGTTACCCTTGAGTGCGGCCGCGTATGTCGCGTTCCCTATTCCGCCACCTGTTTCCTGTTCTCTCAACCTCCCCATGTTGTTTAGGTGCTCTACTAGGTTGCTGGCGTCGCCCGCCGTCTCTTTCGTGATCTCCATTGCCGTTCTGGCGTCGTCTATCGCTACTTCCACCTTGCTGAGGATGGCCTCGAGACTCCGTTCGACGTGCTGCTTGACCGCTGCCCCCACCGCTTTTGCTGCTTCCTCTAGCATGAGTATCGCTACCGCTCTCACGCCTTCCTGCAGGGTTTTCCCACTCGCATTGTGCGCTAGGGACAGTAGGGCGTAGCTGAGTTGCTCCGTCGATAGGGGGTCGTCCTTTGCGAGGTATCCGTACCTATCGAGGTATTGCCTCGCTTGCTCTCTGGTTCGCACCGACATGTTCGGCTCAGCTAATAGCTCTGTTCTAGTTTTGGTGCTAGGCTGCTGTGTGTTGCTAGCTCTTGTGCGGCCCTGTGACGTGGCCGGCATTTGGGGTTCGACGCTCGACAGCATTGATTTTTGGGTCGCTCCTTTTTGTAGAAGCTGGATGCTATCACTGACTGATGTCAGTGATACACCGATTGGGTGTGGTTATAGTGCGTTTGGCTGGGAAAAGAGTTTTCGGCGTTTTGGGTGTGGTGGTAAGCGTGAGAAAACTCCCCCATCGCATCTTACCCTTACACTGTCACTACGTAGCATCAGAATACCACACATTGGTCAAGTTCTGTCGTGCTCTTGTGACTTAAGGCTTAAGATAGATATCTTTACACCTTTTTGAACTATCCTGCAGTTGATCGCCACGCGACCAACCGATAGTGGATTTGAAGCAATCTTGAAAAAGATCGCTGCGTCGACGACTAAACATCGTTGAGACCCTCCAGTAGACCTTCTACTGTCGGCTGCGAGCATGATGATTCCACGCAGTCAAAGACGGACACAAGCGACGAGCTCGAGGTCCACGCCCCAGGTGCAGCCTAGCGACACGATGGCTGATGCTATCCTGGACCAAGAGAACAGGACGATAGAAGACGGAGAGATCGTAGATCTCACCGCCCTCGTCCCCTCAGTAGAGGACGAGGAAAACCCCGACCACGTCTCGTCGAGCATGGCTGAGGAAGAGACGACGCCGGGCAACGAGCCGGCGCCGCCCCCCCATCTCTCTCTGCCCAAGGACAAAGGAAAGGGCAGAGAAGTCTCGCCGTCGTCAGATGGTAGAGCAACAACGTCGAGGCGGGCACAAAGCCACGACTCAAACCGACGCTCACGAAGTAGAGCGACGACGATCGTCCCTGAAGGAGGACGACGGCAAAAAAAGACGAGCCCCAGGCGATGGTCAGGACTCCGAATACTCGAGCTCTAGTCGCAAGAGCTCGAGGGCTCACACCATCGACCACGAGATGGCAGAGGCCCTGAACAAACAGGTGCAGGCTGCGCTGCACCGAAGTACGCTGACGCGCCACAAGCACGATCAGCTGGCATCGCAGCTTGACAACGCCGCCGCCGCCCTAATGGCAATCGGCAAGGAACTCCACCAGGCGGAGGAGGTCAGGCTGCAAGACGCAGCCACGCTGGAGGACGTCCAGAAAGCCCTCCGCCCACGTGGGGAACGCGACGCAAATCGTCCAAGCTCGCGACAGTCCGCAGCCAACGAACGCAGTCGCGACGTGAAAGACCCGCGCCAAAAGGAGCGAGACAAGCAGCGAATGCTGCCGCCAGCCGTCCCGGTCGACCAGGACGTAAGGTTTGGGAACGAACCTCAAGAACAACCGGCTGCCCCAACGGACAGCCGTAAAACGATCCAACAGATCGTTAGGGATCAGGTCGCCTCAGAGCCTGACTCTGAAACGACAACCGAGAGCTTAGAGCTCGAAGTCGCACACTGGCAGCATAAAGAAGCCGCAGCCGCGCGCCGCCACACACGGGCACTCGAGCTACTAGTGAAAAACGCTGAAGAGACAGTGGCCCACAGCCACACCGCTCAGCTGCCCGACGGGCAGCTCACGCAAGCCGTACAAGGCGCACGGCAGGCGCACGCAGCCTACAACAGCAGGCTACGGATCCGCAACGCGGGACTGACTGGGGACACCAGGCACAAAATGCCCCCGGAACCGAGAGCACAGAATGCTCCCGATCCCGAGCCCGATCTGAGCCCGGGGCCCGTCAGGGCATATAACAGCCTGCCCCGCGCGGCATCACAACCGCGCGAGCGATCCATGGCCCCAACGGAAGACCAGGGAATCCCTGACCAGGCCGACGTCGTACCAATGGAGCCGTATGACGGGATCACATGGATTATCCGCGTGGCGTTAGCAGACGCCATGGACACAGACCCAGAGAAGTCTGTGCTAGCGAAAGCCGGCGTAAAATTGGCTCACCCCGAGCCATATGCCGGGGGATCTGACCTTGAAGAGTTTGAAATCTTTGTGGCAGCCATCCTACGATGGCTAAAAATGAATTGCCTCCTAGGGCCAACCAGAATTGACATGCAGGTCGGCTATGTGGGCACTCGCCTCACCGGCGAAGCCCAGGAGTGGTTCCTTCGAAACGTTGAACGCTTCGATCGCCAGGTCCGCAACTGGACGCTGGAAACAGTGATGCAAGGCCTTCAAAAAAGGTTCCTGCACACACTGACGTACCATCACGCATCGAATAAATTCGACGTGGTCATGCAAGGCATGAAAACCATTCAGGAGATGCTGAACGAGCTCACAAAATACACGGCACGTATGATACAGCTGCCAGACGAGTACACGTTCCGGAGACGGTTCGTATCGGTGCTGCGCGAAACGCTGTGCAACGAGGTCCTCAAAAAGGGCTATAATGCCGAGAGCAGCTCAATAGAGAAACTCTTCAAGACGGCCCGGATGATCAAGGAGGCATCCCGATACAACATGGGGATGCGCCGCGCAGAAAGCGCGGCAGCAATGGCAAGTGCTGCCCGGCTCACAGGGAGCAAGCCGTTGACACAAACGGGCGTGACCAGGCCCAGCCTGTTCGCAAGAAGCGGAACAGGACAACAGCTACCGCCCTCACGCCCAGCACAAGCTGGACACCCGCCTGAAGCTAAACAGCCTCAAGCATCAGGGTCGTCCCCCCAACCTGCCCCACCGACGAAAACGGCGGGCCGGCCTAACGATAGGCCCAGCGGCAGCCAAAGCAACACCACATGCTTTGAATGCGGCCAACTTGGCCACAAGAAGGCAGAGTGCCCCCAGCTTAGGTCCGGTATAAGGACAGCGGCCGTGAGGCACGACGATGAAGCTGGGGATCCGGAAACGGATCTCGGTCAAAATTCTCTTCAACAAATTGACGAAGAGGGGGAGGGTGATCCCCAACCCAACGACACTCCGGACAACGGAGATGCGCCCACTGAAGAATGGGACCCAGAGCCATCCCAATACTATGAATGGGACGAGGAGGTGGAAGACACCACCTACAGGTCCAGTGCGATCAGATTCGCACTGGAAGACGAAAGCGCCACGAAGGTTATGGCGGCACGCACATCGGTCACGCCAGACAAGGCGGCCGAGCCGGTGTATCACCACCGAAGCAAACACAGGACGCGGCCAACGCGTCCGCGCAGTGAGAACCGTACCCTATTGGGGTACTGGGAAATAAACGACGTAAAAGCCCACTGCCTGCTAGATAGCGGCAGCGAAGGGGTACTGCTGTCCCCCGAATTCACGCGAGCTACAGGGATAAAGACGTTCTCCCTGGAGCAACCAATCACGCTACAGCTAGCCTGCATAGGCAGCCGTTCCACGATCAACTATGGAACGAACACAACCATCAAGTCTGGTCGTGGGACATACGACGAATATTTCGACGTAGCAAACATCGAATATTATGACGCGATCTTAGGGACACCGTTCCTAAGGAGATTCGGCATAACCCTGGACTTCTCGAGCCCAGGGACGATTCACAAGGGAAACGAAGTGATCCCCACGGGCAAGGTCTCATTCGACAATGACGAATCGAAGAACGAGGACAAAGGGCCACGGATGAGCATGATCACCCAGGCGCCGAAGCCGAACCTGGCTCATTGAAGCCAGGAGGACGAGTCGCGGGACAACTCATCCTCGAACTCACCCTACAGCCGTAGGGAGAGACGCTCTCACCTAACGGTGAAAGTGATGGAAAAGAGGAAAGCAGGCCTGCGCGCCGCGGGACCTAATAGACACCAACAGCGCCTAATGGCATCTAAGCCAACCACTACCATCATCCTCACGGATGATGACCTTCCTCGCCTCCGCGAGGAATGGATGGAAAGAATCACTGACCTAGTCAGTGGAATTCCATTAGAACTCCCGCCACTACGGGAGATCAACCATGAGATCAACCTCATCGATCCCAACAAGCACATGCGGTATCGACTACCGAAATGCCCCGAACACTTCCGAGAGGAACTGTCGGCTAAGATAGAACGATACACCACTGCAAAGTGGTGGATTCCGGCATAGCGCAGCAGGCAGTGCCCATGCTGTGTGTGCCGAAGAAGAACGGTACGTTGAGAACCGTCTTCGATCTGTGCCAGCAGAACGAGAACACGGTGAAGGACATCACGCCCTTCCCGGATCAAGATATCATATGCAGCGACATGGCTCGCTGCCAATATCGAACAAAACTCGATATGTCAGAAGCATACGAGCAGATCCAGATTCATCCGGATCACGTAGCAAAGACAGCCTTTGCCACGATCCTCGGCACCTTCAGGAGCCAGGTGATACAGATGGGGGACTGTAACGCCCCATCAACATTCCAACGGCTGATGACAGCCATTTTCTGCGACTGCATAGGTCGCTTCGTCCATGTATACATGGACGACATCTTCATATTCTTGCTCTCAATACAAGAGCATGAAGAGCACCTCTACATCGTCTTTGACAGACTGAGGAAGAACCACCTCTTTCTGAGCAAGAAAAAGGTGGACCTCTACTCCATCCGAATGGAGTGCCTCGACCATATGATCGATGGCCGAGGGGTACATGCCGATGAGGACAAGATGCAACGCATCCGCGAGTGGCGCAGATGTGAGGGCAACACTAATGACGAAGCCACAACCAAAGATACTCAAGGAGATAAGAGCCGATACTAGGACAATGACCAACTGTGTAGTGGGTATCCTCAGTTTATAACTCTACCAACGATAGATACATGGGGACTTGCCTGTGTAGTGGGTATCCTCAGAGATCAAGCTGAGGAAACGCCACCACACGGGCTACAGTCTTATAGCGCTGGCAAGGCTTACATAATAGGGGAGACGGAAACTTGTAGAAGGTTACGGAAGGTGATGGAATGTGACATGTGATGGACTGTGACAGAATGTGACGGAAGGTTATGGAAACTGACGGAAGGTAACAGAAACTCATGGAAGGAAATAGAAACTTGTGGAAGGAAATGCGTGAACCCTGACATCACCCCCCTCTCAATGCTTGTCGTCCCGACAAGCACAGCTGCCACCTAGCCCTCAACATCCACCGAGACATCGTTTCCAAGTATGCCACAGGCGGGACCACCATCTCTCCTGGCCCTTCCCTTCCTGGTAACGCAGGTCAATGATGAGCTCAGGGGGATTGGGGTCCATGGGCAAGTGCGGCCCTCGGAACCTTGCTCGACGTATTCGCTCTCCTGCCATGTTACGGAAACGCCGCCCCACCCAGCCTTCGAAAGTGTAGGGGGTTCCACAAGGGGGGGTTCCATCGTTGAGGAAGACAGGGTCGCCGATGTAGTACGTGTTCTCTCGTCTGTGTCGGGGTCTGAGGAATGCGAGTGCAGGGCGAGTGGGCGCCTGACTCTCCACTGGTGTGAGGTCCTCAGAGCTGATGGACCACTTTGAAGACCATGCGACGTCGAGATCACAGCAGTCAAGCATCCTTTGTAGCTTGGCTTCACTGGCTGCTCTGGATGACGAGAAGCCGGAGAAGTGCAGGAGAGTGGGATCGACACGTGACATGTTTGGCAGGTCAGAGAGGTTTTGGGTGAAGCTGGGGAGGGCAACAAGCTCAATGGCAGGCGAGGACATGGTTGATGGATGTGGTGGGGTCGATGCAGTGGAAGCGAGCGGTCACAGGTGGAGAGGGGATATATAGCTTATCGGAATGAATTGGTTAGGCGGAGGCCGATATCGCTTATCTTTGGGGTTCTGGACCCTTGACATCATAAGTAGAAGCCCTGCCTGCTGTCCAGTCGAAGAGAGTTTGCCTGGAAGGTTCTGTGAAGTTCTGAAATCTCTGGAAGGGGAGGGACATATATATGGCTGCTGAGATACGCTGAGGTGCCTCTGGGTTCTGCCGGTGAAATTCTTTAACGAGTCGCTTTGCCCCAGAGACATCTTTCGCTGGTAGCCAGAGATCGTCGGCAGCTCCATAGCCCTTCCAGCGCACGAGATACTCCAACCTTCCACGGAACATCCTGCTGTCTAGAATCCTTTCAACTTCATATTCTTTGGCTCCACCCGTATGACAGGGGGGGGTGGTAGAGGGGCATGACGTTCAAGGATTGGGTCATCTTCATATGGCCGAAGCAGGACGACAGAGAACACTGGATGTGTGCGACCAAAGGATGTAGGAAGATTTAGACCATAGGCATTTCGTGAGACCACCTTATTAACAGTGTAGGGGCCTAGCCACTTGTGGTCTATCTTCTTCATTGGGCGAGTGGTTGTGATGTTTTGTGCATTGAGCCAGACCTTGTCACCAAGCTTATAAACTGGGGCTGCTTTATGGTGTACGTCATAGAAGCGTGCCATGTCCTCTGCTGCCTTGGACAGGGCCGAACGAGCTTCTCTTGTGGCCGCTTCCATCCGTGTTGTGAACTCATCCAGGGCCTCGAGTCGAGTTTCCCGGACTGGTTCCAGTCCCAGCCTTGGATGTTGGCCACTGTCCAACATGAAGGGTGTAGTCTGGGTTGAGGCATGGATTCGGTTGTTATAGGCAAACTCGGCCAAGGATATCCATTCAAACCAATCATCCTGACGCTGGTTGACGAATAGTCGAAGGTATTGCTCAATCTCCTGATTAACCCTTTCAGTCTGTCCATCAGTTTGGGGGTGATAAGCAGTAGAGGCAGCGACTTTGACACCAAGAAGTTTGTTCAGTTCACGCATGAACTGGGAGATGAACTGTGTGCCTCGATCACTGATGATTTCTTCAGGGAGCCCATGAAGTTTCCAAACATGATCACGGAAGAGTCGGGCAACTCCCACCGAAGTTACATCTGAAGTGGTGGGAATGACATGTGCACACTTTGAGAGGCGATCGACGACAACAAGGAGAGCATTATAGCCATGACTGGTAGGCAGTTCTACGATCAAGTCAACAGACATAACCTGCCATCTACGGTCTGGGATACGGTTTGGTAGAAGCTTGCCAATGGGAGAAGCAGGGAAGGTTTTTGTCCGGTTGCACAGGTCACAGGCCTTCACGTATTTTGCAATGTAACGTCCCATCCCAGGCCACCAGTAACTCCGAGCAACTAGTTCAGTGGTTCTCCAACGACCAGGGTGACCGGTGAGAGGCATGTCATGGTGCGCTTTCACTATGTCATGTCGTAGTTTTGCATCAAGCGGCACGTACACTTTGTTGTGATAGAGGACAAGCCCATCCTGTTCAGACCACTCTTCTCCTCATAAATTTCCAGAGGAGCCCAGTTCTTTGAGAGCCTTGACAACCTTTTCATCCCGGTCTACACAGTTCCTTACTCGATTGAGGAAAGCATCACCTTCACCTGGGACTAACTGCGCACCAGCCTCTGGAGGATTCGCCTTGATGTGGAACAAGTCAGGGGTAAGTAAGACTTGATTTTGGTTGTCTTCCGCCCCCCGATTATGATCCACGCGTCGTGAGAGTGCATCAGGCTTGGCTGAATGACGACCAGGACGATGGATCAGCTCAAAATCAAAGCGAGAGAGGTAGAGTGACCAGCGTGCTTGACGACGGTTCAGGTTTTGTGCAGTGCGGAAGTAGGTGAGATTCTGATGGTCATTGAGAATCTCAATCTTGTGCTTCGTTCCCTCTAAAATGTGGCGCCATTCCTCTAATCCCCGAATCACAGAAAGAAGCTCCTTGTCATGGATGGCATAGTTGCGTTCAGCATCATTGAGGCTTTTGGAGACAAACCCCACAGGCCGCCATTTGCCATCATCACATATCTGGGACAGTACTGCTCCTGTGGCATAGGCTGAAGCATCTGTTTCAAGACGGAAGTGTTTGTCTTGATCAGGGAGGACAAGGATCGGTGTTGAGGTGATGAGGAGTTTGAGCTTGTCGAAGGACATTTGCTCTGGGCGATTTGGATCCCAAGACCATTGGGCATCCTGTTTTGTCAACTGGTTGAGGGGCTTTGCAATGTGTGAGAAGTCTTCCACAAATCTACGGTAGAAGTTGATGAAACCAAGGAATGATTTGACTTCAGTGACGTTACGTGGTATTGGCCAGTCCCGCACCCCTGCAACCTTGACTGGGTCCATGGCAACCTGTCCTTGAGAGAGGATGAGGCCGAGATACTCCACCTCTAGTTGCTCAAATAGGCATTTTTCAGGTTTGAGGTACAGGTTGTTGGCCCGGAGGATTTCAAGGACACGTCGTACAATCCTATGATGTTCTTCAAGCGACTCTGTGAAGATGAGAATGTCGTCCATGAACACCACCACAACCCCTTCATCGATGAGACTCTTGAAGATGTCATTCATCATCGTCTGGAAGGTTGCTGGGCTGTTCGTGAGTCCAAAGAACATGACTAGAGGTTCATACAGGCCCCTATTTGTCCGAAAGGCTGCCTTCCACTCATCTCCCTCTTTTATGCGTACATTATTATATCCCCAGCGAATGTCAAGCTTTGTGAAGTATTTAGCCCTTCCAGCAGCAATCTTATTCATGATGTCTGGGACAAGGGGCAAAGGATAGGCATTCTTGATTGTTATATCATTGAGCTTCCGGTAGTCTTGCACAAATCTAAGACTGCCGTCCTTTTTCTTCACAAAGAAGACTGGAGATGCCATAGGTGACTTGGAAGGACCGATACGATGGCTCTTCAGGTTCTCCTCAAGGAAGTTATCCAGTTCCCTTTGCTCAACCGGTGACATTGGGTAAACCTTTGTGCTGAGGGGTTGTGCACCTGGAGTGAGCTCAATTGCATGGTCCCAGGGCTTTCGAGGAGGCAGTTGGTCAAATGACTCCTTAGAAAACACATCCTTGAACTCCTGGTATGGTTTGGGGACAAGGTCCTCGAAGGATCTGACTGGTGCAGACTTGCTGGCCCGTTCAGCAAGCTGTTGGGAGACAGTCCAGCCTGCGCCAATCATTTCAGGACTCTCATTCACAAAGATGACAAAGGTCCTGTCTCCTTCCTCAAGTAGGGAGCGGGTGTGCTGTATGGGAACCTCCTCTTGATCTACACTCTCTTCTGGAACAGTTTCGACTGTGGGCCCTCTGACAACAGGTCTGCCCCCACATGACTTGGGACAGCGTGTCATCTTCACATCTCCTGTATGCCAGTCAACTTCTGGGTTGTGTTCAACAAGCCATGTGTGACCAAGAATGATGGCAAGTCGTCCAAGGCTCGTGACGGAGAATGTGGCACGTTCCGTATGATCCCCAAAGGTGCAAATGAGGTCAACTTCTTCCTTGATTGAGCCAGCCTCATTTGGGGTACCATCAATATTGTAGACAGGGATGGCACGGGGTAGGGGATGGGTCCGAAGTCTGTGTTCCCTTACAAACTCCACATCGATGAACATCCCTGTAGCACCACTGTCAAGGAGGGAGTCAATTGCAAGTGGATGCCCTGTGTCAACGGAGTGGACCTTGAGAGGTACTTTGGTGCATCAGCGGAGGTCAGCAGTACGGACATATAGAGGGACTGGAAGGTTTGCATTAGCAACTGGAGCGATGGGTTGGGTTTTTCGCATGGCTGGTTTGGTTTCAGTTCGATCAGGGATAGGAGAAGGATGCATCATATCGCCTGTGATCCCTATTGTACATGTTTCGAGAACTGAAAACTGATTCGTCGAGTGGGGCATGTCTTTCACCGCTGACTGGCCTAAAAACCCTTTCCTTCATCTTGGACAGGGGCTTCCACCTTCTGTTTGCGTTCCTCCATCGCCGCTGCCACAGATTTAGAGACAATTGCTGCAATGTCCGCCTCCGTGAGGGTTGCGCGGATTCGTGGCTTGCGAGGTTCAGGACAGTCTGGTGAAATGTGACCAGGTCTCTTACAGTTGTAGCAGGTCCGTGTTTCGGTGTGGCGGCGGGATGAGTCAATGTCCATAGGTGTCACATTACTGGGTGGTGCTGTGACGACAGTGTTAGCAACTAGGGGCTATGGCAGGGAAGGTTCGGTAGAGTTCTTAGAAAGCTAGAATCAAATATACTCTCTCAGTGAATTTATTGTCACTGATGTATTAATACAATACCTAGAATCAAATATACTACATGATTTTCAGTCAACATGCTATGTAAATATGAAGAATACTACTCGCCTCTCTCAGTGAATTTATTGTCACTGAGAGAGGAGTGTAATCCTGTCTCAGAAGGCATATACTTGCACCCGGCCCTTTAGCGCCCAAGGGCTCGCGCGTCGAAGTCGTTTCAAACTCCGCTGGGTGCAGCCGCCTGTGAAAGTAGAAATAACAGAATAAAATGGAGAGATAGAGAGTGACTGGAAAATTTCGAAAATAAGCAGAGAAATGGATGCATGGTACAAGAACAGTATGAGAAAATATTGAAACACCACACAATAAATTGAATATATTATGCTTGATTTTGGTGCAGGAGCATAAATGCACCCAACAGACAGGAGCCGTAGCAGGAGTATGGAGTGGACGGGCAGGGGGAGGGCGATTAGGGACATGAGGTGTCTGTGCCTTCCTGACCTCTAACAGACGGCGATGATTGCGGTCAATCTGACAGGCTGCTTCCTTCCAGGCTTTGAGGTTGGATGGAAGAAAGGGCTGGGCGTGGATCTTATCAAGGATACCTGCTGGAAGGCCACGAGCATAGGCATCCTCGAGTGCCTCATCATTAAAGCCTGTCCTGCCTGCCAGGATCTCAAATTGAGCCGTGTATTCATCTGCCGACATTCCTGACGCCATCCTAAGGTCATGCAGTTTAGTGCGAGCCGTTCTGGCACAATCTGGGTCACCAAAGGCCTCCTCCACACGTTTAATGAACCCCTCCAGAGTGGATATAGAGGAGGTGCCATCAATGACAGCCTGTGTCTCGTTGTGTGCCCATATCTCCGCAGAGCCTCCTGTCATGAAGGAAAGAGCATATAGGATCTTTGTGCGCTCATCTGGGAAGGATGCCGGCTGGACAGCGATGGACAATCTGATAGACCTGATAAACCCTTCAGTCTCTGCACGGTCTCCATTGAACTTCTCCGGTTCCGCTGCTTTGATAGAGCGAGTAGATGGAGGGACACTGTGAGGTACTGAGGGCGCAAGGGCTTGAGCAGCAGCAACAGCAGCGTTGGCAGCAGCATTGGCTAAGTGGTCGTGAACGTTAACAATCTGACTGTGCAGTTCCTGATTCTGCAGTTGAAGTTGCTGCAGCTGCTGTGCTTGGCTGGAAAGGAGGCCTCGAAGAAATGGCCCATGGTCACCCAGGGAGTCCCAGTATGCGTCTGGGAGTTGGTCTGCCATAGGCTGAGATGAAGGCTGGTTAAGAAAAGTGTGTGGGGTCGTCCTATGAGCTTGATCTTCTGTGAGGGCAACACTAATGACGAAGCCACAACCAAAGATACTCAAGGAGATAAGAGCCGATACTAGGACAATGACCAACTGTGTAGTGGGTATCCTCAGTTTATAACTCTACCAACGATAGATACATGGGGACTTGCCTGTGTAGTGGGTATCCTCAGAGATCAAGCTGAGGAAACGCCACCACACGGGCTACAGTCTTATAGCGCTGGCAAGGCTTACATAATAGGGGAGACGGAAACTTGTAGAAGGTTACGGAATGTGACGGAATGTGACATGTGACAGAGTGTGATGTGTGACGGAGTGTGACAGAATGTGACGGAAGGTTATGGAAACTGACGGAAGGTAACGGAAACTCATGGAAGGAAATAGAAACTTGTGGAAGGAAATGCGTGAACCCTGACAGCAGACCACGGACGTTCAACGACGTCCAGCGTTTCCTTGGGCTGGTACAGTATCTGGCACACTACATGCCGGATGTTAGCGCATATACCACCCCGCTATCGGGCTGTGCGCGTAATAACCATCCATTCAAATGGACACCACTACTCAACAAATGCTGGCAAAGCATTAAGGTGTTGGCCTGTAAGGCCCCGATCCTGCGTCCAGTAGACGCAAGGTGCCCAGAGCCGATCTGGGTGATCACCGACGGATCAAAAGCCGGTGTCGGTGCGGTCTACTGCCAAGGTCCTGACTGGAAAACTTGTCAACCAGCCGGCTTCTTGTCAAAGAAGTTCAGCGTTGCTCAGCAACACTACTGGACTCACGAGCACGAGACGATGACGGTGCTCGAGGGTCTCATGAAATGGGAGGACAAACTGCTGGGACGAAGGTTCACCCTCGTCACAGACCACAAAGGGCTCGAGTACTTTGAGACCCAGAAGAGCCTATCTGACCGACAGGTCAGATGGTGGGAGTTTCTCTCCCGGTTCAATTTCAACACCGTTCATGTTGACGGTATAGAGAACAAGGTAGCGGACTGCCTGTCGTGCTACTACAAGAGTGACACGAGTGATGACAATCACCCGGACCATGTCTTCGTGAACGCGGATGCGCGTTTGGACCCAGACGGTGAGTTATTGCCCACCAACCGGTATGTCGAGTTGCGAACAGCGGCGACAAGACGCTCTAAACGCCTCGCTGAGAAGACAGAGGCGAGAGTAACGGAAGCTGCCGCATTAAACGAGGGCTCACCAAAGCCTGCGAACGTCGCCGCGTCCCGCGACGACGACGATGATGTCAGAGCCATCGCGGCAGGAAATAACGGCGCACCCCTGCACCAGATCGTCGAACAAGGCGTAGACCTGTCTAAGGTCCTACGAGACGCGTACCACAGGGACACCATGTTCACAAAGATCATGGCGCACCTGGACGCGCACCCGAGATTTGGGATCCGGGACGGGCTGATCTGGACTAAGAATCAGCTCAAAAGAGACGTCATTGCCATCCCCCACTCTGTTCTTCAGGGGGGAAGGAAGCTGATCAAAATTATCATCGATCGGGCACATCAGATAGTCGGCCACTACAGCCATCTGAAGACTTCGAACTACGTTCGAAGAGCATATTGGTGGCCGGGCATGAGCCCAGACATAGAAGCGTTCTGCACATCGTGCGTGAGGTGTCAGATGACGAAAACCGGACCACAACGGCCCAAAGGCCTACTACACAGCCTACCCATTCCAGATAGGCTGTGGCAGTCGATTGGCATCGACTTCATGGGGCCCCTGCCCAGATCCAACAACTGTGACTACCTGATGGTAGTCATTGACCGACTAACGTCGCTCGTACACCTCGTACCAACCACAACGAGCGTGTCAGCCAAGGGAGTAGCCTGGCTGTTTCTGAAGGAGGTCATCTGACTACATGGAGTTCCCGACTCCATCGTCTCGGACAGGGACTCAAAGTTCACGTTGATCTTCTGGCGTGAACTCCAGCGACTCATGGGGACTAAGCTCCTCATGTCAACTGCCTTCCATCCCCAAACGGATGGAGCAACCAAGCGGGCAAACCGCTCGATCAGCCAGATATTGCGCGCGGTCGTCAGAGACGATCAGAAGGATTGGGCATTGAAATGCCCAATGGTTGAGGTCGCCCTCAACAGCAACGTCAGCGCAACCACAGGGTTCGCACCTTTCGAGCTGAACCACGGCTATATGCCGCGGATAGACCTCCCCATAGCCGTGGACACCCCGTTCAAGGGGGTGGCCCGGTTCGCACATCAGGCAAAATGGAACCTGAGGGCAGCACACGATGCAATCATAGAGCATCAAGTGACGCAAACGTTTTACGCAAATAAGAAACGTATGGCGAGCGACAGGTACGCGGCCAACGACCGCGTCTACCTTTCGACACAAAACCTAACTCTCCCGAAAGGAAGAGCCAGAAAGCTAGTCCCGCGGTACATCGGACCGTACCGCGTCGTCGAGGCTCACAATGACACCTTGACAGTGACCCTCGATCTCCCCGACGAACTGAAAAGCCGTCGCATTTCACCGGTCTTCCATTCCAGCCTCGTACGGCGATACGAGGCTAACAACGACGAATTGTTCCCTCGTCGTGAGGCCAAGTCATTTTATGACTTCGGAGCAAATGACGACGAGGAGTGGCTCGTCAACGAGATTATTGCACATCGATGGATAAACTCGACGGACTTGGAGTTCCAGGTCCATTGGACCCTAGGCGATGTGACATGGGAACCCATGTCGTCCTGTAAGGACCTTGAAGCCCTAGATAGCTATCTAGAGCTTCGGGGGGTGGGCAAGCCACGCAACCCCCCCAGACGCCGCTAGATGTGTCTGTCACGTGCAGACCACGTGACGCGCCGGCCACAGCGCAGTTAAATTTTTGCCTCGGATCTTTCCGAGGGCGCATCGCTCCTTGAAAGCAACCACCATCATCTACCCACGAAGATGATGCCCCCCAAAGATGGGATGGACGTTGATCCGTCAACGTCCACAACGCGAACAACGGCCCCAAGACAGGGGGCCACAGACATTCTCCGTGCTCCAATAGACCAGGAGCACTGGATGATCGTGGGATGGGAGGACGCCCTCGCCATCGTCCACCCGGACGATTGCGCAACATGCGCGGACTACGCCACGCACCTTAGGGCCGCGACCGGCACCCGCAAGGTCAAATTGCGGGATGAAGACATCGGCGACGCCGTCGATGCAGCTTGGGGATGGCTCCCAAGGGGCATTGCACGTGACGCGTGAGAAGAGCCCCTCCGGGACATCCACGACCTTAAAAAGGAGGTCAAGGAGCTAGAACGCGCGGTCGAGGACCGCGACGACGCGCTCGCAACCGAGCGCGCCAGGATCAAGGAACTGGAGCAACAGCTGAGCGCAGCGCAGCTCCAGGTTACCCTGGTCCACACTGCCTCAAAAAGGCCGCGACATGACCCGGCCATGGACCCAGTGGCCGGGCCATCATCACCTCGCGCGACGGCGCCGTTGCCGGCGCGCGCAACACCGGGGCTAGCGTCCCGATTGTCGGCGCCGACCCCGACAACGACAACAACGGAAGGGCAGAGCGCGCCTTCCGACTCTGCGTACGGCGTCCCAGATGGATGGGAGTCTGACTCATCCGTCTGGAAGACGTACGACCCCGAACGGGCACAGCGGCTGGCAGAGCAGCCAAAGAAAAAGCACAAGAAATTGCGCAGCTCCCCCCACACCATCAATGGGCTAGCCATTGCGAAGGAAAGCGCGATTAGCGCTTACCTAGCGGCGTCATCGTCGCACACCATCAACGACCCCGCCCTTCAGCGGCGGGTAGCACAGATCAAGGCCCAGTACATCGGGCCTAGCGTGGCCCTGCCTCCGCCAGCGGGGACAGTTCACCCTCCCTACCCGGGGGAGGGAGTGATCATACCACTCGGAGACCCACCGATCTCCGAGACGGGCCTCCTACCACGGCCGGTAGGAAAGGCCCAACAGCGTCGTACTCAATGGTACGACGTCTGCCCGCTCGACGACCCATGCTTCGTCGAACTCATAGCGTGGGCAAAAGAAACACCGCAACTCGCGCGTACTCGTGAGATGATCGGCGTGTTCAAACGCATCGAGCGCGAACAACGCGCTCGCAATCCCAAAAGGGATTGTCTCATGATAGCGGGTGGTACCCCGCACGACATCGCGGCCATTCTGAAGGGTTGGATACACAACCCTGAAGGGATCCCATCCGCCATCCGTGACAACGCGGATGGCACCTTCAACCTAGACGACATGGACGTCTGGATGTGGTTGAAGGCCCTTGCGCCCCGGGTCAAAGGGGTCGCATCACCTCTCAGGGCGAGGCTACTCAACCTCTTCGGCTCGACAGACCAATGGTCGAGCCTCGTCGACGCCAGGGAAGTGCTGACGCCTCAGAGCACCACCCTATTCCCTGTGGAGGGCCGAGCCAGCCCCGACATCCCACTGGCGGAGATCGTGAGATGGTTGGCCCACTGCGCGGGAGTCACTCGTGAGCGAGTGGCACGCATTGAACATTATGTTCAACGCAGCATCACCGGCGCGGCATTCAGTGCCGCCGCCCACGAGGGCCAACAAAAGGTCATCGAGACCAGCCACGTGAGGGCTGCGGTGCCACGACCTCTCACTCACGCCCAGCTCGACCGAGAGCTGGCGCGCTTCCGGCCCCCTCCTCAGACTGAGGACCCGGCCGTTGAGGCCATGCTCCGCGAGGACACGGGCCCCAGCACCCAAGTGGAGACCACCGCTAGTGGTGAGGCCGACCAGCCTCACCCAATCACCACCGATGACGCAGAGGTGCCCCCGGAGGAGTCACGTGCTCCACCGGCCCCGTACAACGATGACGTCATCGTATCGGCCACTCTAGAGGACTCCCTCATGGATGACCTCTATGAGTAGTAGTTAACCCCTATATTTGTCTATAGAGGGGGAGGGTGTAAATAACCCGTGTATCTACATGTACATTAGTTATTACATAATCCCAGTGGGCCCCTTAGGGACCCACTGTATAGTTTATGCGTGGGAACCGGCTAGCGGTCCCCATCGCATCTTACCCTTACACTGTCACTACGTAGCATCAGAATACCACACATTGGTCAAGTTCTGTCGTGCTCTTGTGACTTAAGGCTTAAGATAGACATCTTTACATGAAGTTTGTTGGGTGCATTTATGCTCCTGCACCAAAATCAAGCCAAATAAATTCCACCATCCGTATTTCTTTCCAATTTCTTTTCAGATTGTTCTAAGATAGGGGACACCAGGAACCAACCACCCTTTACATAAGCGAGCAGGCCAGTAGCAGCCGCCTTCTGACATCCTCAATTCCACCCACATACATTAAGTTCTGACTTATTTGAGTCCTAAGAGACTCTCTCAATATGTCTAGTTTGAATTTATAGGAAAGGGTTTAGCTAAATAATGCAGGGTAGCTGAGTTATATACTCTTGAAGTGCAGACTAAGAAATTTTTTCCAAATACTTTATTTTGTGTTTTGGAACCGTTTGGGACACATTTTGTATTTTCCAACCGCAACATTTGGCGCATCATGTGACATGATTTGTCAGCTTTCTCAGCGCTTGGACATTGGCGCTCAGTGACAGATGACCATTCTGGGAGGTCACGTGCCACATGACACAGCGAATTGGTCAAACATGGGCAGAGTCCCTTGCCCAGTAACATATTAGCAAGTCAATCAAAAGTATAGTAATTAGATACAAAATCTACATGTCTCTATATCAAAATTGAATTATCTGGCACACTTTTTGAAAAATTGAGACCCAAGTCTTTCGATTTGGCGCGTCACATGATCTAAGCGCTCGCTTATATCAGGGTGGTTGGTTCCTGGTGTCCCCTATCTTACTATGATCACTTTATTTTTCAGAATTTTTAATTTTCAATCAAAGATTTGTACTTCTATTTCGATTTGTTTTTCTTCTTTTCACCACCGGCACCCTTATGTAATCATTTTGATGCACGCTGCCATGGACGCTAAAGGGCCGGGTGGTAGTATATGCACAGTAAGACACATTTCCCCCTCTCTCAGTTACAACTAAATTCACTGAGAGAGGCAAGTAAATTAGTCTTATTTTCCTTTGATTTGTTGACCCAGAATCTTGTAGTGAATTGACTTCTAGGTAGTGTATAATATATTCAGTGACAACTAAATTCACTGAGAGAGTGAATTGATTTCTAGTCCATTCTTTTGGATCCAAAGTCCAGTCCTACTGCCTATAATTCCTGTCCTCTACAGAGTTTGCCACTCTTCTTTTTGACAAAGAGGATGGGGGCTCCGTGGGAGGACCGAGTGGGCTGAATATAACCCAGATTCAGGTGCTCATCAATGAATGCTCAGAGCGTGGCAAGCTCCAAGGTAGAGAGTGAATATAATGGAGGTTGAGGAGGAGTAGCACCATCCTTGAGCATGATCTTGAGATAATAGGGTCGGTGGGTAGCCAAGGCATCACCTTTGGACTTGCTAAAGACATCCGTGAAGTGATGGTTCTCCGTCGGGACATCCTTAAGATCCACTGGGTCAGATTGCAGAGAGGCTGAATGGGCCGAAGCCTTGGATTTGGGTTGTGCCAGACTTAGCTGGAAACATCAGGAACCCTCTAGTTTGCAGGCACAATAAAACGCTGCAGTGTTCAGGAGAGCCACCCAAGGGACTTCTGAGCTCAGGGTTGGCTCGGTCTTGGCTGTAGAGGCGTGAGCCACAGCCGGCAGAGGTTCCACAGGACTGCCTGGGAGGGTAGTTCGGAACATAATACTGCCCAGTACCCAATCAATCAATGGATTGTAGCGGGTGAGCCAGTTGTGTCTGAGAACTACCAAAACAGATGAATCAAGGGGGGTGATATAAAAGTCTACGGAATGGGTGTGACCATCGGGGAAACAGATAGGTAGCTCTACAGCTTCAGTAATTATCGAATTTGTACCACCATCGAATAAATGGAATGGGATCAGGTCTACAGATCAGGTTTTGAGAACATTTCTACTTACAAAAACTGATTCGATAAAACAATGAGTAGAACCAGAATCTACTAAAGCTTTAAACTTTTGGTTTTGGGACAAGGGATGAGGACAAACTAACTACAAGAGAATTTGGAGAACAGAGAGGAGAAGCATTGATTCTTACCTCCCCTAATGCACAAGCTGAGTCAACACAACCCTCGGTATGTGTGGAGGCCGGAGGGCTGCTGACTATTTTTTTGTGCCTGAAGCCGAGGTATCGGCTTTGTCATCAGATGTCTTCCCTTTGGAATCTGTGGCTGCCCAGGCCAACATGGATTTTGGACATTCTTTCGCACGATGGCCACTCTGCGCATATACTAAGCAGAGGTTGTTATCCATGTGGTGTTGGCATTCTGCGGGCGTGAGTTTGCTGTCCTTCCCAAGTTTATCCAGTTTTGGCTTTTTTTGACCCTCAGATTGACTATTCCCTTTTGGCTTATCCTTGCCTTTGCCTTGGTTATTACTGGCATTAGCATTAGAATGGCCTAAACCTTGACCTTGTCGTTGGTCGTTGTTCTGGGAGCCTCGGTTTTGGTTGGCCAATCTGTCGTTCTTGGCCTTGGGTTTGGGAGCAGAATGGGTCTCACAGGAGACTTCGCCGTGATGTTCCCAATACCTTTGGTTGATTTTCTGAACAAGGTCTCAGGGGTCGTCAAGGGTTCGGGGCTTGTCAAAATGCACCATCTCATCCTTGACTCGCTTCAGCAAAGCCAGATAGGCTCGGCGATGCAAAGCCAAATCATTGCACTGGAGGACAGATGCAAGCCTGTATAAATCAACAAAAAACTGAGTTGCCTTGTGGTTGTCCTTCATGACCAGGTTTTTGAGCTCAATTTCGGCATTGGCAACCTGATCGTAAGGGTTGAAATTCAGATAGAGCTCTTCCATAAATGCCATATATTCTGAAGCCCATGTGGGTTCATCGGCAGGGTCATCTGCAAGGTAGGGCTCGAAATAATCCAGAGCTGTTCCCTTGAGGAAGGACAAGATGTGGTTCACTTTCCTAGAACCATCTCGAAAGGCTTGGGGTTTGGCATGGAAATTCAACGTGCACTGGAGAAGCAATCCTCGGAGCTTCTTCGGGTCTGAGCTGTCGAACTGGTTTGGTTCCCAGAGTTAGGTCTCGGGTCTGCTACTTCAGGATCAGAGTTATGCTTGGAATCGGAATCATCACCACCTCCACCACCATCGCCAGGATCACTAGGTTCTGGGGGTTCAGCACTCAGTTCTTTGGGAACTTCGCTGACATGCCCTCAGCCAGCACCAACAACTCAGTGCCAGGGCATGGGTTGAACTGATGGGGGGTTAGAATACCAGTGATGGAACGGGGGGTTTTCCGGGATGCTTGAAGCACCTTGTGCACGCCGAGCTTCGATTGTTGGCATTACGTGGCTGCCTTCGGCATGGGTGTATGAACAGGTGATTGGCATTCTGAACAACTGAGTGTAGGGAGTTCAGATATACTGTTAAGACTATGTGTCATACTGTGGTTCAGCTCTAAACAAGAGCTGAACCAGGATTTCAGAACAAAGGGCTTGGCATCAACCTCGTGGGTTGTGCCCACTCAGTGTTCTGCCCTAATTTCAGGAACAGGCTTGGCTATAAGCCAAGGATTGGGAACAGTATCAGACAGGAGGGTTTAGTGTATGAGGAGCTAAGTTGATATCTGAACTGAGGAGCTATGATACAAGACTGGGGGGTTTATATAGTAAAGTAGTATGCAGGGTCAGGGGGGTCAATGACCGGAACTAGTGGACAAGGGGAACAAAGGGTTGAACATATGGGGAACTAACTAAGAAGGGGAATCAAGGGTTATGGAAAGGTATGAAGAGAACCCAAGGAAAGCTGAGTGAACCCGAGGTTCCCAAGTGAGTACTGAAGGTGAGGCTTCGGGACCAGACTTGGGAATGGACTGTAACAGTTCTCCATCAATGATGACTGGTGGAGGTGGAGGTTGTTCGCAATTTGGAATAGTGTTCATAACTGATGGTTCAAGCATAGAGACATGAAATACCGGATGTACTGCATGCATATTGTCAGGAAGTCTGAGAGTGAAAGAATGACTGCCAGCCTTAGTGATGATCTCATAAGAGCCAAGGTATTTTTCAGAGAGCTTCTTCAAAGGGCAAGTGGTGTGGAAGTTTTCTGCTTTGACAAAGACTTTGTTGCCTATTTCAAATGCCGGTTGCGGAAGACATTTCCTATCGGCGGAAGTTTAATATCTCTTTTGGGCAGTGGAAATGTTCTCTCGGAGGTGTTGGTGAAGTTCACCGAGTTCCACAATGAAATCTCAGGCTCTGGCAGAGGCGAGATCGCGTTCAGGGTGGATGGCAAGATTTGGGTGGTAACCCTTGTTGGCATAAAAGGGTGAAATTCTGGTGGTGGCAGAAGGCACATTGTTGTAAGCAAATTTGCAAGCGGAAGAAGGTCGGTGTCAGGGCACATTATCACAGGGCACATTATCGCAGTGTGCATTATCGCAGTGCATTATCACAATGCACATTATTGCAATGTGCATTGTCACTGATGGTGCATTACCGCCATGTGCATTATCACGCCACTTGCACATTACCATAGTGTGCACATTATTGCAGCGTGTTATTGGTGGCCCCTGAGCTTCTCCTAGCCTTTGGCATCCTTCTGTCTTGTGTTCCATTTATTTCCCTTCCTGTTATGGCCCCTTCCAACATCATTCTTTCCTTATCTGTGCAGCCCTGTTATCGCTGGCGTGATTGCTTATGTAACTCAGGCATTCAGTGATCGGGTAGCATGCCCAAGTTTACTTATAGTTGTAGTTAGGTGGTGAAGGGGTTCCTTAGAGTTTTCTCTTTGGATCCCCCTTTGCCAGGTATGTCTGTGTCATGTATATAGTTCTCTATCTTACTTTGGATCCCCCTTTCCAGTTCGCCACTTGAGTGTAGAGCATCTGCCTAGGTTGCCCTTATAGTCAGACCAATTGCTATGTTGGTAGTTGCAATAGATGCGGAGGTACTGCTCGGGGGTCTGATTAGTGTGTTCCGTTTGGCTGTCACCTTCAGGATGATAACCGGAAGTGAAGTGGAGTTTCATGCTGAGAGCCTGCCCAGGGTACAGAAGAAGGATGACATGAATTCTGATCCATGGTTAGAAGTGACATGGGAGGGGATTCCCTGTTTGGAAAATACGTGAAGCACAAAGAGCTGTGCAGAGGTGATGGTGTCGTAGGTCAGAATAAAGATAGACTGCTTTGTAAGGCGGTCAACAATAACTAGAATGGTATCATAGCCGGATGACTTAGGAAGTTTCTTGATGGAATCCATGGATATTGAATTCCAGGGCTGTTCCAGGATCAGAAGTTGCTTCAGGAGGCCATAGGGTTTGTGACGCTGATGCTTGGCACACATACAGGTGGTGCATGACTTGCAGTAGTCTTGGACCATTGTGCAAAGGAGTGGCCAAGTGTAGGTGCATCGGATGATGTTGAGGGTCTTGTTTTCCCCTTGGTGTCCTGAGAGCGGGTGATCATGGCTTTGCTGAAGTATGCGGAGTTGTAGATCATTGATATCCGGAATGTAGATTCAGGACTTGTAGTGGAGGAATCCATCGGAATTGAGGGACCATCTAGGACTAGTTGGGTTATCGAGGTGGGTTGTGGAGATGGGGTTGGAATGGGGTGTGGAACAGATGTTGGAGTGGAGAGGCTCGGTGTCCATGATGATAGAGGCGTGGAGTAGTGGAAATTGCAATGCTGTTGCATGCAGGGATGATGCCTGCTACTCGGTCAAGAATACAGGGCAGAAGTTGTGTGGGTTGACACTAGCATAGTCACTACTTCCCTCTTTTGGGTAGACGTCCTGACGTCCAGTGAGTGTGTCAGGTTTTGCTCTGAGCTTTCTGGGGTAGAAGCAGATTACCATGTTGAACTGTGAGAGATATTCAGACCAGCAGACTTGAGGGTGAGTCAAAATCTTAGTAGTCCCGAAATACTCAAGGTTTTTATGATCTGTGACAACATCAATTGGATAAGTTGGACCTTCAAGGTAGTGTTGCCATATCTTGAAGGCTTTGAAAATCACAAGTAGTTCCTCATCGTGGACATTGTAGTTGAGTTCAGGGGTGGAAAAGGTGCGGGAATGAAAAGCGATTGGATGAATTTCTCTGTCATTGGGTGATATGATCAAAAGAGTGGCGGCTAGTGCATAGTCGGAAGTGTCGGTTTCGAGTACAGGTTGGGCATCTGGAATCCAGAATCCAAGGATTGGAGTGGTAGTGAAGGCTGCCTTGAGGGTTTCAAATGCTGAGCAGCATTCTGGGAAATTCCATGGAGCACCCTTCCTGGTGAGATGCGTGAGCAGAACAGTAATGTCGGAAAAGTTATAAATGAAATGTTGGTAAAAGTTGGCGAAGCGAAGGAAAGACTGCACATCCTTAACATGTCAGGGTTCCAGCCATTCTTGAATTGCCTTGAACCTTGTCCTCTGCCATGGTGGCCATGTCGAAGAAAGCCAGCTATAATGATAGTCATGACATATGCATTGACATGCGACTTCACCCTCCCTTGGGAAGGCAAACTGTCCATCTCCTGAAAGAGATCACTGACGATATCCATCCGGTTAGAGTCGCATGCCGATTGGATCAGTAGCGTATACGTATGAACGGTGGGTACGAGGTTGAGGCTCTCGAAACGCCGAAATACACTGGCAACAACGTCAAAAGGAGCACCTATAAGCACGTATGCCTTCAGGAGAGTGTTGTAAAGCTGTGTGGTGGTGCGGATGCTCCGATTGGCTGAGTGTTGAAGAAAAACGAACGCGCGGATGACACCTTTCCACGAGCCCGCCTCGACGTGGGCGTCCATAAGGCACATGGTCATGATGTCGTCTACGTTGTATCTCTTCATGTGGAAAACTATCTTATCCCGGCCAATCCTGCAACCAGTATTCCTTGGTACATCTGGTGGCAGCATGTTAGGTTCAATGTGGAACTATATAGTCAACCACTTCCGTCGCCTGGCCATTGACTATTTCTACCCCTACATCAAAAAAAGGAGTTTTAAATCCTACGGACCTACAGGCAGTTATCGAGTTATTCGCCTCACCAAGCACACTGCATTCAAGAAATGTATCTTTGGAAGTCTCGAGGCAGAAACAATGAGTTTCATTGCTCAGAACACGTCAATTCCTGTTCCCAAGGTGATTGACCATTGGACCATGTCTCAGGGTGGAAGTGAGGCAATTGTCATAGAGTGGATCCAAGGCAATACTTTGGAGACAGTTTGGCCATCATTGAATGATGATCAGAAGGCGTGCATAGCAGAGCAACTTCACGGATACATTCAAGAACTACGCTCTCTCCGTCAGCCAGTGCATTTGTCTGGTCAAATCTGCTCTTTAAATGGTGGACCCTGCAATGATCCCTTCCTTCTGGGTCGCCCTTGTGGCCCATTCAACTCTGAACAGGAGATGAACAAATTTTGTCTCTCACGGCTTGCCAGATTCTCTTGGGAGCCCTCCACACTTGTTCGGATAAACGCAGTCAGGGACAAGTTAACTTCCAATCACTGCATTACATTCACACATTCCGACTTGACTCCTCGAAATATCCTGGTTGATGATCAGAATAATATAATCTCAATTTTGGATTGGGAAATGGCTGGATGGAGGCCCGAGCAGTGGGAATACTTGAAAACCATGTGGATGGGTCAATATGATGAAGGTTGGCCCGCCTTCGTGCACAAATTTTTACCGGATTACCATGATCAACTGGATCTGCACAACGAGATGTGTAGCATGCATGGCTCTCCCTTCTAAGTGGGTTGTAATCCATTAATTGAGAATCTTTCCCGTGCTGATTCTAACAGTTATAGAGTAATCTGACCAGATTCATATCCCCTGCAAGTATATCCGCATTCGCCATATCATACCCTATCATACCACCTCCCAGCCCATCACTATTGTTTTCCAAGGCTTGTCCCAGCCCGTCTGCCTTCTCTAAAGCTCGTCTCCCAATGGTCATGTCCTTCAGATATTTCAGCCAGATTTTTTGGGAGGGCTCAAGCCCGCGGCCGGCTCAAGCTAGTCTCGGGTTTAGCTGCGCCCCCCCCTCCCATATCTATGCAGTGACATACTTGTTCGCACCAATGTATAGTGGTAGATCCAGGAATTATAACACTATCCTCCTACATTCCAATGTTCCATGGCTTCATTACCTTGTTGTAAACATGGCCCCAGGCCCCATCATTTGTTGTATCATCACAATATGACTAGGTACATGCATGACAATGACATCTAAGTAGCCTTGGCCTTACCTTTGCGAGTGCAATTGATGCTCACTACCTTCTTAGCCACTGCCATAAGTATGAATTGAGCAGTCCCCAGAAGTAAACTGTATGGTGCAACTGTAAGATCTGCCACCTTGAAGTTCTTCAGTTCATCTATATGAAAGAACCCCGTATCCTCAAAGGCAGTATCGCACTCTATCAGGTCAACAGTACTTACTAGTTGACCGCTAGCGCCATCAACCCCTATCGATCACTGCTGATCGTACATATTATAAGGTACTCCAAAAATTTACAACGTCTAGACTCCCTCTTGCTAAAATAGCAGCCCCTGATCAAACTGAATAATCCACCGCTTCTGCTCCCTCAATCTTGCCTCCGCGCGCTCCTTCAGGCGCTCCCATTCCCCCGAATCTTCCTCCTCTCGCTCGCGCTCCTGTTCCTCCTCCTCGTCCGGACTGCTCCGCCGTCTTCTTGGCTTTCGCTCTCGGCGTCGGGCAGTCCCTGTACCCACATCGCCATTTGCTTCTTCTCCACCAGCGCCCACGGAGTAATTGTTGTTCTTCTGGCTACCCACTTCTCTTATCCGCCATGCTGCCTCTTCGCTTCCGCTAGCGAAGTACAGCTTGCACGTACCCGGGCCTACCATCACCTCCAGCCCCACTTCACCCACACCAGGGTGCGCGTCCGTCTTCCACCTCGTGTCCGCTACCTCGTCAGCGTATTCGTCGAGCAAGGTCCTGTTACGCGTGTGCAACAGGGTTAGCAGTCAAAACTACGCCACAGAATAAAAAAGCCAGGAAACAAGATTTTTTAAAAATCAAGAAAAAAAGGGGGGTACATTCATCACGCCAAGCAATCAACGATGAAAAGCCCAAAAGACCGACTGATTAATGAGACAACATACTTTTTCAAGAATGTCTTTCTACCTACTCCAATGCGCAGACCTTCCGTAGGGTAGCTTAGCACATAGCTTAGCACATACTGTTTCCACCGCCTCGTCATACGGGAATTGATAGCCTCGGCGCCTGAGGGCGACTTGACCAGTAGCCCAGCCTCCTTACATGTCGGCGGAGGGTCGAGACTCAAGTCGTCCACATCGAGAAGTTGGATCCGTAAGCATTTCGTGTCGGTGAGCTGTTGCGTGCGTGGTAAGAGTCAGTTCTAACACGGACATGTCATGTGTTACATGCGCACCCAGTCTATTCGAAAGAGGTTTTCGTCAGAGCCCACGAGTGCCTCGGCTTGTCTGCGATATCGGATAACATCTTGACTCGCTATACGAGACCCCAGTACATCTGTATCGCGTGCGCGCTGCTGCTCCAGCATGCACATGAGTTCATGACATCGGAAATCCTGCACTACGGCCTGCACCTGGCGAAGAAAACATCGCCGTGAGCACAAGCATCTCGAACCAACTATCCCTTACTTGTTTGCATATCGCCGCGCATAGCTTGTCCAAGGTAAACACGATATACGCCCGTGTGCCGAACATGAACCGCATGTTCTCTTCAAACGTCGTCTGCTCTAGCTCGCCATCGAACACTTTCTCGACCAAGTCGAGCAAGTGCAAATAGAAATGTTCCGCGGGATTCAGTGTAGGATTGTCCAGGCCTGATGGGAGCAACGTCAACGCCGCGGCAACGCGCTTAGGACGTCGACTATCGAGAGGGAACGTACCCGATGCCAAGTCGGCAAAGTAGCCAATTGGCCCAGCAGTGTCAGTGAGCCCCAAAGCGAGCGCCGCTGGATTGGGAAGAAAAGAAATAGACCGGTCCGCCGCTAGCGTTGCAGCCAGGGTTTTGCAGCTCATCAAGCGCGAATACAGCAGCTTTGAAAGATAACAGTTAAAAATATTACACCACACTGAGACACAAGTCGCACCTGGAGAAGGCGAAGCAGCGTGTAAAACGTGGTGTTGCAAAAGAATGATCCAAGGTGCTTCACTGTTACGTTCTGTCCTGCGTCCCCGGAGAGAGTGATATCCATGGCATTCGAGTCGGTATTACTTGTGGCATCATTACTAGGTATCACGAGATCAACGTGACGGAGCCATATATCATCGACATCCGCTTCCCGACCCTTGTCCTTGTCCTTGTCCTTGTCCTTGTCTTTAACAGCCCCCACATCCATCCTTGGAGGCGTTACGGGATCACTGCTATGGGGAACTGGGGATAGTTGCCGCGAGCTCGAAGGTGACCTATGAAAGCTCGAATTTGTGCCTGAATTGGCCTTTGAGGTACCACTTGTTTTCGTATGGGACTTCTCGTTGGTCTTCCTTGTTTTGTTCAGTTTCTTCTTCAAATCACCTGCTGAAATAACGCCATTAGGGCCACTGCCACCCGATCTCTTGCTGCTCTTTCGACGGCTACGAGTTTCTTGTTCCTCGAAACCCTCCTCGTCGCCATCAGCAATGTATAACCCTAGGTCCTCCCACTCAGCCTGATCGATTGGGGGACCAAACGCTGCATCAAAATCAGCACCAAGTCCGAACTGGTGCATTACGTAGTGCCTGAGAAATGCCTCAATTCGACGCCGCTCTACGGCATTGTACTGGGGTACATTCGAACCGCTTTGACGTTGATCGTTCCGTTCGAGGAAACAAAGCGTGAGTTTGAGGGCGTCCTGTAAAACAGCCCCGTCGTGCATATCATACTCTAATTGATGCCTCGGGGATACATGGCCCCTCTTCATGCGCTCGTGAGCGTTGGCTGGGTCTGCCTCAATAGCGCGACTTTCCTCCGACCTCCGTTTCTTATCCTGGTCCTCCTTGATCCTCTCGATTTCAGCTAAAAGCGCTTTCCCCGTGATTGCTTTCTTGTCGTTAGTCTTGAATCCAACGCCCTGATGATCGAGGCTTTTATAAAAGTTGCGCGAATCCACCTCTCGCCACACCTTCTCCCATTCACGTTTGTTCTTCCGCCACTCGGCATCAACTTGTTTCAGTCGATCCAGTACCACGGGCACCGCCACCGAGGGATTGTCCTGTAGGCTCTGCAATACCTCTTGGCTGTTTTCTCGGCCGTAAACTCTCTTGATGATTTTCTGGTGAATTGACCTACTTCTCCCCCCAAGATCGGGCGACAATCGGAATACCGCGCGCTCTTCGGGTGTCATGTCCCCAATCTTGAAAGCTATTGGCTCCAGTAGGGAGATAGTGTGAGCCATGCTCTCTAGGTGGACATGATACTCGTGGCGTTCTTCTTCAGACTTATGTAATGCCTCTTCGTATGAGTTCTTCTTGTGTGCGATAAAGCCTGATTCTTCAGACGCCCACGTGGGATGCGATACCCAGTCATCATTCAGTACGGAACGACAGAGTTCATCCCGCCCGGAACACGCTAGGGTAGTCTCCTAGAGAGAAAAAGTAAGCGACACCGTGGCAAGCATTATGCCAATACTTACGCTGTCAGGAAGCCTACGATAGCTTGGACCATACCGGAACTTTGAACCACTCAGGTACGCTGTACCCATACCTGTCGGATGACCGTATCCATGTGCATGGCCAACTGCCTTTGGCATCTCTACCGTGCTGCTCCTGCGCACTCGGTCCAGGCCCAAGATGTCGCGGAAATGAGACTCGAGCTCGCTTCCCTGACCCCCCAAGAATGGGGCGGCCATCTGCAAGAGCGTGGCCTCCTCAATAACGTCTGCCGAAAAGAGTGATAGCAACTTGAGGAACTCTTCCCACGCGTCGCGGTCATCCAACGCTCGCTTCACACGATCGAAGAAAACCTCGGGAGGAGCAGGCACCACGGGTGGAGTGGGGGCGCGGGTTGGTGGTGGTGGAAGGAGCGGGGCCTGAGGCAGGGGCGGTAAAGATGGATGAGGATGCACAGCTGGATGAGCGGAGACATGCGAGCCACCGGTGGGTGAAGGAACCCGACCATGCTGAGTGAATGTTGGAGAGGATGGCTCAGAAGGCTTGCCGGGATGATGCTTCGACTTTTTGGCCTGTTGAGTCGTCATCATAGGTTCTTTGTTAAACAAGAGTCTCGGTACACTCACTCTCGACGCTACTTTGCCCACAGGAGCAGTGGGCATATTTTCCCGGTCCCTGTCACGTTCCTTTTCCTTGTCGGCTTTAGATTCCCTTTCTGGCGCTTTCCTTCTCTTTTTGACTGGAGGACCTTCTCTGTGTTGGTCACTTCCCGCCACCTTGCGCCTGTATCCAGCGGCCTTGTCTCCCCTAACATTGACGCTTTGCACTTCCATTGTCCATTCAGTACTACTCTGCCCATTACCTGCAGGATGGCTTGGAGTTGGGCCTGGCGTGCCCGTCTGGCCGAGCATCCCCATAACGCCGACTGTACCACCAGGGCCAGCCATAGATGTCCCGACTAAATCTACCGGCGGGGCTACTCCTGGAGTGACTGTAGCATTCGCACTTATGTCCGGCAGGAACATCTTGAATTCGTCGATGAGGTCGGGTGCACCGCGGAATAGTTGAGTCACTTGTGCGTAGACCTGGGATCGATGTGAGAAAACCCAGGAGGATTAATGAGAGGTGCGCTCACATCATGAAGGAGCCGCTGCTCTTTTTGATACGTTTGCAGTATCTCCAGAAATTGCTTATATGTCTCTGGTTCGTCAGCAAAGCGCGTTTTTATACGATTGATGTATTGGATCGCGTGATAGAATTCAGGCTGTGGCTGCGGTTGAATACCCGGACCAGGCAGAGACCCCGGAGTAGCCAGCGCAGCAGAGTTGGCTAGAGACGGCTGTGCCTGGGGTAATGAGGGATGAAACGCCGCCGGAGGGTGCGCAGGCTGCTGCACAGGCTCAGGATTAGACGTCACTCGGTGCATGCCTCCAAGCACACTTGCAGCATTGGCAGTTGTTGAATTAGAGGTAAGTGACACAGGAGGAGTTAGAACAAGTGAGCTCGGTAATCCAGGCATTACAACGACCGTTGAACTCTGTGAGGGGGGCGAGATGTGTGCCGAATGGCCAGCAACAACGGGCACGAGCGGCTGTGGCTGGGCAGTTTCTGGATGAAGATTTGGTAGTGAAGGATGCGGCTGCGACTGCAGGGTCTGTGGGTGAGGTTGAGGAGTGGGCGCATGAGACCGTGTGGGGACTGGTGTCGACGGCTTGGAAGGGAGCGGAAGGGCAGCGGGTTCCTTCCTGGACCCATCCGTCGTTGGGGGAGGCTCATGCTCAGGCATATGAATATCACTGTCAACTTCCCGAATACGTGGTGGTTCCGAGGTAAGTATTGGGAGCGTGGCAGGGCGAGTGTGCTGCATCGTGAGGGCGCCAGCAGCGTTCTGTGTGAGAGTTCCTGTCGGTGTGGTAACAGTGATGAGTTGATTCTCTCCAGTGGTACACTCTATCCTATATCCCGGTGGCAAGAACGTGTTAAAGCCTGAAATGAGCTCGGGGTGGCCGCTGAAGAGTGTGGAGACTCGCTCAATCACGCCTGGGGTCGTTAGCCTGAAGCAGGGTAAGAAGCTGTGGTAAAGCGCATGAGAAGTTGACTGACACTTGGCTTTTGAAATCTTTCATGATGTCCAAGAAGTGATTGTACACATCTGGACGGTCTTGAAACCGATTTTTGACTTCGTCGAGGTAGCCAAGAGCATCGCTGACGTTGAGCGGACGGTCACCGGTGGTCCCTGCTGAAGGAGGGGCTGATGGTGCAGGAGGTGGCGAGGAAGATGGTATGGGGGAATGGGTAGATGTGGTCGCGAGTGCAGGAGTAGTTGCAGTGGTAGCTCGTACGCCGTCTGACGAATGCCCGGACGTGTTTACATCTTGATTATCTTGTGTGGGAGGCGAGAGGGGGACCTTGGGTGGTGGTGTTGACCGCTGGTCCATACTGTTACCTGCAGCTGCACTCGTGTGGCTCGTAGACAACCCTTACAACCTCGAACGTAGAATGGGTACACTAGGAAGATGGTATAGGTGGGAATGAAGAAGGTTAAGTCACTAGACACAGCGTAGTTGATCCTCGGGCCTCAGGTCTTTGAGGTTTGGGTGAACTGGAAGACAAAGGTCGGCGCAACTCTGGTTACCATATTCAGCGAACTCCGGGGCCGCCCACTCAAACGTGACGTACATACGACTGGTACGAATGTAAAGACGCGAGTTGTTCTCGAAATGCTGTGGCATACATCCCATTACATACATATGGTTTTACACTAGAGTGCGATGAAAGAAGTGCAATATGCCCCACAGCAACGTCCTCCCAGCGCTGAACGGAAGTACCAGCAAATCCACCCAGTGTCCAGATGGGTTGCTGGCGCGTCGAGCACGAGGTTTGGAGGTTACCCCAATGCGGCTGCCAGTATCATCCTCCTCTCTCACAGCCGCCAGTCGAGGCTGATATGAAGAGCGAGCCGAACGCTTAGTGGGTGAATGAATCGGTCTGGCTCTGAACGTCTGTGTATGAAGCCAATCAAAGAAACTGCTCGGCGATTTGACTGTCCATGGAAGCGGCATCACACTGGTATGTCCCAAAGCCTCAACAACTGTTTTCTCCAGCACGGCCAACCTTTCATCCGTTGTGCGCTTTTCGAGCTCAACCATGCGCTGTTGCTTCCCAACCATGGCATCAAGGACGTCCAGCGAGTCGTCAACCACCTTGTTACACCTGAGCATTTCGTCCTTTGTGGCCACTTCCATTTTCAGCTGTGTGATCTCCTCTTCCAGTCGTGTTATTCGTTTCGGTATGTCGTCGCCTTCAGTACGAAACGATTGGATCGCCTCCTGAAGCTCCTCCGTTCTGGAACGAAGGCGATGACACAAATGGCGCCATGGTCGCACACCTGTTACAAGAACGAAGACACCAGTACTGAACCATGATATGTAGTCCCTTCCAGTCAGTGCGGTGCCAACATAACGTAACAGAGCAGCGCCGATAAGAGGGGCCAAGACTGATAGTGTAAGGTAGCAGAGCTCGGCCGTCTTGAGCTCAGACTCGACCAGATCGTAAAGGCGCTCTTGGTCCGAAGACGTGTCTGGTTTTGCGAAGCGCCTAGAGCGGGGTCGCGACGCCAAATATAACTCCCATGGTACTAAAAGGAATGATTAGAGGATGGAGGCGAAGCAGGAATATGCCCACATTTGATAAGCTAAATCAGCGTGGCATTAATATGAACATTAACTAAGCCACAGAGTGCTAGCACGTACCTGATGGAGATAGAAAAACAGAAGAAGGAAAAGTAGAAAGTCGCGCAGAAAATCACCACCAGTTAGAAAGGAGCCTAGAGGGGGTAAAAGGGCCACGGCAAGAGGGATATCCATCCTATTCGATGCGGAATCGTCCTTGAGGTTCGACATACTGCGAGCTTTCCGAGTGCTTCTAGCAGTCGACCTGCGACGCCGGGCGAAATTTGATGTGTTGATAGCGTCAGAATTGCCTGAATATCCTGTCAGTCCCCTCATACTTTCATCAATACTGGAAAGGGGGCTGGGTAGCTGACTGCTATCTGGCAAAGAGGTCTCGCCCACAAGGCCAGTTAGACTATGAGAAGCCATGGGAAGTGTTCGCTTTCTCAGTTCAGAGGTGGTGGTCAGTTCAGAGGTGGTAATTCGTTCCATGTTGGCGGGAATGCGATCTCATTTCTCAAGCGCGTCACTGCCTTCGAACACTGATGAATATCGCCATCTGAATTTTCGAACCCAGATCTGACAAGAGTATTATATAAGTGACGCCAAAGAGAGGCTGTACAGAAGAGGAAGAATGACATCCGAACAAGGAATATGGAGCGATAATGGTACACTTTATAGTGTAGCTGGGCACAAAACAGGATTTTCCAGTGCAGTTTCCATGCCATTGTATCCGATAATAGTAATACGGAATGTCCTGGAGCGAGACCCCTATGGTGGAAGGTAAAGACAACAACATGCGTGCGTGACAGGAGTGGCAGTGACAACAAACAACAAGAACGACGCGGTGCTAATAACGAGAATTTATATAACTTGCAAGTAATCTGGAACCAGAACACATTAATGAAGGTGTTAGAGGATGAGCCTGAGACACGTACTCGATGGGGCAACTTTGGGGATGATCTAGTAAGTAAGTGGACTGCCAGGAAGGCTGAAAACTCACTTCCTGTTGTGCCATCTGAACGCTTTGCCTGCCACCATTTGCCCGTCTTGTCTACAATATCCAGGATTTCGCCCTTGGAGAACGAAATCTCGTTTGGGTCATCTGCTGAAGCCGAGTCTAAGGTGACGGGGTTAGCATCTCATAGCCCGAATAAAATACATTACTCACAAGCATATAATGCTTTTGCACGGTACAGATAGGTTTCCGGAATAGATGCGGCGTCGCCGCTCGACCCTAGATTTCCTGATGCCATCAGGGGTGTACTTGGATTCTGAATGTCACCCGCAATAGAGGAAGGGCCCATTGGCTGTGGTACTGTGGATGGACTCGCCGTCTCACCCATACCACCTCGGCTTCCAGGGTCATTAGAATTAACGCTCCCCCCACCACCGAGACTCCTCTGGATCTGGCTATGATCCACGACTCCAATACCAGGTTCTTTGGTATCGTATCCGCCACTAATTCCACCACCCATCATATTGGGTGGAGCATAGTCTGGACCACCCCCAATGCCACTACTATAGCCAGCGCCACCACCATTTTGCATGTTGACGTGCGAAGCCGTCATTCGACGTCCACCTGGTCTGAAGCCATTGCGCCCTGGTCCCGTAAGACCGCCAGTACCATACATGTTGAACAAGTATAGTGAAAGTGAATTTTCCTCTGAGGTGAAGTAGAGCAACCAGATGATGTTGGCTATTGCCAGAAGTAGCCAGCCAGCAGCCATGGCTTCCAGCGACCCAACATTGGTAAAAATTCCTTGATTCACGCCTGTTACAGAGAATACGAGAGCTACTGACCCGAATACGGATATCTATCATTGCGATAAGTGAAACTACTTGTGAATAACGTTTTGAAGGTGGTGCAAACCTGGAACCGATGAAGCGCTACAGAATCAGTGGCAAGGGTGTGCCACACCCCAAGGATGACAGCTAACTGTAGACTAAACACGCAGCATAAGCAAATGTACGGGATCATTGTTTACCCACGTACAAAATGGCAAACCAAAGCACGCCAACTTGCTGATGTGCCACGATTCCTACTGTAAAGGGGGATACGATCAGGAATGGAACAAGCTTGATCATCTGACGAAGTTACACTTTGCTTGGGCTATAGCCTGCCCTATGAAGGCCAGAAACCACCCAAACTTGCGAACCGCAACATTGTTCAGGAAACGCTTTGGAAAGCCAGGATGACACACTCACTAGGGAGAGAATACTAGTGAAAAGAAAAATGTAGTGGGAGCGTATTGGAGTAATGTCGTAGCCATCCCCTCTCATTGGTGTCATTGCCATGGCACGAGTTTTTGAGAACGTAGTTCGGACTTTGAAGTTAGCCAGATACATAAGCGCCCCTTTGTACTTATACATAGGTTCGAAGCACTGCATCTCTGTGTACGCTACAGCACTGATTTCGGTAACCAACGCTTATCCTACAAAGCGGAAGTTGTCGGCGGAGATATAGTACTTTTCCATCTTCATCAATATGAACGTCTGGGAGAAGACCCTTGGCTGGTTGTCCACGTTGCGGCTGGGAGGTGCTGTTTTGGTCTCCCCCCCGCCGGCACTGGGCTGCCCGTGTGTCACCAACCCAGACACGGTGATGAGTAGTGCTGGTGGTGATGTGGCTATAGTGAGATAGTACTTATGTTGGGTTCAATATCATGCTGTGCTGGCGCGCTCACTGGGAATTGGATGGCAATCATATGACTGGACTTCATGTTTCGTTACTGGCAGTCTCTCCAAGAGGTCTCTGATGGCAGTTGGTCCCGTCACGGCCGTACCATTGTACGTCAAACATGAAGTATCGCGGTAAAATTTGGTTACACCTTCCGCCCGTTGTGCAGAATCATACGTCGCATAGAATACCCGCAGAAACTCATCCGCACCGCGATTGGCGATCTCGACGCTATACAAAATCATTTCAGATGCACTGAGATTAGGGAGCGTGGAGAACAAGGCTCACTCCGAACTTGTCAGGGAAGTCATGGTCATTGTTCGGAGTTTGAACCACGGTTGAGGTATGCTTCGACTCGCGGACTGACTTTCTGTCTCTCAGTCATTCCACACTGTACTTATAGACGGTATAGTTCAAATATAACAGACAGTGTAGCAATATAACAGTACAGTAAGAAATACACTAAAGAAAAGATCACGCGCTACAGCCACGGAATGAGGGGCGGTGGACAGCGCGGAGTAGAATGGTACTCACCCGAAACCGTACAGTGTGCGCCCCGATCGCTTCAATGCGTATACAACATCGAGCGCTGTGACTGTTTTGCGTTTGGCGTGTTCAGTGTATGTGACGGAATCACGGATAACCTGCACAGGCGAGAAGAATGTCAGCAGAGCAAAGCTGGAGCGAGACTGGACGCACATTTTCGAGGAAGATTTTCAATACGCCACGCGTCTCCTCGTAGATGAGACCAGAGATACGCTTCACACCTCCACGACGTGCAAGACGACGGATGGCAGGCTTTGTGATACCCTGGATGTTGTCGCGCAGAATTTTCCTGTGACGCTTTGCGCCACCCTTTCCGAGCCCTTTTCCACCCTAATAGGAGGCGAGGTTTGTAAAGGGACAATCCTGGCGACTGCTCAAACTTACTTTGCCGCGTCCAGACATTTGTTCTTCCAGGTAAGATGAAGTTGGTGCGTAGTGTGTTGTCGCAGAATCACGGGTGCCGAAACAGAAAGCTCGGGCGTTGCTAGTGGGTGGTTGACAGCCACAGGTTGCGCCGCGCCTTATAAAGAGCTGCTCTAGCCATCACGTGACCCACTCACCTCAGAACAACCAACCTTATTTCTGTTTGTCCAAGCACAGCCAAACACCAACGGTATGGACACACATGTGCAACGCGACTTTCTCCTTTCCGTACTCCCGCTGCCCCTTGGGTCCCCTGATCTCACCCGCCCCCACGTCACCCTCACATATGCACAGTCCCTCGATGGCTGCATCGCTGGCATCGGCGGCAAACAGCTCACTCTCAGTGGAAAAGAAAGCATAATCATGACACACTGGTACTGCCGACAGAGACCCCCCTACGGTTACCTTGATACATTCCTTGAGCAGGCTTCGCACAATGCACGATGGCATTCTTGTAGGCATAGGGACTGTTCTAAACGATGACCCACAACTGAATGGCAAGCATTCTTTCTGATCAACAGCACCCAACTCATGCCATGCCAGTTCGCCATCTTCCCGCTCAAGACGAGCCGTACCCTTTACCACGGCCCATAGTTTTGGACACGGACCTCCGTCTGTCAACGTCATGCAAACTTCTCAAAAACTACCAGCAACGTCTGGGCCGCAGGCCTTGGGTAGTTTGCAATGACGTGTTTTCACCTGAGAAGAGCCTAAGAAAACAGGCATTGGAGGAGGCTGGAGCCAAAATAATCCAAGTAATCCAGGGTCCGGATCGTGCGTGCCTCGTAATTTCACCATTCTAGCTCTTAAGATTCCATCAAGGTCTTTCCATCAACAGCCTTCTCACTACCCTACACAAGCTTGGGATCAAGTCTCTCATGGTGGAGGGTGGTCAGCGTGTTATCTCATCGTTCCTATCACATCAAGATGCAGAATCAGAACGTGTAGTGGACGTTCTGATTGTCACTGTAGCCCCAACCTTCGTGGGGGCCAAAGGGGTCGGCGTTTTAATTCAAGGATTCAACTCAGTAAGAATGCATCACCGATCGTCGATAGCTCTGCTTGTCGAGACTAATCCTTGCAGGTCCCTCGACTGGAACCCGTCCGGTCGACGCAATTTGGTCATGATACAGTCATGGTGTGCCATATAGACTAATCTCAGAGCCTGTGTGAGTATGTCAGACAGTGAATAGCCTGGTTATACCATGGTTACCCTCGAACTGGAGACATAGTTGTGTGCCCCATTTTCTATTTTCAAGAGATGCGCAAGTGAGGAGACCTGTGAATTACATAAAGAAAGTGACAGCAAGTGACGTCAACGAGGCCTTCTCCGCTGAACTCGGTTCGGGCTCGCTGTATTACAGTAACAGCCTGCATAATCTCCACAAGTAGTACAACGTGTCAGCCCCTGTTAGTACTATAGGGGGTTATCTCTCTTCTCTTACTATTTCGTGCTCAGCAAAAATAGATAAGATATTTTCGAAGTCAGCGTAGCACTAGTGTTTAGCTCCTTTCTTCAAGCCAGTATCTTCCCATCACATAGTTCTTCAAGCATTCGGTGGAACGCTGAGCAGCTTTCTGTTTAAGTCTCGCGGAACTTTCCCTCACAGCCTAGGACCTCCACATGGTGGATTGTAACAATTCTTTAGGACATGCAGCCGGGAGATTGGGGGAGTACATGGTCACGAAGGACATCGCCGAAGGCACCTTCGGCAAGGTCAAGAGTGAGCCCTTTGGCGAAACTCCTCGCATTCATGGTTGACGTTGTGGCATAGTGGCGAAGCATGTCCTCACGGGTCAAAAAGTAGCCATGAAGTACTTGTCAAAGGATGCCATCAATACCTCTGGCACGAAAACACGAGTTTTGCGTGAAGTCCAATACATGCGTATTCTTCAGCATGCCCATATTGTCAAGCTGTGAGAAGGTTTGACTTGTGTCATGGCGTACAGCTAATCGGAGGGTTAGATACGAGGTCATATCAACCCCGACCCATATAATAATCGTCTTGGAATATGTTGGAGACGAATTGTTCAATTACATCGTCAAATATGGCAAAATGGCCGAACCTCAGGCTCGTCGTTTCTTCCAGCAGCTAATGTCCGGGATCGACTATAGCCACCGACTAAAAATAGTGCATCGCGACCTAAAGCCAGAGAATGTTCTTTTGGACGATCAGCTCAACGTCAAGATCGCTGACTTTGGTCTTTCTAATGTCGTCACGGATGGTGAATTTCTCGTCACAAGCTGCGGAAGCCCCAACTACGCGGCACCAGAAGTCATTCGAGGACTGCGCTACACCGGTCCTGAAATTGATGTCTGGAGCTGTGGTGTAATACTCTATGTGATGCTCTGCGGCAGACTGCCGTTTGAAGATGACGATGTCAACGTCCTCTTCGCAAAGATAACTAGTAGGTTCAAGTCCCCAGACATACCCGAGAACTTTGGGAGATGATCGTTACTTTCAGAGGGGGTCTATCACGAGCCATGTCACCTTTCTCATGATGCCAAAGATTTAGTAGCTCGAATGCTAGCTGTTGATCCAGTGAAACGGATCACGGTTCCAGACATTTTACGGTCGAGCTTCTACACATTCAATCTTCCACGATATCTCAAGCCTATTCCCCCACTACCTGGTCCAGTGGTCGGAACACTGTCATCTCTAGCTTCTCCGGCAAAGCCGCTCCCCTTCGAGTATATTGAAGGTTTAGGACGCATCAATGTGGATATCGTACGAGAATTGGCGGATAGTATGGATGGTGTATCTGTAGACAATGTATGGGAGGCTCTGAGACTGGACGAGGGTGTTCAGGGCAATGCGGTCAAAGTGGCGTACATGTTGCTCCGCGACAAGCGGCGGTCGGGTCGAGATTGTAAGTGCTGCTACAGAGCTTCACACTGCAGGGTGCTGATAGTGTGAAATAGTGGCAGTGTATGAGGATGAAGAGCGTGAAGCGCAGCTCGCAGCAATGGATGTCCGTGACTTACCATTATGCAGAGACGTGCATCCACTTATCACCTTGCAGCCTGCAAATAATCGCTCGCCTCTGGCTCTTTCCCCGGCAGGAGTTGATGCGGAAGTTGATCCTTTTGATCAGACATTTACAGATGATGATGACGATGATGACGATAACGACGACGGTATCGAGGATGGTATGAGTTGGGAACGACCTCCGCCTCCAGAGTCCCACTTCGCTGTCCTTCCCTCGAGCCTTCCTGGAAATGCCTTTGTCCCGGCGCCTTCAAATCCGCGTCATTTGTCGGGACGAGATAAGAAACCCAGAAACCCAAAATGGCATTTTGGCATTCGCAGCCGAAGCCCACGTATGGAGGTGATGCTTGAAATATACAGGACTCTACAAGCTCTTGGAATGGAATGGAAGGAAAAGATGTCTTTGGGCGGATTGGGTGGAGTTAGAACCAGGAGTGAAACGCTCAAGATTGAACGACGTCACGACATGGATGGCAAATCATTGGACCAAGCCACGTTTGACTCGAAAGTAGCATCTTCTGTGTATTTCGTGGAGACGCGGGCTCGAACTGATGATGTGGTGGTACGTGATCTGGGATCGCTCAACAGCTCTGCCGCCTTCTAAATTTATCACTCTCTTCATTTTTAGATACTGATGGATCTTCAGCTATATCAAGTCGACGAAGACAATTATCTCGTGGATTTCAAGCATCAGGGCTATTATAAAGCATCTACACAGCCTGGGGCGATGAAATTTGACCGCGCGCCCTCTCCGCCCCCCTCCACTGCTTCATCTCGAGGATCGACTCACAGCGCTGATGGAGAGCACCGTCAACAAGATCGAGAAGAATTTGATAGTACCGTGTCTCCCTTCCTATTTATGGATACTGCATGCCGATTGATACTCGAGCTTGCTGGAGGGGGAGAGAACACACCCACCAACGCTAACGGAGATTCGACGTAAGACACATTGCTGGACTCATACCCTTGTTGTATTGCCTAGATTTGTACTTCTACTTTACTAGATGGCATGTGTTACGTTTCGAAACTCGTCTTGGTCGCATGTACCTCTTCGGGCGAACTTGAAGATTTAAACAAGTAACCGTTAAACGTTAAGCCCCAAGTAGGTTGGATGCTTGTCGGTTGCTTCACATAGGACGGACCTTGTTAGAGAGCGGAGAGAGGGATTAGCTCTTTATGGGGTCACGTCACTCACGTGACTTCGTGAACAAATCCTCGGTGACTTACGACGCGTCCGCTCTTGAACCACTACTTCCAGCAGCCCCAGAACTCCAGGACGACGCGTCACCGACTTACGCTCAAGGTTGTAGATGGACGACATAAAGCAAGACGCGCGTGATTCCACTAGAGGTACGCGCTCATGGCCTCAGCGTGATACAGGCTTGACAGGGTCTGCTTCATAGAGACGGATGAGGACGAGATAAGCTCAGGATCATCTGTGGACGCTAAAGTGGAGGAGGACACAATCGATCAGCCTACGGAGGAAACTCACCCACCCATACCCTCTAGAGTTATTCAGCCAGAGGAGGCCACGGGCCCTAAGTCGCGCCTGGTCATCCATAAGCTCATGCTCATAAATTTCAAGTCATACGCAGGCCAGCAGGAGATCGGGCCATTCCATAAGGTGATGCTCAATGTGGTGCTTGTGTCTATCTGACTTCTAATGAATCTCTTAGTCTTTCTCAGCCATTGTAGGTCCTAACGGTTCGGGAAAGTCGAATACCATCGACGCGTTATTGTTTGTATTTGGAAATCGTGCTTCGAAGCTACGACAAGGGAAGCTCTCAGAGCTAATTCACAATTCAGCCAACTATCCCAATCTTTCCGAGTGTAGCGTGGAAGTACATTTCCGGGAAATTGTCGACCTTGTACGTCAAAAGCACTATGTTGCGTTATACCCCTCTGATCGGTTGCCGCCAGCCTGGCCCTGATGCATACACTGTTGTTCCTGATTCCCAACTGGTTGTCTCAAGAATCGCCTATTCTAACAGTACGAGCAAGTATAAGATTAATGGCAGGGCGACAAATCGAGAAGAAGTCACGACGCTTTTGAAAGGCAAAGGGATTGACCTTGACCATAATCGATTCCTCATTCTTCAGGTAAAACCTCCTTGTTAACGGTGATTTCGCTCTCATCTCTCTTATCATTTCATTATGCCTCTTCAGGGTGAAGTCGAATCTATCGCACAAATGAAGCCAAAGGCTGCTTCTGAACACGAGGATGGTTTACTCGAGTATCTGGAAGATATCATTGGGACATCACACTACAAGGCTCACATCGAGGACGCCCTCGCCGAAGTCGATACATATTCCGAACAGCGCTCTGAGAAACTAAATCGCCTCCGTATTGTTGAGAGGGAGAAGAACGCACTCGAGGACAAGAAGAGGGAAGCGGAAGAATATCTCAAGCTCCAGAATGAGTTTGTGCGGGCGCAGTCCAGACTGTACCAGTGGTACTTGTGGCAGTGTATGGTCAACGAGGGGGAGCATGCTGATGCCATCGTTAGTTCTATTGATAATGCTCTCACCTTGCACAAGGAATGACGGACATTGTTGCAGATGAAAACCCAGAAACTATTGGATGAGGAGACAGCGCGTAACAAGGATAACATCGCTCACTGTGAAGCCTTGCAGAAGCACTATGATGATCGAGTGACCGTTTACGAGGTCTACCATGTCTATCATCATCGCGCGCATTCCCTCAACTAACTCTCTCGACAGGAAGTCAAGCGACATGCAGGAGAAGTGATGAAAACTCTCCAATCAAGAGAGAAAGAGGAAGTAAGCCTTCAGGAACGTAAGAAGCACGCTACTGGTAAAGCTAAGAAGCTAAGGAAATCACTCCAAGACGTGCATATTCCACTGTCCCTAATGCATCACACTTTCAATACTTACTTACACGTTTAAAATTTCAGGACACGCGCATGAAGACCGAAGCGCAGCGCGCTGTGCATAATAACGCGGAGAAAATTGACAAGGAACGAGCCAAACTCGAAAAACTCGAGGCATCTCTCGACGAGGAAGAGAACGCTCTCGAGATAATCAGAGATAGCTTGAAAGGTGCTTGATTTGGTCGATAGAGAACAACTTCGCACTAACAACCTTGTTCTTCTATACTAGATAAGACCCAAGTCTTCCATGATGAAATTGAGGCTAAACAAAAGGAACTCGTCCCGTGGGAAGCGAAGATCAATCAGACTAAAGCGGAGACAGACATTGCATCTAGTGAACGAGAGATGCTTTCTCAGAAGGTTGAGGCCGTCGAGAAATCTGCAGCAGAGGCTCAGGAGGCACTACGACAGCTGACGGCTGACCGCGATGCTAAGGTGCAAATGACTGAAACATAACGCTACTGCATTCGCTGATTATAGGTCAACACACTGTCAGACTAATGAACTTGAAGCACTCCAGGTGGAGAAAAACAACCTGATGAAGGAGTCAAAAGGCAGCCAGAAGCGCCTTCAGGTCAGAACCTGTTCATGCCTAAACACCCTTAAATCTAACATTCTATGCAGGATCTCCAATTTCGTGTCCAAGATCTGCGTGGCAAGGCATCAAGCTCCCGTCAGAAAGCTGAAGAAGCGAAAGCGTCACAGGTCGCCAATACGTCTCAGAACAATGTCCTCGACAGCTTGACTCGCCTCAAGAACAGTGGCAGGATATCTGGCTTCCACGTGAGTCAGTACAGTATTACATGACTCAGTGTTATTTACTTGTGGCAGGGTCGCTTGGGTAGTCTGGGCACCATAGCCGACAAGTTTGACATCGCAATCTCCACAGCTTGTCCGGCCTTGAACTCACTAGTGGTTGATCAAGTTGATCAGGGTCAAGCATGCATCGAGTATCTGCGTAAACAGAACATCGGCCGTGCCAGTTTCATGGTGCTTGAGAAGCTTTCCACCAACGGCATGGATGCAATATCTACCCCAGAGAATGTTCCACGGTTGTTCGACCTCATCAAGCCTAAGGACCCTCGATTTGCTCCGGCATTCTTCAAGGGTGTTGGTAACACCCTTGTTGTGGATGATCTTGAGCAAGCGAACCGCATTGCATTTAGTGGGCAGCGCCGTTGGCGAGTCGTCACCCTCTCTGGCCAACTTATTGATACATCTGGTACTATGTCCGGTGGCGGCACTAAAGTAGCAAAGGGTGGCATGAGCTCCAAACTTGCCGCTGATTCTGTTGGGCCCGACGTCGTCAAGCGATACGAGAAAGAAAGCGACACTGTTGGTCAGCATCTTGAGGAGGCCCTGAAAGAGCTCCAACAGGCGGAGATTGACGTAGATTCAGTGTCAAAACAAGTCCCCAAGATTGAGATGACTATTCACAAAGTGGAACTGGACATCCAGACCTCGTCGAAACGAATTGAAGAGGCTACCAAAAGGGCTCAGAATCTCAAGTACGACTTTTTGGATACGACTTTGTCTGGATACTGATGAAGGTGATTGGCGTAGATCTCAAAGTAAACCGGATAAAGGCGATTTAGCCCGGATATCTACACTCGATCAAGATATTGTCAAGTCGACCGCAGAGCTTGAGCGCCTCCACAAGAAATCTGAAGTGATTGAAAACGCTATCCATGCCCTCGAGGATAAAATTCTAGAGGTTGGTGGAGCAAAACTGCTGGCCCAGAAATCCAAAGTCGATGGCGTTAAGTTACATATCAATCTTGCCACCGAGGAGATTACTAAAGCCGAAGTCGGAATGGCAAAGGCTGAAAAAGACACCGACAAGTTCAAAAATGCTATCGAGATGAACACAGCTGCATTTGAAGAGGTCGAACAGGATATGGCCAAGCTTGATCAGCAACTTCAGGAGTGCAGTGATGTTCTGGATGACATTCGCAGTAAAGTGGATGCGGCACAGGCAGCTGCGGAAAACGCCAAGGACGACTTAGAAGGGATCAAAGGTGATCTAGACGAAAAAATGATTGGCATCCAAGAATTCCGAAAGAAAGAGGTTCGTACGAAGATGGTTATCATTGTGACGGTTGTAATTGATTGACAGATGGAATACAACCAACATTTGGAGGATGCGAAGAAGGAGAAGGCAGACAATGAACGTGCCATCCACCACTGGCGGGAGAAACACGACGATTTAAAGCTTGAAGAGATCGAGTACGCACATTTTCTCTGACACTGATTATTAACGAAGATCCTTCTCAAGTGACGATGACGACGATGACAACGCAACGCCTTCAGAACCCGATGCAGCCGTAACTGCTGTCAAGCAAGAAGATTCTGAAGGTTCAGCCCAAACGCCTTACGAGCTACATGTGTACAGCGTTGAAGAACTTCAAAATTTCAATAAGAAAGGGTTACTTGCTGACACTACACTACTCGAGGGTACGAAACGGAATATTACCAGGATTATTCTGACCTGGTGGTGTCACAGACCAAATTAAGCAAGCCCAGGCAAATATGGGTGCCCTCAAAGAATATCGGAAACGCGAAGCAGAATTCTTGGATCGCGCTCAAGATCTGGAAAAGATCACCGCACGTCGTGATGCGCACAAGAAGAAGTACGATGAGCTCAGGAAGGCACGGCTGGATGAATTCATGTCCGGGTTCAATATCATTTCATCCAAACTAAAGGAAATGTATCAGGTCAAGTCTGACCTCCTTCTGGATTTGCATTTTGCTGACGATCACGTATTAGATGATCACATTGGGTGGAAATGCTGAATTGGAACTTGTCGATAGCATGGACCCCTTTGCTGAAGGCATAATTTTCAGCGTGATGCCTCCCAAAAAAAGCTGGAAGAACATCTCTAATCTTTCTGGTGGGGAGAAGGTACTCTACCATATCCCCCGGTTACCTACTCGCTGACACTGGGCTTAGACGTTAAGCTCTTTGGCCTTAGTGTTCGCGCTGCACGTTTTCAAAGTGAGTACTTATCATCATCAATTATTCTTGCGTCTAAAAGCGTGTCAGCCGACACCATTGTATTTTATGGACGAGATCGACGCAGCCCTCGACTTTCGTAATGTGTCAATCGTGGCCAACTATATCAAGGATCGGACAAAAAATGCTCAATTCATTATCATATCTCTGAGGTTAGCCACAACCTTCGCGCTCTGTAGCCATCTTAATTCCCAAAACATAGGAATGATATGTTCGAGCTAAGTCATCGATTGATTGGCATTTACAAGACCTCCAATCAGACACGCAGTGAGCCCATCTCTAGCTGCCTCTTTGAACAGGACTTACCTAGCTTCTCCGTAGGCATCTCGATCGATAACCATCTGTTAGGAGCTGCCCCAATACCAGCCCTACGAGCCTGACACGCGGCACTGAAAATGCAATCGAGGACTCAGCGACTCCCCTGTGAGTCTAGGTTATAAATGGGTAATGTAACATTACAGCAATGTAAATTGTACAAATAGAATGCGTCAGTCATCATAAGGTCGATTTTGCTCATAACCAAACGTCATACTATCTGTCGTAGGCTGTGTGACCTTACTCGCCTGGCGCATCAAAGCGGGCTCTAGCAAGGCTGCTAAAGTCATGTCTTTCCATTTTGTTAACCAATGCTTCCTCTTTTCGTGGACTGCACCGTCTGGTCCGGGGTGTGAGGCTGGAAGGAGGAGGTCAGTAGAAAACCAGGGATGCTGGAGGGCTTGTGAGGCAGCAAGTCGAGAAGGAGGAGGGTAAGCAAGAAATTTATCGATCAGAGAAATAGGCGATTCATCTTCTGCAAGCTCTGCTGACATTGGCAAATGCGGAAGTGCCATGTGAAGCGGCTGAGCAATAGCGTCACGAAACTCAACTTTCGATGCGTCAGGCAGAGAGCCGAATGACTGATACACAATCATTATCAACGATAATACATCATAAGGAGAAGACTTGCCGGCCAGGTATTTTCGTTTGGGGTTCCGCGTAGTCGGAAAATGCTCCATGCCAACCCAAGCTCCCCACGCTCCCTATCAAAAAGGGTTTTTCGTTCCCATGTTGCACGATAATCAATGTTTTTCCTTAGCATGTCCGGTATTAAGAACGGACCACAGATTACTTCATCAACCTCATCGGCTGCCGTCAAAGTTGGGGAAGATAAGGGTGTGGTGAAAGGGTTGAGCTGAAGCGGTGTGAAAAATTGAGCAATCGTAGTGCCAAGACTCCATAGATCTATAGCCATCGCGATGTAAGAAGGGGGCGAAAACAATAGTTCAGGTGCCCTGTGAGGTCTAGAAATTGATGCTTAAGAACATCAGTGGCATCATCGACTGAAGACAAGTACCCAGTAGAGACTTGACAACACATTTCTTGAGGTGTCTCTCTCCGGTATCGGGAAGTATAAGTGGATGAATATTCCTGAGCAGATGCTGTGTTGGAAAGCATGTCCCCTTGATTCTGAAGTTCAGTCCATGCGATACCAAAATCCACCAGCTTGACCGCGGCATCGCTGTCAATTAGGACATTTCCTGGATTTACATCTCTGTGCGAAATAGGTGGATTCAAAGAATGAAGATAGGAAATTGCGAGAAGCAGTTGATAAATAAGGGACTTGGCAACGACGGCGAAGGGACTGGGTGCACCAGGCTGTTGCGACGACCTCAGAACTGGGCGAGCAAATGCTGAGTAGGGGCCAGTGATGGGAGAAGTGGTGAAAAGGGGAGAATCGAGGAGAACCGCGAGGGGAAGAGGGATTAGAGGCATGTACAACGCATATGGGGCATTGGGGCCATGGCAGACAAACTCTAACATGGATATTATCTTCAAAAGGTGTCGAAGCAACAGTCAACAATCAGTTATCTAGCTTCAAACTTGTCCACTGACATTTCTATGAGACACGCTCTTCAAAATAGAAGCCTCGCGTACAATATCGTGCGGTGGCGCCGATTCGTTGTTGTAGACAACCTTCACAGCAACCCAATTGGGAAGATCACTTAGTGGATCTGGACAGGCATCCTTTTGGCCTTGACTGGAGACACCTAGCGAAGAATTCCCGGACTTTTTGGCGCGCCAAACAACGGAGTGAATGCCGCTCCCGAGACGTTGCCAGGTATTGATGTTGTCGGTCTGAACGACACAAGTTCGGTCAACGATACTGTTTGTTAAGGATAAAGTAGCAATGCACTTTTGTTTGGGCGGACATTCGGTCTTAGGTGGCACTGGAAATGCTGCAAGTTATGATGCGGGATCGGATTCAGAATTTGAAAGTTCGGACGGGCCCCGGCCTGAGGCCTGACTCAGGATAGCACGGTCACCTTATGAACTTCCAGCCAGCTCCTTCTAATATTTAAGCAGTTTAACAGAGAAAGAAAGCAATTTAAATCAGATTTCCCAGTTGCGTTCACGTGCAGCACGTGCAGCTTACTGTAAGTACCAGTTTATGTAAAAGTTTGGCCATACTCTATGTCTAAGGAGGCTTTGATCACTCCTGAGGTGTGGTTGATAACATCATCCCGTCACAGACAAAGATTAAATGAGCTCTACGTTCAAAATAAGAAAGGCTTGCTATTTTGGTTGAGAAAGAGAAGTACAGCAGGTGTGTGCAGCGGATAAGCAGACCCCTAAGTCAGCTGTGTCGGGGCTCACGTCGGAGGCTCAGGGAAGTCAGAAAAATCAATGTGATACAACCTATTGTTCGCCACTCCAAAGGCTGCAATTATATAAAAGCTAGTTAGACCGGAAAACATGCATGTGACATGGAGTTAATCATACCGGCAACACGCGTTTGTGCCCAAGAATACCATAGCCCAAAACGAGTCAGTTGCAGACAAGAGCAAAATCGGATGCGGTCATCAAGCGTTGCATGCATGACTCGAGGACATCCATCCGGGGGCTGCATGGACAACGTACCAACAGGAACACTGGACTCCGCGACAGGAATAACGAAAATGCCTACTTGCTTTCTCAGAGAGTGAACATGTAAGCAATATCTACGAGAAGTCAACTTGGAACTCACTTGTACATAGATGACAATTCTTTTATTTTCTTCGAAGGCAAGGTTCATGATTGGGTTGCGCATGTCCAAGATCGTAATATTCTCCAAGAGCGAAACACCATCGCGGAGAGCCTTCTCGAAATCACGGACAATGCAAAGACAACCGTCTTCGTCAACAGTGACAAAATGAGACCCGCACGGAGATACATGGACTAGTCACAAACGATGAGTGTCGCTGTGTTGACGGGATAGTAAGTAAGGAATACCAGCTCGGAAATTCCTTTGATCCGATGGTACGGATCGTTGAAGTCTCTGCTCCACTGAACATTCAACTAACGTCGAATGACCCCCAGTGTTTGAATTTATTGGCACGTTCGTACCATAATCTACCAGAAAGGCCCGCGTTTCGTAAAATTCATGAAAACCTTCTATCTGGCCAGGGAATTCGAGTGAGGTTTGTGAGTCGTTCGCGTCCATCGGGCACACTAAGACGTTATGCATCGTGCACACAAATATGTGTCGTGACCCGAGCTCGACATAGTTCACCTGAACAGGTGGCTTGTGTGAGTTTCGAAATGATATCGTCTGCTTGAGCCTCCCGCTTTGAACGTCATAAAGGTAGGCCGCTTGCGCACTCTCCGATGCGACCAACAATGTAGAATGCACGAGTCGCAGGGCACGTACGGCGGTGGGCGGAGATATGGCTGCCCAAGGAATGAATGCTCCTCTGTCATTATCGGAAGCAGACTGTGCGGACTGCCAGGCGACACTATTAGCCCTTTCCTGACATGCATCGGGTTCAGCTGTAAGAGGCCGAGAATTCGTCCGAGCATCGCGAGTTCGTCGCCATATATCCAAGGTTTCGCCCTCCCTTGTGAATACGAGAAATCCGTCAGAGTACTCGCAATGGGCGAATGCACATACTTCTGACTTTGTAGGAATTGCAGTGAGTTCGAGATATTACTAATAATCCAAGCCACAAGCTTGAACTCACAGGAGGAAGGGACCACAAGATTGTGTCTTGGTTGATCGCCGATACTTGGAGGCCCCCATTAAAGTGTGTGGTGATGACTGTACGCTGCTCTCCATCTACCTTGAAACGCCAGACGGCTTCCCCAGGCGCCGCAACGACAGAAAACCTAGCGCGTCCATGACCTTCCCAGCGCCTCTCCATGCGATAAAATTTTATGCCTACAAGGCGTCATACCACTAGTCAGCTAATAAACCAAAGCATCAAGTTATCAACACACAGAGATCTTTCCAAGAGTCAACATGTGTTATCCGCACATCAGACACATCAGCATCATGAAGTTTCGTATTCGCAGGGATGAAACCGTGAAGTACGGCAGCGGCACGATATATGCTGGATTCATTCAGAAGGATGAAAGTGTTCCAGCTCTTCGACACCAGGAGAAAACGGTACAGTTGTCGAAGAGGAATAAATGAAAGGATTGTCAAGATGACTTCTGGAGGAAGTACTCCGAGCATGTCAAATATACAGCACTTTGTTCGAAACAGCCGCGGCGTGACATCACCTCATGCGTCACTGCCACTCACACAATTCGCGAACAAAACAAACAAGTCCAAAATTTTGTGTAAGCGGTAATATAAGTAGGTGATATGCATGCTGACAGGTTCTGCCGACCAGTCATTGGATGAGCTACAAAGTGTTGCATACCGTCACTGCCTAGTGCCAGTGAGGAACATGACCCGTCAGGCGACACGCTCCTAGGTTCCTCTGCGCACGCTCTTACATAACGCCACCCTCGAGAGCGACGAGAGGCTAAATCCATAATTATTGAGTATTTTACCTGTTATACAGTTCCAAGGCTGTCCAAAGGTCATTTCGACCTGGATTCCTCTCGTTCAAGAGCTCTTTTCCTCGCCTCATCTTGCCTCAGCGCTGCTTTTATCAACCGTTGCCGTTTGCGTCGTCCATTTCCACGTTTCGGACCTTGGACCTCCACCGTTTCCACAAGCTTTCGTTTCCTCGCCGTTTGTTGCTCTGCCCGCTGCTTCTCCCGTTTCTTGTCTCGTTTGCGGAGGGTTGTCATAGACGCTTTGAGCAGTGCGCCATATGCCATATGGAACTTTTCCAAATCACCAGGTTGTACCTTCCCGTCCATGAATAGTGTATGATGATGTGTTGCAGAAAATAAATTTTAGCTTACGGTGGTTGAAAATTGTACATTCTTGCCGTCTGTGGCGCGTACCAAACAGGGATATTCTTTTCCGTCTTCTCCATTTGGAGACATTACAGCATCTTCACCCTCAAATGAGACTGGAAAGATCTGGGTGAGAAGAAATGTCAACATCACGGACGTTGGCCTACATCTTTTACAGGTCAGCCAAACGGTTCCTTTGCCCTTTTTATCGGCAAAGAGCTCCGTGAGCCTCGTCAGAAACTATGTAATGCGTGATAAGACAACAACACTGAGGAGCAGAGTCTACTCACCGTTGTGTTGTCGACCAAGGTCATACCATCAAATGCGCGCCTATGGCTATGTCACTACGTAAAATAGGCGCGGATGTGTATTTCGTTGTCTCATGTCTCCTGGTCTCTCCACACCGTCTGCTTCATCAAAAAGCGATGCATTTTTGCTTGACGATGACGACGGCTGGCAGGATATGCCCGTCATTCGCCAGGACGACTTTGCGAACGGTCTGGATGAGGAAGACCAGAAGAAATATCACTACGTCGCTCCCACCAAGTCTTTGGATGGGCCCAAGGGCAATGCTACGGGGAACCTCATAGATTTCGATGATTATGGGAACGAATGGCGTTCTAAGCTCGATCAGAATGAGGACGAATACACACGGCTCAGGGTTGATGAGGATGAGGATGCGGAAGACGTTCACCTCAGGACCAAGTACTTGTTCGACGAAGATAAGGCGATGACCCCTTTGAATCAAATGCAGGCTACGAAGACCCTCCTCACAGAGGCTCAGCGCATAGCCTATGTTGCGCTTTGTGCACTTGCTATAAAAGAAATGGCTAACAGATTGAAGATCGTCAAGTCAAAGGAGTTGAAGGCAGCAATCGGAAGCCTCGAACTCTGGGGGTTAAGGATTTTAGGTCGTTTATATTATCACATGGAGTTAGCCACACCAGGTATTCGCTTGCTCTAGCAGCAAGGGGTATGTTAATGCTGATCCTTTATATCAGAGCAAAAGATGATTGAAACTCTAGCGGAACATGGTGTCCAAGCTATGGATCTAGTGCCATCTCTCATGACGACACACACTGTTGCCAACCCGGAGTATGATCCAGCTGAAGCTCAGCGGCAGGAAGCTGAAACACGCGAGAAGGAACGATTGCGAGGTGAGGACGAGAAGAATGACATCCCGGAGGATAAGTCCGACGGCCAAACCCTCAACCTTCCCAACTCCTCGGCCCACTCCCAAACACTGCCAGCTTCACCCACGACAGCTCAATATAAAACCACTGCTAATGTTCTTCAATCCAATGCGACAACGTCCATGCCCGGAGTCTCAACCACACTCTCCTCTGCTGATGCCAGTGTCACACTGGACATTCGATGGACCGTATTATGCGACCTTTTTCTCCTCCTAATAGCCGACAGTGTTTATGATAGTCGCTCGCGGGTTCTTCTCGAGACTGTCGCTCTAAAGTTGGGACTGGGATGGTTAGACGTTGTGAAGTTCGAAAAACGCGTGACGGATGCGCTGGAAATCCAAGAAGATGTAGAAAAGACGGAGCAGCAGGATGTTATAGATGGGCGAATGAAAGCCGCTAAGAAGAAGCGATATGTCATGATGGGCCTAGCGACATTAGGTGCGTGACGTCGTATGCCGGTACGATGTTCCCCAAGCTATAACTATTACCGGGCATTAGGTGGCGGCCTCGTCATAGGTCTTTCTGCCGGACTACTAGCCCCCGTCATCGGTGCCGGGCTGGGTGCCGCATTTACCACACTCGGTGTGACTGGCACTACAGGGTTTTTCGCGGGCGCCGGAGGTGCTGCGTTGATCACTACTGGAGGTGCTCTTACTGGCTCGGGTATTGCTGTTAGAGGCATGGCCCGTCGAACGCAACAAGTCAGGACGTTCGAGTTGTTACCTCTTCACAACAATAAGCGTGTGAACTGCATCATCACCGTTCCAGGGTATTTCAGCCAATTTCATTTTCCTGCGAGAAATCGTTGTACACTGATCACACGCTGCATATGTTCGATTCATATAGATTCATGTCTGGTCCGCGCGATGATGTCCGACTTCCTTTCAGCGTGTTGGATCCCATCGTCGGGGATGTCTTTAGTGTTCGATGGGAGCCTGAAATGATGGGAGAGACGGGCAACGCTATCAAGCTTTTAACCGGCGAAATATTATCTCAGCTGTCCACGACAGTCTTGCAGGCCACGGTAATGACTACTCTCATGAGTGCCTTGGCGTGGCCAATCGGTGAGAGCCGTCTACCACTATCTTTACTTGCTCACTTTCCTCTAGTCTTAACAAAGTTGGGATACCTCATCGACAACCCGTGGTCGAACGCACTCGACAGAGCACGTGCAGCAGGCTCTGTTCTTGCCGATATTCTCCTTCAACGCCATCTAGGAGTACGGCCTATTATGTTAATTGGGTTCTCTCTAGGCGCGCGCGTCATTTTCTACGCTCTGCTTGAATTGGCCAAACATAAAGCCTATGGCATTGTTCAGGATGTGTTTCTCCTCGGCGCTACCGTGACTGTACCGACACGGACGTGGCTCGAAGCACGTGGCGTCGTAGCTGGTAGATTGGTCAATGGCTATGCGCGTAATGATTGGGTGCTCAACTACCTATTCCGGGCGACGTCTGGCGGTTTAAATACAGTAGCAGGGCTGCGGCCCATTGAACACGTTCCTGGATTGGAAAATGTCGATGTTACTGATAAAATTGCGGGCCACAATAGTTATCGCGCCTTCATGCCCCTCATTCTGGACGAGTTGGGGTTCCCAGTCTCAGCTGACTACTTTGATGAACCGGAGGTGAGCTTTGCAGTCAGTTTCCTGGGACTATTTTGAAGTTTGCTTTCACAGGAGCCAGACATGGAAGGGGATCGCGAGGTGGTTCGTGAAGGGGAAGACAAGAAGAAGAAACGAGGGTGGTTCTCTAAAGATAAAAAGACGGTTCAGAACACGAAGAATGTCCAACGGCCTCCCTCTTCGTTATCTCTTCCTCGGCATTCGTCCTCCGCCTCCACTTCCCCTTCGCCGGGATTGGATGATCTACCGGAACGTATACCTCATTCTCCGGCCCAGCCTGGTTCTGCAGAAGAAACTGCGTCAGGAGACTCGACCTCATCGATACCCATACATGCTGGTTTCGACTTCAACGCAATTAAGGAGATGTTGCAGAAGGAGGGCACAAAGGGTAAGGACGAGCTCGTGGGCATGCAGATACCAACCGAACCCACACGGTCGCCGCCAGCTGTCTCGGGTACAGCCAGTCCTACAGAAACTGCACTGCCGATCCAGTCCGAACAGAGCAGAACACGCAGGACTTCCGCTGCGTCCGACGTCTCATCCAGCGCCCGACCAGTACAGCAGTCAAATATTCACTCAAAGTTTGATACTGTATCAGAGGCACCTGTTGGTTTAGCCCAAACACTAACGCAGTCGCTTTCGCTCAGCGATATAAAGGCTTCATCCCAGCGTGAACCTTCTTTAGGCGCTGACCTGTCGCTCAACTCCTTGGCTACCTCAGCATCTCAATTCGCTTCTCGACCGCCTCCTGCAACCTTGTCCTTTGGGAGTTCCGATGGATCACTCTGGACTTCGGATCCGGATCCTATCCCACCTCGGGATCGAACTACTTTCGGGGTACCTATGTCGAAAACAGCTTTCGCTGCCTCGACGGATACATTATCTTTTGGCAATGGTACTCGTTCTGTTCTACCACACGCAGATCCGTTCGCCGCGCCAGGGCCTTCATTTGGTGCAGATGGAACTATTGCAGACGGGGATCCATGGGCACCGCCGCCTAAGGAAGGCATGCCAAAGAAGCCTAGCTATAGTTCGAATCCTTGGGGATAATACCAAGCGACTATTCATTTTATGTACAGTTTGACCCGGACGTCTCTACATTGCATTTTCTCATTCACCGCATCTCATCTGTAACGCAATACATATCATATCACACACTTCCCTGCCTTTGGATCTTAATAAACTTGTGTTTAAAAGCCACTTCTAAAATGAAGCCTTTGATTATGCCTGTGTCCTGAAAGGTCAATGTAGTCTATGTAGTCTATGTAGTCTTGTGTCGCTGACCGCCTGTCGCCCTACGAGTTCTTCTTCACAAGTTCACCGGCGTCCCTCCAGATTCCAGCAGGGTCCTTTTTGCGAACCGTAAAGCAGGCAATGCCCAAATGATTAGTGATTTCTGCGGAGCAAATGAGACATCCTGAGCGCTCCAGAAGGTCTTTCAGGTGCGTACCTGTGATAACCAACGTGCAAAATCGCTCGTAGAAGAAAAACGTTATCATGAAAGTCAGATAGATGAAGAGCCGGGTGCTAATGAACGACCCTTGGAAGAATGGGTCTCTGCATTGGATATGAACTTCTCATCGAAAATGAAATAAAACCATGGGACACTGACACGCCGAAGATCCTTGGGGCATTTGCATCAATGGCGCCTATGGCGAACCACACCCATAGCCAATTCCAATACGGGAAACGACTGCCGGTAACGTGCGCAAGGATCATGCGTCCTACCTGATGTGCGAACTGAAGGCCCCATGCGCAGAGAAATGGAACGAAGAGCGACGAGTGAACAATGGGCGAACCTGGAGCCATAAGCCATAGTACTTGAAGGAGGACGGTTGTTGGAAAGGGGAGGAGGAAGAGAAGAGGACGGAGGGGGGATCTTCGAGCAGCACGACAGGAGTTGTAGACATTCGAGTAGCTGGACAAAACATAATGATTAGTGTGAGCTGTGGTGTGTCCAATGGTAGAGGTTGAAAGACTACCTGGTAACAATGTTGAAAGCCAGTGCTAATCCACCAAAAATCATGAAGGCTTCATTAAGTCTGACATTGCGAATGTGCAGTGCAACCCATTCGATTTGGTCAAGATGGGCGAATGTTAATATGCCAGTATCCCACACCTCGGGTCCTAGTCGTGTGTCAGTCCTGCAGCCTTGTTTGGTGTCCCACTGTTTAAAAAATTCACCGTATGTCCCGGAGATGATGAAGATGGCAATTATCATCAAGATTCCTTCCACTGGGCCCGAGAATACACCGAGGAATAGCTGACCTTATGCGCTAGCATCAGCGTTAGCTATCTAACAAATACAGCACGCCACCTACCGGTGTGATATTCCTCCCATGTAGTGAGGTAAAAATTAGCAAGAGTCGCGACCTGTGACGCGACAGTCCACCATGAGCGACCGAGGTTGAGTGCACGGGCGGCGAGGAGGACCTCGAGCTACGTGCACGATTACATTTAGACATGTATCGCGAGGAGTACAAAGAAGACAATTAATTCACTGTAGTATTTATGGCATCGCAACCTATCTCCAAAGAAGCGTTGAGCTGGAGCGATGGCACAATCTCAACGATTGTTTACCCACCGTGATCAAACATCTCGCCCAGCGGCCCCGCCATGCCTGTACGTCTAGCCTGCTTTCTGAGCAATGGATAGTTACTAACCGAAATTTTGTTGGGGAAATAGGCCTCCCGTACCCATCGATAGCATCAAAACTTTGATATATGAAGAGACCCGCCGCCCATCTGCTCTGCGATCATCTCAGCCGAGGGCGTCAACTAAAAGAGCACTGAACCACTTGCGTGAAATATATCCAGTGTGGAGGGCCACTTGCACCCTCTTTCTCAGCGAGGAAATGTGGGTCATAGTATAGCATGGTCAGGAAGTTAATCAAGACCATGCAAAGGCCCAAGAGGGTAATCTATCGTCATAAACAGTATCAGCTACACGATTTTCTAGTCGTTGACGAGACTTGCGGTATTAGGGGCGACCCATAAAGGCCATATTGTAACGAGACGGTTCCAGAACGGATTGAGGAGGTACTTTGAGATGGGAGATCTGCACAGGAGTCGGACATGCTAACAAAGAATATGCATGGAACCTCACTTATCAATGCCCCTGTATGAATAGTTAGAAAGTCGATTAAGAGCACGCTGTGTGATATAACCCATGACGCGCTCGAGGCGTGGCAGTCACCGTATACTTTTCTCCGAGTCGCCGCGCGTCACGAATAAATTATATCATGCTTGTCACTACTGGTATCTGTACAACAAAACTCAAAATTATACAAGAGTCATCCCGAGAGGACCATTTAAATACGTGATGTCTAGAGCGTGTAGAAACCGTACGGACAAATGCGAGGGGTAAAAATGTCGAACGGCTGACGTGCAAAATATGCCGGAAATAAACGGTAGTGAAAGTTTCCCGGAAAAACCAGGTGGTTTCACATGCAACGAAACGAAGTTCTCCCGGACATATATGGTATCTGGTTAAAATCCACCTAAACAGCCAGAATCGGGCGGCACCTCAGCGGAGAAAGATGCACGTCGCGGCCGGCGCGAGCATGCAAGTGGTGCACGGCTCCTCTCCCCTCCAGAAAGCGAATGAGCGCGGCCTTGCCTTTCACAGTCGCGCGTAGAACCATTACGCTTCCGTTCAAATGGGGGCGGGAGGGGGTGAGGCAGGAAGGCGAGGGTAGCCTGAACGTGATCGTGAGGTTCCGAATCAACGGGGGTATTGTCGACCGAAGGCATTGGCGGACGACCACGATTCGAGTTGATGTCGTTGGGAGAGGAGAGCAAGTCGTCCGAGTCGTCGGATTCAGACCAGCCCATCTCTGGGGTTGAGGATGGCACTGGGATTGAGAAATAATCCAACCTAGCAGCGCCCTGGTCCGATTCCACGCGAGGGGTGTCGTCGGCGTTGTCATCATCGCTCTGCATCTCTCCTGGCTGTACAGACTTGAGAAGACGCGCCTCGCCCCTCCCTTCGGTAAGCACATATGTCCTGTCAGGACAATGGCGTTGGGGCAACGAACAAACGTTTGGGCTGACTACGATGGCTGAGCGATCGTAGGTTCTTGCGGAATGTGCGAAATATGTGGCTGATATTTCTGGAGTCGGCGGGAAATGAACATGTCCTCGAAGGGCAGGATTAGTAGTGCCTGGTTGTGACTCTGCCGGGGGAAGGCATTTGAGGATGGGACGACGAAGGGACATGCGGTATGAGAGAGAGGGAGGAGGTCCAAACCGCGCACTAAAGGGCGAGGGGAAGCTGCATGAGGCTTGACAGGGGTGGGTTAAAAGCAAGTCTGTCAACACAAGCTTAGTTTTTTGTTTGTACAGCGTCCGGGTAACCATAGCCTGCCACTCGGAAGTTCGTTCTGCCAAGCCAGCTCCACCTTGATAATTAATCTCAGCTGATCGACCTTCCACCTAACCTAAAACTCGGTCACTTTGCCGCGAGCTGGCCGTAAATTCCAATTACGAGTGCCGCGACTCTCTACCCAGAACCGTTTTGTGACGCCCCCTCCCGCAGCTTGCGACGTCCAATCCTTCGTGTAGTACTAGATGATGGTGCCACTATGCCAGCTGGACAACTCGATGCAATCGAGATCCATGCAGTATCTGATAGGTTCCGATTTCAGACTCGGAGCATGTAAACAGCTCATACAATATCCGCCTTGCCCCAAAGGTAAAGAACCGCGATATAGGCAGCTATAAGGCGGTCAACGGTGCCGGCTCGGAGGCGGCACCAGATTCTAAAAAGATCTGGCCTTGAGGACAAGCTGGCACAACGTAAGATTTAGTGAGTTACTACAAGTTGCAGCGCGAGCAATGGGTTTCGCTAATGTATTAACGCAAAGCCATTCATATACGATGCCAGCATAGAGGTTAGCCCTGCGGCATATACCCTCAGTCCCCTCAGTCCTCCACACCCCCGGCCCAGTACGCAATGACGTATGCATGGAAATTGAGGATGCTTATAATCAGGATGTCATCGTTATTGGCTGTAGCGTGCATGAGACGGTCGGAGCGCTACCACTGCCTACCTAATTGGATGCACTTCGAACTGAGATCAAGAATCCGCATATTTCGCGATAGAAAGTTGCTGTTCAGACTTTCACAGTCTTTCAGCCACCGAACTTACGACAGTTGCATCAATATGACCGTCACCCACAGCATGACGCGCATGTATACCTGCGATGAAAAGCGAATTTGCGTGTGCCACACTGGTGCCACCGACATCTAGCTTCTGATAGTATGGTAAATTTGGGAAACTCTATGATTATGAATCTAGTTTCGCGGCATAACAGAGCGAAATTTGTTGCAGTACTCAACTTCACGACCCGAAATGATTTTATGAAGTGAGCCTTTTTTAGATAAATTAAATCTGGATTATGCTACTGTCCACACTTTCAGGGTGAGAAGACACCCTCTCCATTTTTATACTGTATATGAGGAAGAATATATGTTGAGTCCAGCTCTTTGTGCAGAATAGACTGGCATGGTCTTACGCTAGAGCTTTAGTTTCGATTGAAATTGCCCAAGGTTCAAAGTAAGGAGTTTCGTCCCTGTGTTCCAGTCAGGAATATGGCGCAAGATAGAGAATACGACCTGGAAGCTGGGAGTGCAGCCGTGCAACGCATTCACTTACAGACCCTTCCCACCTGCCTGAGACGAGGAACCACGCAAAAGCTTGAGATTACAGCAATTTTATTTCGTGGAGCTGGCCAGGACTTATTCCTTTGGATGCAATATCAGCAGCTGTCGTTGAAGCGGCGTCGCTGTGTACAACGAGACCATCCACTGCGAAGTGTATCATTATTTTGACCACAAAGCAGGTGTACTGTCTCGAAGAGACGTGAACGAGCAGTTGGATTTTTTTTGCCACATTTCGGGGTGGAATATGGGCAAGAGCTTTTACATGCTCGCGCAACCCCAACGGCTGCTACTCGTAGGAAAGCTGGGACCCCACCTAATTCTAAAAGCAAAAACCAGGCTCTTTTGTGCCCTATGACTGATGCATAACTAGTGAGTCCCTCCCATAATTAAAATGATCACATAAATACATCGAAACGGTGGACCCGCGCCTGAAATTCCTTGCAATGGCTCTGGAGCTGTTTAGTGTCCCGTTTCCATGCAGTGGATGCTTCCGTTTTCCGTCTTTCATGTGCCAGCTCGACGGTGAACCCATGGCCCGCCTTCTGCGCGAGGTTATAAAGGAAATCAATGAAGACAGCTGATGCCTGTACGATGCCTCAGACTTATGTAAATAGCACGGGTGCGTGATGTACAGTACTTCGGCTTCGTCTTTACTGTTTCCATGTCTTTCTTAGGCGACTCCGGTGGCTGTTCTACGTCAGATATAACTCTCCTTGATATTGTAGTTCAATCTTTGACCTTTAGGGTTCAACGCCAATTGGCCATCTATGAGACGCTGATGAGTGGAATCATGCTCCTCCGGCCGGACATGGGAGTAACGGGATTCCAGGAATGTTTTACCTATATGCTGTGGAATGACTCGAACCAACTCCAGGATGGCTGCTGTAACCCTGCTGCATGCATCACGAGGCCCAGCTGGTAAACACGGGTAAGTACCACTAAATACCGATTGGACTGCGGACATACTAGGATTCGAATTGTGGGTGATCATGCATGCCAGTGCCAAAGGCTGTATATACCAACGTGGGAGTCGGTGGCCCTTGAGGTGGAGTAAGCACCTTTAGTGACCCCGTCCCGATGGCCCGCCGTGACGCCCTTGGCACCTGAAAAGCGGTAACTTGGCACGAATGATGGCATGAAAGGGGACCAATGAGTGTACACGACCAATGCACAATGGAAACCTGCAACTTCGTCAAATGATTATTAGTAGTACATACTAGTACAGCCAGTGATGATACCCCTCCCCCCACCCCACCCCCACCGAACCCCTTACTGTCATTGACGCAGCTGTTTCAATTTGTCATCCACCGGTCAGTAAACGAAACGTCACAAACAAAGCAGTGTATGCTACCTGCGGGCTTTATAAGTGGTTGTTTTCGGCAGTCCACTTATGTAATCAAAGCCACAGGCGCTCAGCGGATCTTCGAATGCAGGTTTCAAATTTCAACACGTGAGCGCGTTTTGGGTCAAAGCAGGACGTTGACCCGACACAACAGGCAAATAATGTCTACAAGTTTCAATCCACTTGGTCTAACGTTGGGCAGTCACCGCAAAATCATCCCCTTCCACCCCATTTCAGGGAGTGAGCACTGAGCAGGGATATGGTTTCATGCGCAGGGAACAAGCTCGAGCCGCCGCTGAGCATAAGCATCACCGAGTTTCGGTGTCCAGTCGGCATGTGAACAACCGGCTCTGCGTACAGTTCCGGGGGAAATGCTATGCAGCGGCCCCATGACGTTTCACTGCATGGGACCGTAAATGGGTTGATTTCGACATAACCGCCTTCTTATGTACAGAGTATAAAAACCTACCCCAGTCATCCTTGTTTAGGAAAATGACTATCTTTTTCCAAAGTTACACCCAATGCCCTCCTTCCCTCTAGGAAGCGACTTCGTGCCACTCATGGGACCCGATGAGTTCACTGGTACGTCATGCCATTGAGTGGTGGCTCAGGTTCTGCCTAACGTCGTGTATCAGCCTTCGACGCATATATGGCTCTGGCCTCGCCCGTCCACCCCGATGCGAGTTGGCCATCACATGCATTCAGTATGCCATTTATGCCACAGTTCTCTCAACCCGCCGAATTTTCTTCCTTCGCCTTGGGGGCATCAGGGGTGCCTGTTTACCAGGCGGCGATACCTTCGACTAATGAAGGGGATGTATACCCTCCTCCGATCGACTGGTTTCCCCAGCCTAGCTTGGATAGTGCCTCAGGGAGCAACATTACGATACCAGCGACTCCTGCTGCGATGACCCATGACTATCGCCGTCTTCCTGGCACAGAAGACGAGAAGCTGGACGTATGGTTGGAGATCTCTATGGCCTCCGGCCTAGGGAGGAAGACGTTCCAGTGCAAGTGGCAAGACTGCGCCACGGTACCTTTCACGGGACTATGCCAGGCATACACGCACGTCCGCAAGCATCTTGGCCAAAAGAAGCTGTTTGGGTGTGTTGCCTGGTGAGTGACTCCTGAACGGTACTGCTACGAGAACGGCGACGGCTAGACGTCGTTACAGCAACACGCAGTTCGCAACACGTGGTGCTGCTAAACGACACAGTCTGCAGATGTCCTTTCAGTGCTCCGTCTGGTGAGCTAACAGGCCAATAACCAAGTCGTGATGGGATACTGATAGAGAACCTACTTAGCGAGAAAGTGGTTAAACGGAGAGACTATTGGCTCAAGCATGAGCGGGAGTGCGCTAACAAGCGTCGAGTTCTCTGAAGTTGTTCGCAATTGGGACGCCTTAGACTGGGACTTTGAATTGAGACCGTTCCTGATCATGCACCTCGGAATTAGTCTATATCTTATATTAGAGCCTCATAGTCAATGAGTGGATTAAGTTTACTTACTACTTTATATTCATCGCCAGAAATGACCATCTGGGAGGGGTCGTCTGAATTGAACCGATAGGACAGACATTGTTGAACTGAGAACGGTGAGCGCTTTGGATGGCAATGACAGGATTGACAACCCAGTCCTTGAGAGCACATGTTACCTGTTGAGAGACATGAAATCAGGAGGGAGGAAACAAAGATGAAGATAGAGTCGGTCGATGGGGCAGTGACGATGCTAGCTGAACATTGGGTCACAAACATCAACGATGACTGGGCGTACTGTAAATCAGACTCTGATTTCAGAAGGATTTACAGATAGGATCTGCATGTAAGTACAAGTCGCCCTGAGGCGTGGTGGGCGACAGGTTCACAGACCCACTCTTCAAGCTTGTCAAGGGACGGAAACAGGCGGTAGGGGGGATTAAACGCACCGTGCATCCGAGGGCGACTATTTATTGAAAGTGATGCACTGCCTGTGGCCAGGGCAGAGACGGAACCAGCGATGAAGCGGTACCTGCTGTGCAAACGATTGTTCCGAAAGCTGTAGCACACGTCACGGCAGACTGACATGACCTCGCCACACACAGCTAACACTGCCGTCGATAGTCAAGAAAACAAAGGGCTTTAAGGGAGTCACGAGACGGTCATGTCTGCACTGGTCTTGGTAGACACCGGGTCTGGTGAGTGGTGACGCCAGGTCAGTGCCGCGCGAGGTGGCCGCCCTGCCCGCAGTACTGTAATATGCTGGCACCGTGCTGACTGGCTGGCTCACATCGGATCGACCGCACGTGTCACAGCTTCCGTCAGTTGTTTACTTATCCTCGGCTTCGAAGTTGTAAGCGGCAGCTAATCTTAGCTAATGAAACAGACCATAATTGGTACCTTGTATTGTGCTAAGCGCCGGACCTCGAATCATACTTAATAGCCGTTCACCTCAACTACCATCGACATCCCCAGCCTTCCCTTCTCCTGTCAAGGTTTAATCTAGCTAGCTAGCTAGCTCACGCCGAGATAGGAGTTCCTAAATTTACACAGTTTGATCCCTTTACTTGTTGCGCTTTGACGTGTCTCGCCCATAGTTTTACATCTTCGGTCTAAGTCTACCACGCAGCTCCTCCCGCAAGCATGTCAGCTCCCCTGCCTGTACCCGATGAAGACACCATTTGGTCCCTAGATGCTCTCGCCGCGTTGTTCCAGTCGCCGTCTTTATTTGGGTCCCACGAACTTCCAACAATCCCTGACCACACAATCCATCATGATGCTCAATTCAACGTTTTCAGTTCGTGATATGCGTTCTATGTCTAATTATCAGACGGCTCATCCATGCCAAAAATTAAAAGCTGAACAAGCGATGCTTAATACCGGGTGTGAGATGTTCATGCCCCTCCCAGAATCGCGTGCCGCCACGGTATACGATGTATCGTCTAACCAGATACTCCACGCATGCCGACGTCTGCCCAACACAGACAATGAGACGCTGGACTCATGGTTAATAGCCTGTGATGATTCGGAGCCAAAGTCATACAAATGTGCCTGGGCAGATTGTCTTGCGGAGCCGTTCGAGGGGAGGCATAAAGCACGGATCCACATTCGCAAACACCTAGGGATCAACAAACTATACGAATGCGTTGTCTGGTGAGTGCAAGAAGTTCCTCAACTTGAAGTAACGTAAATGGAAACCGATGTTGCCCAAGTCACAAACAATTTGTATCCCATGGGACGGCCAAACGGCACACCAACACTCAACGCAAGGCCTTTGCGTGCAAGATCTGGTGCGAGCTCTTTCGACGTTCGCAAATACTCAATATCGACGTTTCCTCAGCCATAACGAGTTTGCGCGGAAGGACTATTGGCGCGTACACGAACGAAGATGCGCCCAGCGCCACTTGGTTGAGCCTCTACAGGCCGGCTTTGACTTTGAGTCTAGCAATGCCACGACGTAACGTGTGTGAGACAATGCCCGTTTCCTTGACGCAGGCTCACTCACCCATGCAATTTATCAGGGACACTACTACCTCATGGCTTTGGAATTTATTCAATAAGAAACTAATAATTAATATGCAAGGATGTCGATAACGATTAGAACAAGAAGGGAATGGGAGGCAGTCTGGATGTTGATCGGACAATGACGCTAGTGGATGTCAAAATAACTTCAGTTTGTTCGCCAACCTGCTCTGGGCCTCTGCCCGGAGATGACATTGATAGGTATGTGCTATCCTAGCCAAATCAGAGGTCAGGAACTGAAAACCTAGATAACCAGAATACCAAACAAATCGTGATTGAAACGCTGGAGAAGAGCGATGAATGGACGGCACGAACAAGAAGCGAATAAGAGGGGAAGTCTGAATATCAGTCGGACAATGTCTGTCAAAGCAATTTCATGTTGTTCGCCAACTTGCTCTGGGCTGTTCCCGGAGGTGACTTTGACGGGTGCGTGTTTCCCTGGCCAACTCAAGAGGTCAGGAACTGAGAGCCTAGATATCCAGATTATCAAACAAAACGCTCGTTGGCGCGGTGTCGACATCGTGTTTTGAACGTAATATGCGGAGGCTAGAAAATATCGAGGCTCCCTTGACTTATAAGAGTTGCGGGGATCTGCATGCATCGATATTAGATCGATACGTTCGAATCCATCGTGGAAGGAAGGTCTGTAGATCAACTTTTGGGGTAAGTAGATGCGTGCGGTTTCCACGTACGTACCTTCATGGAACAGCTTCAGCCTCAGGGCAGGCATCGATGCCAGTGTATCGATCCTGATCATGATTTACGATTTTGAGCTTCTCACTCATACCACCATCTGACCTGCAGGCCTGGTATGAGTGCCAGCGCCGGTCCCAGACCTGAACAATACTGTAAGTTAACTTCCGCAACGCCGTACAACATCCACTATTAATCTTCTCAAGCTTGGCTGGCGCACCATAAATCCTTTGGGATCGGCACGATGTTGTTTTAAGGGTCATGGCAACGGTTTACATGGAGGGTTTTTTTTACGTATAAAGCTTTACTGTAATCCCCACTGCCGTTGCTGCTTCACCGCTCACCGCTCACTTATAGCTGGCCACCTTCAAGTGCTTCTGTACTGACGAGACTCTGTGGCACTTGACATATATCCAAAATTCTCGACGAGATGCTCGCAAATGAGACCGACCCAGAGCTGGCTCTCTTGGGTGGAGACTCTAATGGTGATGAATTCGACACCAATGGCGAGGCGAATCACGCACACATAACGGCACCCATGGTCACGGGCGACGTTTGTGATGCTATGGGAAGCACGATTTTTCCACAGAGAGCCGTATACGGCAGCATACTTGATGCTAGCACCGGGGTCCAGGTGAAGTCTCGCAAATTGTACATCAACACCAATTCCCCGTTCAGCGGTATAGTATGCGGTGTACAAGTAAGATATGATTTTTCAAATACAGTGTAGACATGTGACATGTTGAATGGTCTTTGGTAGGGCTCCGGGAAGAGTCATTCCACCTCTGTGCTTCTGGAAAGTTGCCTCATAAGCGACAGGCGCTTGGGCACACTTCCAGAGCCACTGAGCGCATTGCTGTAAGCGGGTCTGATTCGCAATACCGTAAAAATATCACTGACCATGTAATTAAACCAGCTTCCACTTTGATACAGCAGCTGGTGCTGGAGAAGTCCCGCCTTGTGAGGCAGCATACATTGCGTCGCTCGAGGCAACGCTCAGGGGCAATGCAGCACCTCCCAAAGTTGTTGTTTTGGTCCTGTAAGAGTATACGATTGCAGAGATTGTTTTATTCTGAGGTGTACTTTCAGACCTAACAGTCTTGATATAATGCGGGGTGTATACTCTACACTTCCAGAAGTCGAAGTAATGCCGTTGCATTTTGCACCGGAGGACCTTAGCGGGGGTAGAATATTGGCTATGATGAAGGTAGAGCAAGGCCAGAGTAGGTTCATTTAATTACCATGCTAGTGTGTGAACGTTGACCCGCCCAGGTATGCCCCTCTATATGGAATGTATTATGTCGATCATACGGGACATGGTCCCATTTTCGTATGACGAATTTCGTACACAGCTCAAGCAACAGAAATTCTCTGCGGATCAGCAGAAGATGCTCGATCTACGCCTGAGCATACTGGATTCATGTCTTAAAGGAGGAAACGCGTACAATCGTGTTTCGATGCATTTCGAAAAGGGCCAGCTGACAATCATAGAGTAAGTGTGAAACGCAGCTTCAAATTTAGGAGAACTTACATAGCACCGGAAGCTTGTCTTCGCCATTCATGGACGCATCTTCGGCATGCGGATTCTTTGATATCATTCTTGGACTCTTTATTCAGGCTAAACCGGTAGCATCTGGCAGGCTCGTGGGTAGGTATTTCTACACGTTTCGAGGCACTGCTTGTGATTGAATACCCGCCAGTCCTAGATGAAGCTCACAAGGTGTGTAGACTGTATACAATGGAAGGATCATTTACGAGGAGAGCACCCAGTATTTAACCAACAGCGGGAGTTCCTCTCGCTTGACAGACTCCCTCCTTACTGTCATTCGGCAACAACGCCACTTAGGCACTCGTGTCTTGATTTCGACGCAAGAACCAACTGTGGTTCCATCCACATTTATAGCTCTTTGTTCATTCGTCATCGCGCATAGATTTTCCTCCCAAAAATGGCTGGACCACCTCAAAGCACATATTTCCGCTGTGAATGCGGAATGGGATTCAAAAGTATGTTGGTCTTTATACATGTTTTTGCCATTATATCATTCAACGACATGAGAAAAGGTGGTTAATCTGAAGACTGGAGAGGCCATGATTTTCTCAGCAGAAGCGTTGGTCCTACGCCAGGTTCTTCACGATCGTAATGCCTCACCCGAAAACGTACACCTTGAGGAGGTTGCACCGTTGGGGCAGGGGTATCTGAAGGTTCGCTCCAGAAAGCGAATCACAGTGGACGGTGGTCGTTCCGTGTTGGCAGCAGAATCCCCCCTCCACACACCAAGTGTGATGTCTAGCGAAAGATCGATTAGCCCCAGCCTGCAGTCTGTCGCAGACGCTCTGCGGATACCAAGTATATCACGGATTCTGGAAACCAGCCCGGAGCCAGCACACGCGTCTAATCTTCCCGGCCCTGCTAGTTCGTTGTTTGGGGGTATCTTTACTCCACGGCGAAGTCGAAGCCCGGGTTTCGGAACGGGAACGATAGCTGAGACTAGGTCTGTAAGCCCAGCTAGTCCCCAGTCGCCGGTGTGTCCCCGGTCGCCGGTGTCTCCTCAGTTGCCGGCGTGTCCCCATGAATACATTCCTCTTGCGGAAGTCATGCGAACATTTCTGGCTGGTCATGTGGCACGACCCAGACGCACTGAGGTTGCGATGGCGATTTACAAGAGACACCCGAATGCCGTGCCAGGAAGAAATTTTAAAGCGTACATATCAAAAGCAGTGGCCCAGGGTGTGGTTGCGGTGAGGGAAAACGACACACTTGAGCTGCTTATTCGGTGAGTGGGATGAACAATTTACGCGTTCCATCGGGCTCCGACTGTTTAGCTATTTTGGTTATCTCTGTATTCGCTTTGACAACGGCTTTGGAACGGTTTGGAAACAAGCAAATATGATAGAATACTGCAGGCTGTGTATTACTCTGTGTACTTACTATGTGATGTGCTTCCAGCCTGTGGGAGAATGGCCATCCAGTTTCGACTTTGCGCTGGCTCGATGGACGTGGTGAAGCTGTGTGTGGTTGGGCAGCTCTGAGTCAGAGGGTGCGCAGAGAAAGGGCTCGCCGCTTGTGGGGGGCGGGACATTTTAAACCTGTTTGCAGTACCTAATAAGGCGCATGTTGATTTTGTGCACACTTTAGCTGCCAGACTTCAACCAGCAATAGCTCAATGATTATTGCACCGATTGCTTTGAAAATTTGTATCTGAGTTTATGTAGATACTGGGCAGGGCATAGAATAATAATATCTCTAAAAAATCAAGTCATTTAAAATTCCCATTTTTTGCCATCAGGTTGAATGAATACCACCTATTTAAACAGCCACTGTGAACTCAGTTCATCACTGATTCCTCCAATACATTATAGTAGCATTGAACACACCTATATTAAGGTCATGAACCACTCATGTTCATAATAAATGCCTCTGAAGGATGCAGAGGCAGTGAAGTGTGTGAAATAGCTCTTCTGCAGCCAAAAATGTGAGTTTCAAATAGCTTGATTTTTAAAGATGTTATTATTCTGTGCCCTGCCTATGGTGTATGTAAACTCAGATACAAAATTCAAAGTAGTCGGAGTAATATTCCGCAAGTTATTGCTGTTTGAAGTCTGGCAGCTAAAGTGTGCGCAAAATCAACGTGCCTTAGGTACTGAAAACAGGTGTAAGTCTGCGCGGCTTTGCTTCACTGCAGTCCGTTTTGAGCGATTGCTGCCGCCATACTTAGCCTGGAGAGGGCTTTGGATGATAGCTCTGAGAGCTCTTAGGAGCTGTGGCTTAACTCCTCTCAGTGGCATTGGTCTGGCTAGTTATGTTACAAAGTGGTGGGGGTTATTATGGGGCGGGGGGTTGGAATGTTGTGCGACGGGCGGGCGTGTGGGTGAATTAAAGACAGAGTGAAATCGAGGTGCTATTGTTTGAGGCTGGTGGTGGCGAGTGTGGAAGAGAGACGAGATGGAGCTCCGCCGCGCTTGGCGCTCATCTGGACACCGGTCGAGTTCGGATCGCGCGGTGCCTACAGCTATCCCGGGCGTCTGGAGATCCGAGGGCTTCGAGGACATTTTGTGAACTTGAAAAAAATTCACCCACGAACGAACTGAGCGCTGGCCCGACTGAGCTGAAGGGGAGATGAAAGATCATTAGAAATGAAGACGTATACTGTACCAGCTCTCAGAGATGCGTAACCAGGAGGAAAAAGACAGCTCCCGCACGTGTGAGCGGTTTACCACGCGAGCGCCACGCGTGTCGGAGGCTGATAATCGATCGACGCGACTTTCAGCGAGCTGAAAGCAATATCAGTTGCGATGAGCGCGGCATCGACAATCCTTGCCCAGGGCTCCTTTCGGTATCTGTAGTTATTTACGCTGCGAGCTCTATTGGAGTGAAATTTTCCCCTTGTCTTCTTTGTCCCACGGTGATGACACAAAGACTACAAAGGGACCACTCGATTAGGTCCGAAGTATGGCACGTGCCATCAAGCCGCCTTCTACTATACTTACGCTTCAACATGCCTGTTAAAATCCCATCGCTGCTTCATTTCAACCCTATCCACGCTTGCCCTCTCCGCCCACCCCCGGCGTGGTGTCCTCCTCCTTGCTCCCTGCACGCCTCTGCATCCTGTCTCTTTCCTTGTATCGATCACAACCAGCACATTATGTTCTTGAACATACATCAAGCCCGGGAAACAGTCCCAAACTCCAAAGATATGTCAATCGACAAAGCTGAACTCGTCGCCATATTCTTGGAGTGTGTCATATACGGCAAGGCCATCCCTTATCCTCACCAGCCCCCTCTCGCTCATGTCTTCATCTTATTCCCAGGTGTCGAAGCCTTGACCTTCGTTGCCACCGTTTACCTTTTACACGGTGCCAAGCGCACCCGCACTCTCATGTTCAAGTTTTCTTCTGTAGTTCTCATGTTCATGATGAATACCATTGTGAGTTTCCCTCGTCCAACCTGTCGTGTCTGTGTCCTTATTTCCCCCAGCACATCGGAGCCGTATTCCGCCGTATACTCAATGCTTTTGTTGGTACCCCCAATGATCCTCTCCCGGATGCTGCAGCGTATCTCGCCGATCTCGCCGGTTTCCTCTATCGCTTCATGAACATCATCTCCGTCATTCAGTTCATTTTCCTTGACGTCCTGGTTGTATGTGTCCTTGTTCCTGCCTGCTTTACTTGCTGTCTCATACGTGTCTGTAGGTATATCGATGTTACATGATTTGGGAAAAGAAGATTGCTGTAGTGATTGTACCGTCCGTGGGGGTTCTTGCCTTCCTTGGTACGTACTCATCGCCTTTCTCGTCGCGCTTTGCTGAGCCTTGCTGATATTATTAAAGTCACCGGCATAGGCGCTATACATGCCTTTGCCACAGACACCACCGACACCGTTTTTACCGGCGAAACCAGGTCATGGGTCTCTGCCATGCTGTGCATAACCTTATTCACAAAGCTTGTATGCTTTGGTGCGCTCATTTAAAACTTACTTTCCGTCACGTGTCTTATTTCCGTCACACCAGCTACTGTCCTTACTGCAACCATCCTTCCGCGACCTGTCTCTTCCTGGCAGTCCGTTTACCTCCGAATCAACCGCCACCCGAATGCTTACAAGGTACTTACTGGCGGGCCCTTCACATTGGCTGTTGTTCTCATATACTGTTTCTCCCTTCAAGGCCGTCCTAGTCGGAATTGAGTGCGGCGGTCTCGCCGTTTTGGGAGCCATCATACTCATCCCTATGTACCTCTCTGGGCGGAACGCTCAGGAAATCATGCTCGCCGCCATGTCCCCTTTAACAGGCGTATCTTTCCTTCTCATTGTCATAGCAGGCCTCCTAGGGCTTACCCCTTCCATCTCCGGCCCCTCCCCCCGACGCAGGTTCGGCGGCATCCCCAACGCACGTTTCAGCATACCTCCTATCTCCGTCTCGCCCGTCACTTCGCCATCTTCCCGTTTCTCCACCGGCTCGGTTTTCAATTCTAAATCTCCCTCGTCCTACTCCTCGGCATCTCCCAGCACACTGGCAGACTCGGAGTACAACGGCAAATCTTTCCCCAAGTCAACGGCGAAGATGGCCGAGCCGACGTTGGCGTACACGGATCCGCGCTACTCCCGCGGCGTCGTGCGCCGGGAGCCGCCTCCATTCAGCACCGCATTTGCTCACCATGAGCAGTCCTTAGACGCTGGCTCGCGCGAGACATTGCCGTTTGGGGATGGGGATTCACTTCACATATCCGTTTCTTCGCGCCACGAGGTAAATACTATCCCTGAACGATCGGCCTCGACCGAGATTGGCTCGGGGGATGGTATTGTGGTATCACAAAAGGAATATGTTTCTTGATCTATGGACTTCCACTGATAGATGGGGCCAGCTGTCGAAGTACCCTACAACCCTTCCTATCTTTATCGTTTCAGGCCGAGTCTGCGGCAACGAATTTTTTTTTTTGGTTTACTCAACAACCTACACTGCTCATTCCTTTTCCTTTGATCTTCCTTTTCTCTCAAACCGCTGTATTAGGGTTACCGAGGTGTACGTACCTGTGTATCATAATAAGATATCCAACGCGCTACAGCGTAGAAGCATGCTGCGAGCTTCTGGAATAGTCGAACTTCTTATAATACTGTAATAACTAAAGATACACTTGTTCCGAGTCACGCCCCTCAGCCCTGCGCCTCCAGCCGTTTGATCCGTCGGACCAGTCCTCCTACAGCGACAGGCCCAGCAATAGTGCACAGCACGATCGCCCATACCACGACGAGATAGAGCTCGTCTCCCGTGCCCGGCACAGACGCAGACGCATGCGACGAGGCAGATGATGACGAGAAGATGCCATGGCTCGCCGCGACCGACGCAATGAGAAAGCCAATCTCACCCCGTGCAGCCATGGCGAGACCAAGCAGGGCGGGGGAATAGGCGCGGAGCGCTCGTCGCTCGGGCGGGGTCGATGGGGAGGGGCAAGGCACAGCGGTGGGCATTGGAGGGCTACGAATGGGTCGGTCGTGACGATGTGGCTCTGACTCTGGCTCTGGTTTTGGCTCTGGATTCGGCTGGGGTGGGGCCGCACTGGGAGAATTTTCACCAATGGGTGCGGCATCCAGCGCGGAGGGCACTGTGTCTGCGGGGACCGCTGGGGCTGTGATGTCTGCGACCGTCAGGTTTTCTTGTGTTCGTGGGGACTGAGAAACAACGCGAGCGTTATTCGAAGGGTCCGGAATGGAGCCAGTAACTGTTTTTGCGTTTGATGTTTTCACTTCTACACTGCTGGGAGAGATGCCTGTCCTTGGCCCGCGGCTGAGTATACGTTCGGTTTGCCGTTTCCAAAGCCCACTGATGGAGAAGGAAGGGCGCTGCTCAGGCGTTGGCTGAAGACATCTAGGAACGAGCCATAGACCCGTAGCCGTCTTCGCCAGAAACATCATCAATGCGTACACGAGTCCCTTCCAGACAGTCGTCGCGTGGAACATTTGGGTTATCGGCATTGAAAACCCAATGGACGCCTAGCATCCCAAGGAGTAAGAGAGCAATCCTAGAAGCAGGGTTGATGAGCTCACGAAAAAGAATGGCTTGAGTATCTGCTCCGTAGAGAGACTATAGAATCGCTCGTATATTTGGAGGCCCGTGTGAGGAGTTCTACGTACCGCAGCATTTGCCTCAGGATGTCCGGGTTCGTCATTGGGAGCTTTATGTACGTCCTTGTTCGGTACAACAGCATCTCCCCACCATCGTACCATTACCCCCGCAACGAAAGCCGCCAGTAATGCCGATGTACCTGCGTAACTCCCAGACACTACAAGTATCAAGAGAAGTGCCGTGTGTGTGACTAGGGGAAAGTATACCCCCCCAACTGCCCTCTTCACGAGATGACTTCGCTCTGGTGACCACAGCCAGGATGTGACCGGCCTGTACAGCGGACGTAATATCAGGCGGCAGACGAGGACGACAATCAACACCAGGCCCACTGAGGTGCCTAACGCCCTACCAATCGTTTTGCCAAAATCACTAGCCGTACCCTGGCCAGTACTCAGCCCTGTGACAACCTGTAACATGACAAGCCCGACCACGTCGTCCAACATAGCAGCACTCGTCAACACCGTTCCTACTTCTGTGTTAAGAAGCCCACTGCTGGATAGTGTTGCGAAAGCTGTTCCAAGCGAGGTTGCAGAGAGGGAGGCGCCAGCGGAGAAGCATTGCAGTGGAGAGGCACCAAGTGGGATGAGTAGGAAAGATAGGGCGATGGGCAGGAGGATTCCAGTGAGGGCCACCAGAAGAGAAAGCATGAAAGAAGAAACGAGGGCGGAGAGGGAGGTTGAGAGCCCCCCTTCCAGTATATGTGTAGGTCAGAATCCATGGAAAGATGGGGATTCGAGTCACCTTCATATACCAAGAGGATGAGGCCCAAATAGCCCAAGTTTGACACCGTGGTCTCAACTGTATCATTCAGCAACTTTGCGCCCGGCGTTCCGAATAGTACACCCACGAATACCTGGCCAACCAGGCCACAGTAGAGTGCGGCATTGAGTATCGTGTTGGCGCCATTGAGCAGAAGCAGAAAGCCTGTTAAAACTAGTATGACAGTGAGGGACGGTTCCTCATAAGGATGCGACGACTGCATGACGGCACGTGGTCACATGACTGTAACCGGTACGCGTCAGGTCTGCACCATGAGCCGACGGACTCAGTCAGTTCGCAACCGCACAGTACTTTCACACAGTGTAACAGCGTCGGACGACCTTGGAGTGCTGCGTGAGGGCGAACCAAGCATCGAGGATGTGCTGCGGCAAGAGCTACTGGATGCGAGACGTGAGCACGACAAGGTTGGTTCCTCGCTGTCTGTCTATCATGCGCCATTAGAATAATGACCTCTCTGGAAACACATCTATACAGCTTCAAAGTCAGGTTGATTCGCTTAACGCAGCCTTAAGAGCTCGTCCGCCTATTGAAAGAGTGCAAGAGCTTGAAAAAGAATTCCAAAGTTTGGAACTGCTACTGCACGGAACTCAGCGGGAGAACGAACGGGCAATGGCTGAGCTCGAACGTGTAAAGAATCGAGAGAAGCTTATGGAACGAGAACTGAGAAAGTTCGCCGGGGACGATTGGGAAGTGGGTTGGATCAATTTGGCGAGTCTCGCCAGTGTCCTTCTGACCCTGAGCAATCCAGGACACACTTAACATGAGCACCGCTTTCTCTGCTATACCATCCTCTCGAGCCACGGGTTCCGGTGCACCTCGGGTTTCTCAAGCCGACAGCTCATTCCAGTCGACGGCTTCAACAGCGTCCATCACGGAACGACCATCGACCTCCCCATCTTCGGCGGAAGCAACACTGGCCCATATGGAGCAGATTCGTACGATGCTGATGGGTATGTCCGAGCGGTTGCAGACTGGCGAAGAAAAGCTGCAACAGGCAGTGGATCGAGCAGAACAGGAGAAGAAGAAACTCAGCGACATAATGCAAATTGAAACAGGTGTACCTGCTTGATGCACGTCAGAAAAGTCTTTACTGTAAGGCCCGTTGGTTTACTTTTGCTTTGTAACGGAGACAGCTCTACTGTTAAATACCTGCGAAACATAAACATACTATATACCCCTCTCCCTCAATGTTTTCTCAACAACCTTCTCGATCAAACTTCGCAACCTCTCTCCCGCTGAACCGGAAACCTCACTATCACCACCGAAACTAGCAATAACCGCTTTCTCTACGTATTTTCCAAGCATGTCAACCTCGATATTGACGGTGTCACCAACTGGTTTCTCTGCAAGAGTGACTTTTGCTCTCGTGTGTGCGATTAACATCACCCCGAATGTCCTATCCGTGTCGGAGACGGAGGTCAATGTCAGGCTATCGACACGTGTAAGTCTGATGCATATCCATTATGCATGCCACTTACGATGTTCCATCAATGGCTATGTAGCCTTTGGGTATGATGTAAGGCAGCAGAGTGGTTCCTTCAGGAAGTTGAAACAGAAGACGTATTGAATTTTCGTCGAGGGCGCGCGACACGATCGTTGCCGTGGAATCGACATGACCCTGCGTAGAAGAGTACATGTTGTCGTTTCAATCCTATGCTCAACAGTAATCCATGCATACCTGTACGAAGTGACCACCAAATCGTACATGGGCAGCCATTGCTCTCTCCAGGTTGACACGGTGTCCCACCTTCAACTGACCTTATTCCACTTTACAGCATACAATCAATGATCGTGGGCAAACTCCCTACCTAGGTCAGTCTTTTCAAGAGTCTCTGGTGCCAATCCGACTTTAAACGAATCCTTGGTATACTCGGTAACCGTCAAGCAAGCTCCATTGACTGAGATAGAGTCTCCAACATGGCAATCGTTTAAAATGTCTTCGGATTCCGAGATTGTCATGCTCCAGCCACCACCTCCACTCTCAGACACATCCAATGGAATGATGGATGAGACGAGACCCATGTGTTCTATCTATCAAGGGAACCAAGCTTTCGCTCAAGCTATGAGATACGCATTTATATTCGGAATGCTCACAAGTCCAGTGAACATGGTGAGCTTTCGAGCGGCCAAGGTCGAGTGACGAAGTGGACGATCATATTATATAAGCAACCCGGCTGACTGTCCACCGTTACGTGAATCTCGAGCTACCGTACGCACCCATGTAACTTTACCACTCAACGGCTATTCTTCTGTTTTGGATGGCCTGGAGCTTGGATGCATTTCGTTCGTTCTTGAAGGACAACACATATACCAATATTTGCGGGGTACACGAAGTGTGCTCACGATGATATCATCTCAACCCATACCTACCTGCAAACCAACTTCCCAGTGAATTCTCTGCAACGATGCCGAGAATACGAGCACGAGGCGCAGAACAATCCTTCCTCAGGACTCGGAGAAACCCTCAGTTCGCAGTATTATTGTCACTTGAAGTATTAACCATAGGTCCATTTTTACGCGAATATTCATGTCTTAAGTACCTTTACAAGCGTATGCGTCTGAGAAGTGCCCAGCTCAACTTCCGTAAATAACCTAGAGTAGTCTGCGAGGGTGGGAAAAAAACCGTATAAGGGCTCCCAAGAACAACATCAAGTGTGATATTCTTGAGACTGGGGAAGCGAACTTGGAAAGTTATTGCAAGGAGTGCGTTATATGGCGCACGATACTTCATCACGAGTACTAGCATCGAATATCAAGGTTATTGCCTGCTATCGGATCCGGTCATCATAATTTTAAAGCCCTTCGATATTTGATGAATGCAGTCAAATTCGTGAGCACGTCGTCCCCTCGAAGCCGGAGCTCCATGCCGCCTGCCTTGCGTCGATCAATACCTCGAACCAACTTTCTTATGCTGGGTAATGCGCGGGCCAAGGTATCAACCCACTGTCCTTGTCGGAAGTTGATATCATAAGGAGCAGTCTCATCCGAATAGATGTCGATAAGGGCCGAGGCGGACTGCAGACATGATTCGGGATATGTGGGTGACGAGGAAGATACCTGGGCCAGAAGATATGTGGATATAGTCTGAAGGAAGTCAGTTTCTCGTGGGGAACTCGTTAATGATGGATATTACCTTATTGGCTTCAATTGTCTCAACGTTCTGCGCCAGACATTCTAGGGTCCCTATACATTTGACTCTAGTCATATCATTGGCAGTCGCGTCACAAAACTCCATTAGGACTTGAACTTGCTCTGCATCAGGGACCTGTACGATTCCACTAAGCTCCAGCCAATGTGAGAAGGCGCCACACGCACCAATTGCCCGCGGCCGACTCTAGCAATTCCCCATAAGACCCCCAAAGCAATCCCCCATATTTCTGCCTTTTTCTCCATGCCTCTCGAGGCAACAACTTTGCCATCCTTTACAATTTTCCCTACTTTAGCTAGGGCGCACCAAACTTCGTTCCATATTGAGGTGACGGCCTCCTTATCTTCAGGCGAGATGACTAGTTCATCGCCTTGGGCCTCCTCGATCGCGAGAAACAGATTATTTAAGCACTCCAGTGCCCGGATGTGAATCGTACTAAGAGCTGAAGTGGTGGGTGGGTGAGATGAAGGTTCAAATGGGTCGGAGGGGAATGAGAGTGTCGTAGGATGAACGAGTTTTATCAATGGCCCGGTCAGTGTCCGGAGAAGGTTATTAGTGGACGTCCGGTCAAGCTCCGACAGTTTGCTTCTGCCATTCGCTGTCCGCTGTGCAGCCCGTTCTTCATCGACGTGTTCTGTCTCAAGGTCCATGTCCATTTCATCTTCCATCTCTGGATAAGCTTGTTCAAGCTGCATCAGACCTAGAAACAGATTACACGAGGAAGCTCAGACCTGGCGAATCCTCATCCAAGGTAGTGTCCGGCTCCGGCAACTTCGCGCATATCCCTGTCAATATCTCCAAGGCGAGCAGTGTGATCCGTAAAGTCTCCTCAACGTAGCCGAGTTCAACTTGTGAAGACGTTTTATGGTCCGAACGAGGAACATGTTCCAAGGATGGGTTTGTCAAAGGTGCATCTTGTTCAGGCTGTTCGGTCGCATCAATGGTACCAGAAAATATATGAAATCGGGATGAGATGTTAACTGACCAATGATTGAAGTAACTGCATTACAGATGCGGTGACTTCTTCCAAATTCAGTGAGAGTCTCGGAACCAACAGAGGTAAAACTATTGTATGATCAAGATCGATGGCCGATGCGGGCATGATAACAGGTAACGGCATGATGTTTCGCAGGATGCCTAGGGTATAGAGTAACGTATGGTTGTTGTTAGTTTTGTCAAGTGAGATCAGATCAAGATGATATACAAAAGAATTAAGCCTCACCGGAAACTAAAACGCGTAAAGCAGTCCATCGTGTCCCTCTGTTTCCCTCCTCTGATACAGATATACCAGGCGCCTCTATTTTGGCTATGTCCAAAAGGCTACTGACATAGGAGGATTCACTACGAAGACTCTCAATTGCTGGGTCATTTTCTTCAGTCAAGACATAGAGGCATTGCGCTAGCCAAGCATCAGGCAAACTCAACGGTCTAATCTGGAGGGAGATTACCTGCTGCGTTCACGGTACATAACGGTATATGATCGTGTGCCTGAAGAAAGGCCACAAGGAAGGGTACTAGGCTAATGTCATTCACGGCCATGAGCGCCTTGTTCGATGTCTCGCTGTTTCAAGAGGCCTTCATGAATGGAAACGCAGGGTATTGATCCTGAACTCACGATAGACACCAAAATATCGTTATAACATTCTCCGCGAATTCGTACACCAACCGTCGTGAGCCATCGGGTGCCTGTCTGGGGTTTTCGAGAAACTGCTGAAGAGTGACAGAGATCTTGACCGACAACCCCAGTCAGCGTTGAGCAGTGCAAATGATGACAAAGAGGTTACTTTAGGGGGAAAGGTCCGTAGAGGAGCTAAGATATTTTTGTTATACATCTCAGCGCAAATGTCATAACCACCGTCGATGCAAAGGTTCCTAAATGGGAAATTACCCCACGAAAATCATCGAAAAAGTGATTGAATTTGCTGTCGAAACATACAGAGGAAGAAACAGTAGGGAAAGCGACTGTACCGTACCGCAAGGCCCCTGCCGCTTCAATAACAACTTCCTCTATTGCATCTGATAAGCGAGTGATCAGAGCGCCGACAATGTTCTTCCCTTGAAGGAGCCTTCGTGTCGAAGGATCGTTCTGAATCAGATTCGACACGGCAGCGCACGCCCATATCCGTTCTGAGGTATCGACGCTTCCTAGCTTAAAGGGGTCTGAGATATTGACGAATAGTGGGGCAACTGGGAGCATACCTTTTGAATTATCGGCAAAATGGCCTCATTTTTGGAGGAAAGAGTCGAGGCAGAAGCCAAGCCATGAGGAAGGTGCGAGTCGGGAACTCGAACTGGATTATGTCTGCGTGTGGCCTTTTTCTTCTGAGATTTTCCCATCGCAGAGTCGCTCCCACAAATGACAATAAGTCTCAGTGGACAAAGATGGTCAAGACCTGGTTGTCAAAGAACACTGAGACCTGAAATGGAAAACTAGCAGGATCTGTCACACCGTGACATCCCCACTAATTAAATGGTCTGCGATCGACTGGCAGATTAAATGCTAGAACATGCATATTATGGCCCGGTCATAGGATACCATGAGACTCAGCTACAGAGGTAAGACGAATAGGCAGTCATTCGTAGACTTTTGCCAGAGAAGCGGGACAACTTTGAAAAGTATAACTAGTTGAGTGGCATAACAAAAGTGGAAGAGGCGCATGGGCGAGATAGATATGCGTGAGATGCAGGTAATGGTGGTGTGCGAATGCAGGAGTTGCGTTATAATGCAGGGAGATGGGATGATTGAAGAGGATGAACTTGAAAATTTGAGAAACGATGCAGAGAGATGGGCTCTTCGTTATGATGGGTTCCGAGATTTTGCAGAAACAGGTCAAAATATGAGGCTGGTGTATGATCAATAGCCGTAATAGGCACGCATCCTGTCGCTGAGCAAATGTATCAGAATGGTACTTTTGATGAAAACAGCGGACATACAATAGCCAAATGACTTTGGAACCAACACGACTTCCTCTAAGTGTTACAACGTGGCCACGGATAGCCTCGTAGAGGGCACTGCGCTGTTCCTTGTTTACCTGCACACAGAATGCTCATGAAAGAGAGATAGCATCAAGAAGTTAGACATACGTTGGGTAGAATTGTGCCGACAAGCTGACTCCCAATCGGCGAGAGCGCTATGTCTACCAGAGACGCGCGACGGCCACTGATGGGAGCTAGTGAGGACGTATCACATACGACGGGTAAAGACATAGACGGCCGCACCCTTTCGGAGGCTCACACAATCTCGCCACTACCTTGTCCAATACTTCGGGGCCCCCTTCCTTCAGGGCTTTCAGAACCGACTTAATGCTTTGTTCATGCGAAGCATATTGGCTGAGCCCGCTGACGAGATTTGCAACGGCAAGGGAGCGATGGTGCGGGGATCCGTGCTCGAGTACTAGAATATGTTCTATGTTTGAACCGAGACAAGAGCAGAATGACTCACGGTGCAAGATGCAGAAGTTCCCCCAAGCGTTGGTGACAACTTCCCCAAATGCCTCCTCGTCGAGAAGCTCCCCAATAATGAGCTCTTTGTCCGCTTCCTCACACTGTTCAAATGCAGTCTGCACGACGAGTGAGCCAGTTTCATGGCAGGCCAGTGAGGCCCATTTGCCTGCTAGTGACTTATTAACACTATAACATTTTACAATTGAGTGCAACCCAAGTGAAAAATATTCTAGAATACGACTCACTATGCGAAGATCGGAGGCGCCGGGGGAGTCCATGTAAGCTCCATTATCTTGCTCCAAACATGCGCAGAATGCTTGTTGAGCAACGTCGAAGAGGGGTCGCCAAGGAGAAGTTCGGACACAATGAGGAGCTTGATGATGTGATGAACTGGGACGAAACCATACAGCAGCTATAGGAAAACTTACCCTAACATCCTCCTCGCAGTCCAGTGCTTTCTGCAAAACATGGGTTCCGTAGCAATTCGTGGCAAGCTCGACGACTCGTCCCCTACATGGAAGATTGCAGTCGAAATAGAGGCATATAACAGTAATTTTACAAACCTCATGCACTGTACAATTTTCATCCTATCGGCGAGCTCACAGGGAGGTTCCAAACAGCGTTGCACAGCCCAGTTTCCAAACCGATTCGTCTATGGAGGTATAGACTTGAGCGGAGGAGGGAAAAGTAGAGAAATAATGCATACCATCATCTCAACGCCCCTCTGACTGACGGCATCAACGATTTTCTTCCTCTCAGCAGCATCTGCGATCTTGAGCTTCTGCTGGAGAAAAATGGACGCTTGCTGATCGGATGATTTGACAATACGAGTTATAAAGTGGGAGTACGGTGGCACAGCGGTTGGGGACAAGAGATGGAGAAAGTTGATAGGCTGTCACAGAAAGGTGTTGACCGGTTCTGTTAGTTCTCAAAATACTAACGTACCTCATTTCCGTGCTTGTCGGAAACATTGGAAGAGGAATCGTTGACGTACGTGTTGTACACAGGGGATGGGTCGAGCGAACGCTCATCGATAATGCCCGAATGTTGCTTGTCGCGACTTCTGTTCAGACCAGTAATCCCAAGGCCACGAAGCATATCTTGTCCTACAAAATCAAGATCGACAGCTGATCCGCTTGGCTTAGGGGGACTAGATAACTGTTGCTGCTGCTGATTTTCATACATATTTGGACCTGAGAAAGAAGTTACAGATTTCTCCTCGAAAAGAGGGGTACTACCCGCATTGACAAGGCTGTTCAGATGGGAATTGGTCAAATCTGAGCTCGAACGACGCTGTACCGAAGGAAAATAATGCGGAGATGTAGTGATCGTGGCACCAGTCAAGTAATCCGGAGATGAGATTGCGTGTGAATAGTCAGGGGTAGTATTAGAAAGAGATGACGCATAGGTTTGGAGGCGGTGGGGCCATAGGGATTGTATATTCTCAGTGGGGCTGGGTCGAAAGGAGCCGCTTCGGAAACGCACAGGACCGCTGCCTGCGCCATTGTCATTCCCAAAAGGGTCAAAGACGCCATGGTAAGAGGTCAATGGCGCCGGGGGGGAGAAGGATGAGTGGTAAAGTCCCGGAGAAGGCGAGGGCTTTTCCACGAAAGGGAGCGAATGGGCGGGGAAAGAACGGCTTGAAGAAGAAAGCGTAGCAGAATGTGCATTATAAAGAGCATCAGAATCATGCGGAGGGGTAGGGGTGAACCTTCTGAACTTCGTAGGATCCAGAGGCTTGCTAGTTGCACCAAGAGGAAAGGAAAGGCCATGACCATCGCCGTGACCCTCAAAAGTGTATGGGGAGCCCATCTTGGAGCTGCTCGGGGTAAGGCGGACCTTATTGGTGTACATGTTGAAGCCAGGGGGTGATCGATGAACAAGTGGAGAGGTGTCGGAGGGCGTTTGGAGGACATCATGCAGACTGAGAGACGAGTTGGAAGATGCTGAGGGAGACTCGTCAAACGGAAACTTTGCAATTCTGCTGGCCTTGGGATGACGAAGCACAGGCTCCGCAGGTAAAGAGGGTGTAATCTCAAGGGTGCGTAACAATTGTCCGACGGCGAACTATGCGGGATGCAAGCAATGAGAGGTTGCAGTGCCGACTGGACATACAAGCCGAATGCTCACGGTAGAACCAGGATCGCACGCATCTCGGACGTCCGCTATACTATTATACCCATCGGCCCTCTTTCTCCGATCACCAATAGCGCCGACATCCTTTTTCACCTCCACCGCCTGAGTTGGTTTGGAATCGTTATGCATGACGGGTCCGAAGACGTCCTGAGCTTCTCTAGTGTCGTCAAGCAGATTATAATATGGAGGTCTACTAAGATTATTGCCGGTCGTGAGACTATCGTGAGCAGGTGAGGCTGGGTTTTCGGGAGTGCTACTAGTGGGCATGCGCGGCCAGTTAGTAGGTGAGCCCAACTTGCGAGGCTGGTCGGGAGCCCAGATGGAGGGATGGGAGATGGCGTTGTGTGACTGGGGATATAGAGGGATATAGGACATGAGCTTGCCCCGTCCTTGGCCTGCGGGACTGGAGAAGGTGGTGGTAGACAAACAGAAAATGAGCGGCTACTAAACCCCGCTTTATACACGCGTCCCGGCTAATTTATCCAACTCGCGTTTCTTTGTAATCCGATTGGCCATAAACTACGTACTGACACGCGCGCAAGCCTGAGAGTATCTTATATGCGTCTCTATTCCTATCTATATCTATTCGGTTACTATCAAGCTACTAGATTATGCTACTAGATTATGTTTATGAGCGGGTTTTCTCCACAAAATATAAGGAACTCACCATGCGGCGAGGTTGAACTCAAAGCAGTCAGTTCATAACAATAAAAATAATGTCTAAAGCTCATCAACACCGAACGCCCTCCCGACACTCCCGAGTTTTACTCGCATCTCCTCCCACTCTGCAACAGGGTCGGACAAGGCGGTGATTGCACCACCAGCGCCGAGCGTCCAGTCCTGTTCATGATTTCCAGCGTTGGGATGAATGGCCTCGCGGCGGTAAGTCTCCTTGCCACTGTTGAAGTGAGCATGGTCGCCACCGTCGTGGTCATCTACATCCGCACGATCGTACCGGAAGCAGCTCCGAATGATGACGGCCCAATCTCCAGCTCCACTGACACACCAATACCCGCAAACTCCGGAGTACACACCACGTTCCTGGCCTTCAATGTCCTGAAGCAGCTCTACGCTTCGTTTCTTTGGTGCGCCAGTCATGCTGCCTATTCTTGCAAGTAAGTGCCGAGTACCCCACTCGATTGGAGACTCACCAGGTGGTAGACTTCTTCGTAGCACCTCCCAGCCCCCGCCCTCGGTAGATACCTTGCCAGAAATGACACTTACCATCTGCCATACAGTTTCATACTCTTCGATCCCCATGAGCTGCTCCACTTTCACTCCATCCGCAGCCTCGACCACTCCTCCTAAATCATGCCTCACCAGATCGACGATCATCAAATTCTCAGCTCTTTCCTTTATGTTTCGCTCCAATAGTTCGATGGCATCCTTGCGCTCCATTCTCTGCTTTTTGCCAGTCTCATCGACAATGGTTTTTCGCAATGTGCCCTTGATGGGTCGCAGCTGGCATACGCCAACCCGATCCCACATGAGAAATCTCTCCGGAGACGAGCAGAGTAATGTCGTGGGTCCGAGACGCATATATGCGGCGTGCGGCGCCGGGTTGGAAGTACGTAGACGTGAATATAGCTCCCATGACGTGATGTCGGGAGAGTCTGGAATATGTAGTGTACTAGGTGCGGTGAGGCAGAGTTCGTAGGAAGATCCTACAAAAAGGTGGCGTTTACATTGCGATACTTGAGGAACATAGTCTTCCCGCGAAGGCGAGGTGATGCGAGAACGGATAGACGGCATCACGGGTGATGGCGCAACAGGACTGGAAACAACTCCATTTAATCGCCTTGACATATCCTGCAGCCATAGATCGTCGTTGGCGAGCAGACTTTGTATATGGACGCACCCAATGTGGGTATCGAGGACAATGCTCCTTGTCACGAACACCAAATTAACGTCTGGATTTCTCTTTTCAGTCTCAAACCTGTGCTTCAGTGGAACTCCTAGTTCTGCCACTCCGAGTTCATAACTTAGATATCCGACCAAACCTCCCCAGAATGGTATATCTGCATGACCTGGGTCTTGAATAACCATCGAGCTCATGAACCTGGCAAGCCAATCCCAGATCGAGCTACCGGGTGGGAGGCGTTCATGCTCAGTCTTGGCAGAACCACGTTGAAGTGATACATGTCTCTGGGGCAGAGTATAACGGATAGAAAGCGTCGATGATAACAGGGCACCGATGATAGTAAACCGACCTGACCTATCAGCAGAATCGAGCAACACAAAATTCGTCCGGGGTTCGTTGACACCGAGTAGTTCACATACTTGGATGACAGAGAGTTGAGGCAGGTTAAGCGAGATATGCGACACAGACAGAGCGGAAATGGGGCTTGGAAGAGAAGGTGACGGTCGTGAGTGTGGCCATGGCGTTCCCACCTTCTCGGTGGCCCAATGGGGAAGAACAAGAACGTCCCTACCATTGATTACCGCCCAATCCATAGCTAATTTCCAGAAGTTGCAGATAACCTCGCCTCCGCCTCCTCGGGTACACACAGACTCAGGGTGATACTGCACTCCCCAGAATGGTTTGCATCGATGGCGCGCCGCCATTAGGACTCGACCGTTTTCTGACCCATCTTGTGCCCATGCTAGAGGATCAATATCTGGACACTGGTCGCGAATGAGATCAGTGCACAACGAATGATACCGCGTCGCCTCTATTTCCTCAGCAACGCCTTCAAATATGTCCCGACCCACATGCTCAATGCGTGAGATCATTCCGTGCTTGACCACTGACATTGTTCTGAGCGAGCCTCCAAATGCAATGACAAACGACTGAAAGCCGAGACAGACACCGAAGACAGGGAGGAGATGCGAGTCTGGAAGAGCCCAAAGCTTGTTGATAACACCTACATCACCCTCGTTGGCTGGTGAACCGGGTCCGGGTCCCACAAAGACAGCGGAAAAACACGGAAGAAGAGACAGCAGCGTTTCGTGGCTCAGTGTGTCGTTGCGAATAAGGTAGATCTGAGAAGAAGGCACGTTGCGGCGAATAAGATGTGCGAGACTGAAGGGAGACTGTCAGCTCGTCCATTACATCAAAAATATTACGCACATACTTATGGGTAAAAGAATCGTAGGAGTCAATAAGTAGGATTTTCGGCGCCGAAGGCACCATGGCCAGCTCAGAACGCGGCTTGACTTGAGCCAGTCCGAGTTACATTTATAGTACTTGTGAGTCGTGACTTGACTCAGTTGCAATAGAAAGCTTAAAGCCAAATTCTGACTTCTAAATTTAGGTAAGCGTAATTTGAACGGCTGCCTCAATGAGTAACTTAGTCGCTATCTATTGCCTTCACCTGGTAGCTACACTGAAACAACAACACGACTAACAAACTGCACCACTACCTAAAAATCTTTACTTGTCGCCTCTAAGCCATAAACAAGGGTGGAAGCTGCAACACAAGCCTGACGTGGAACTAGACAAGATCGCAAGAAAAAGGGGAGTACAGGGTGATAATAGTTTATGTAACTTAATAAAGTTGAAGATGGAGTGGTGAGATGATGGCAGGGACGCGAATGCAGGTGACAAGACCGTAGGACAAGTTTGTTACTGACTATGCCCTGCAACACCAAATGAGCCATTCAGCGCCACGGTGCGGGCTCTCCATCCAAAAGGAAACAATACTTACATCAGTTTGTAAGTGAACGAAGGGACGCCCGTGTCACTAACGTACCCCCGGTCCTTGCTGTTTGGTGGGTCCATTGAACGAAATCCAAACGGCCTCTTTGATCCGTCCCCTGACTTGGGCCGTGTCTTTGACTTCGTTAAGCGAGGATCCTTACTTTTGCTCTTCGCTTTTGCCTGCCTGCCTTTATCCCGCTCCTTCTTCTCGGATCGATTCTCTCCAGCAGCTTCAGGGGGACGGCATGAAAAGCCCCAGCTGCGTCGTCCTTTCGAAGTAGGCCGCGCCGGATTCTGCTCTTGCGGCAATGCCGATTTAGCCACAGGGAGAACGTCAAACTCGACCAGATTGTTGTCCTCTGTAACAGGCTTCTTGTTCTGAGACTGCGAATTGTCACTAGGGACTAGGACATGTGTCGGAGCAGTATCCTTTCCTTTCCTCGACGTCTGACGTTCCGGGCCCTTCACACCTCCCTGACCTCTAGGTCTGCTCACCTCTACAATCCCCTCTAGCGCTCTATCGCGATCTTTCCTCTCCTTTTCCGCGCGGATCCATTCCTTTTCGGCCCTCAAGAAGGCACGCGCTTGGTCGCTGCCTGGTACAGGAACGCCGTAAGTTTTGTAAGGGTCCGTGCGTGCAGGTCGTGCAGGTAGCGTTTGCCTTTGTTCGAAGGGAGTCGTGTCCTCTAAATCAACATGGGGAACAGTAGGCGAAAGATCACGCGGCCGCGAGGGTCCAGCGACAGCATTGGGCAGCAGAGTAGCTGCCACGCCTTTAAGGTTGGGAGGTGCAGGAAGCACAGGGACGGGTGGAGTCGTATCGTCTCTCGATGACGGTCTGGAAGGGTGGGACGGAGGGGAAACTACGGAATAAAATACGTGGTAGGTCTTTATCCTTACGTGGGTGTGGGAAGCTACTCACGAGAAAACAATGAAAATTTACGGCGTGCTTGCAGGGGGGTGAGCAAAAAGATGCGACACAGGCAGTCTAAGCTTACATTTTGACGGAGGTAATGTAGGTGATGTTTTGTCAGCGAGATGAGGTGAAGCCGCAGTCGCAATAGTACTGCTTCTCTTAACCGCAAAAGCTCTAGTCCCATGCCATACATCATCGTGTGACCCGTTGCTTTGAGGATCTGCTGTACTATCGCCTGCTGGTATTGTAGGCGCAGCTACATCAGTGGGCCTGGCAGTCTTGAAATCGATGCTGTGGCGCCTTCCGAATCCTAGCTTGGGCATTGGGACTCGGAAATGACGTTTACTATTTGGTGATGCAGGGATGGGTTTATCCGCAAAACTATCAGCATCACCGGCGAGATCTAGGGACTCAAGGGATGGCAGAGCGATTGGGTGTGTATATGGTGAGGGTGAGTGGGGCGGTAAGGGCATGATTGTCAATGATGAAGACGGAGAACAGGGAAGAGAGTCGTTGTGGGATGCGCTGGAGTCTGTCGGTAACGAATTAGAGTAGGAGGAGGATGTTGCGATGAGGGAGCAACTAGAAAGGTGTGGTTGATTGTCAAGGGAGAAGGTGACATGTGGCGACAAAGGAGGATCGGAGACGTGATGGCGGCGACGAGCGCTGGTGGTAGCCGTGGTGACGGGTTGGACGAGAGCTAGTGAAGGACGTCTAGGCATCGGCGCATGGGAAGTTGTTGTTTCTGCTGCAACCAGGGCGAATATACGCCTGAGCAGAAAGGCAGGGAGCAAGGAGACAACGATGCTCTTTTATAGGATGTGGGTAGAAAATACAGGAAAAATGACGAGACTCACTGCCAGGATGCCCAAGATGGCCAGGAGGGCGCCAACCCATCGCCTGGGATCGAGAAATATGCGAGCGCACGCCAGCAAAGGCGGCGACCCCATGTCAGACCGCTGTGGCACAGAGGACATACCAGTGGCGGTTGTCTGAAGGTGAAATGGGGTCTAATAGCAGTACATGGGCTAGTGGTATTGTAGAAACAAGCTGCAAAGTGGGAATAAGGAGCGATCGAGTGAGTAATGAGTGGTGGGGACCTCTACACAGAAAAACAAGCATGAGAGACATACATATAGGCTGGACAGCCGCCGGCAACTGCTCGCGTACCTATAGCGTGCCGATGTAAGTAGAGGCCGGAGACTCCGCGCGTTCAGCTTGGGAACTAGGCTTTGTACCGTGGGTGGCGAGGTTATGAGAGACGCATGGAGAGTAGCTGGGCGAGAGGAGGGCGACGGCGCATAGACAGGGCCCTTTTAAGGGTGAGTAGCGGTGCATGATTCCGGTGTCGAATTGTGTATTACGATGGTACGATTCTTCCGCGCCTATTGTTGACATATGTTTTTCTTCTCCGCGCTGTAACTTAATAAGTAGGCTGCTGCTATTTCCCTACTTCCTCCATGCCCATCATACTACCATCAAACGCTGCCTACAGTTCTTGGTGCGCAAGGGGATCTCGGACAGATCAAAATAATATGTGGAGAACACAGTGTGCAGGAACGTAGTCATATAAATGGAGTATACGTGAGCGGACTGTGTCAAATACTATCAGAACACCCAGGCGAGGGACTGAGATGACCCCACCCTTCTGACTCGTTATGTAATGGCGATTTATCAGCTCTCCCGAGCACTGTGCGTCAGTCCTGTCAGGTTCACCGGTATCAGCCGCCAGAAAGCGCCTGTCTATCTCGATTCCACTTCTTTCAAGGGAGGTGAACCTGACCGCCCGGACATGAGAGTGAGACCAGGACGGCGGTAGGGTCTGGATATATAGGTCTGGATAGGCCCATAGCAGGGTTATAAAGACCGGCCGCCGTAGCTCAAAATACTCACTTAAGAAACCTTTACTGTAATTCAAATGACCTTGACCTTGTGTCACTGATGCCAGGGCGCGCGTTATGTTGAAGGGCGACTATCCAGCTGACCAGCTGCTTAGCGTTTGTGTAGCTAGCAGTTGTGCCTGGTACTCAAGCTCAGCGTACGTTAGTTCTGGTGGCCAGCATTAGTTCTGGTGGCCAGCATTAGTTCTGTTGGCCAGCATTAGTTCTGGCGGCCGGCCGGGCCAGACCGTGACGCGTCACGGGTCTCTCGGTCACACTTTCGGCCACCATCGTTTCCCAAGATGGACGACCTATACAAGCTAGAGCTGCTTTCATTAGTAGCTAAGATTACCCAGGAGATATACAATCACACTGGTATGTATTGTTAGCTATCCTTACAGTCTCAGTTTTGATCAATGTCCAGGCATGAATGAAAAAACCTTGGCTGAATACGTTATTGCATTGCACGACGAGTCAAAGACTCTGCCAGAATTCAAGGCAAAACTCCAGGAGAATGGTGCTCCGTTTCCCGAGTCAGTGATAGAGAACATGGATCGACTCATCTTGAGCATGCATCCCAAACACAAGAAGAAACATGACCCGGCCAATGGCAAGACCAAACCCGGCACGAAGAATGCGAATGGATCCTCTCTTTTGACAGAGAAAGACAAAAATGCTCGTATTTTTCCCGGCCTTTCTTTACCAGACCAAGAATGGCAGCCGCCGCCTGGAAGTAGTGGGGAAGAGAAAGATGCGGTCATGAAAGAGGTTGATGACTTGATGTCACAGTTAGAAGGTGTTTCGAAGAAGGCTAGACCAAAGGCCTCAGAGTTTATGGGAGGAGGCGATAGAAAACGATCACCAAGCCCACGCCGTCGCGATGGCCGTGACCGGGAACATCGACGTCATTCTCCGCCACACATGTCACGACAACGCAGTGCCAGTCCCCCAAGACGAGGTCCTGACAGTGGATATGGTGACAGAAGCGGTCGGTATAATGTTAGCTCAAGAGGGAGGTCTACAGGCCGTGGTCGGGCAGCTCTTGATGAACGACCAGTCCTCTACAAAATATATAACGGACGAGTCACTGGATTGAAAGAGTTTGGTGCCTTTGTTAGTTTGGAGGGTATCATGGGACGCGCGGAAGGTAGGCATTTATCGCCAACATTGTCGGGGCTTTATTGAACTGTTGTTTTGATACAGGGCTAGTCCACATATCGGCCATCCAACAAGGAGCTCGTGCTAACTCCGCCTCTGATCTTTTGACTCGCGGTCAAGCTGTCAAGGTTAAGGTCATGAGTGTGGCGGGCGGCCGCATAGGGCTTTCCATCAAAGACGTAGACCAGGCCACTGGGCATGACCTGACCCCTCACCTACGTATCAAATCGGAAGCAGAAATGGCAGAGGAAGAGCGCCAACATGCAGCTCGCGCGTCTTCTGGTGCCAACGCGATGCCACTAGGAGGGTCGGGAGTGTCTATTGAGTCTTCAGCGCCAGTTCGTTCAGCACGGCGGCTGACATCACCTGAGCGTTGGGAGATAAAGCAGCTTATTTCCTCAGGTGCTGTCGATGCGTCCGAGTATCCCGAGCTCGATGAAGATTTTGCGTCCCCAATGGCTCGAGCAGAAGTTGAACAGGAACTTGATGTCGAAATACGAGAAGACGAGCCTTCTTTCCTCGCGGGGCAGACAAAACGGACACTTAACTTGAGTCCCGTTAAGATCATCAAGGCCCCAGACGGGTCTTTGAACCGTGCTGCCCTAGCTGGCGCATCGCTTGCGAAGGAACGCCGGGAGCTGCGACAGCAGGAAGCAAATGACCAGGCAGATTCGGAGGCCCGAGACTTCAATGCCCCGTGGCTGGACCCTATGGCTCAGGAACAGGATAAGGTATTCGCTCAGGATCTGCGCGGTAACATCATGGGTCAAAATAACGCACCTCAATGGAAAGAACAGGCCTTCAATAAGGCTACGACGTACGGTAAAATTACAAGCCTTAGCATCCAAGATCAAAGAAAAAGCCTCCCCATATATAAGCTCCGGGATCCATTGTTGAAGGCAATTCGAGAGGTATGTTTCGCTAGTCATTCACGGCTTTAACAACGAAATTGACCCCCTACTAGCATCAAGTCTTGATTGTTGTCGGCGACACGGGATCTGGCAAGACCACCCAAATGACACAGTACCTAGCAGAAGATGGTTTTGCCGATCGAAGCAAAATTGGTTGTACTCAGCCCCGGCGTGTTGCTGCCATGTCAGTCGCCAAGCGTGTGGCCGAAGAGGTGGGATGCCGGTTGGGCCAAGAAGTCGGCTACACAATCCGTTTTGAGGATTGCACGAGTCCTGAGACAAGAATCAAATACATGACGGATGGTATGTTAGAGCGAGAATGCCTCATTGACCCAGACGTCAGTGCATATTCTGTGATCATGCTGGACGAGGCGCACGAAAGGACAATTTCTACCGATGTCTTATTTGGCCTTCTAAAGAGTAGGCCCCCTGGCTTGTGTTGCGAACCCGTAGCTGACAACCCCACAGAGGCACTGCGAAGAAGACCGGATCTAAAAGTGATCGTAACGTCTGCAACACTTGATGCCGAAAAGTTTTCAAAGTACTTCTTTGAGTGTCCAATTTTTTCTATCCCTGGTCGAACATACCCGGTCGAAATTCTCTATACCAAAGAACCGGAGAGCGACTACTTGGACGCATCGCTCATAACCGTCATGCAGATTCACCTCTCTGAGCCTCCAGGCGACATTCTTCTTTTCCTCACCGGCCAAGAAGAGATTGACACCGCTTGCGAGATTCTGTATGAACGTATGAAAGCTCTAGGACCCCAAGTTCCAGAGCTGCTCATTCTCCCTATTTATTCTGCTCTTCCTTCGGATATTCAATCCAAAGTTTTCGACCCGACACCTCCCGGAGTCCGTAAAATCGTCATTGCCACCAATGTGGCGGAGACTAGTCTTACCATTGACGGCATATATTACGTTGTAGATCCTGGGTTCGTGAAGCAAAATGCTTACGACCCTCGTCTTGGCATGGACTCTCTTGTGGTCACACCCATCTCGCAAGCACAGGCGCGACAGCGTTCTGGTCGAGCAGGTCGTACAGGACCCGGCAAGTGTTATCGTCTGTATACTGAAGTCGCATACCGCAACGAAATGTTACCGAACCCGATCCCAGATATTCAACGTACGAATTTGGCGCATACGATCTTAATGTTGAAGGCTATGGGAATCAATGACCTGCTCAACTTTGACTTTATGGATCCTCCACCAGCACAGACAATGTTAACTGCGCTTGAGCAGCTATACGCGTTATCAGCGTTGGACGACGAAGGGCTACTCACACGCCTGGGCCGGAAAATGGCCGACTTCCCTATGGAACCCCCACAGGCGAAGATGCTGATTGCTTCGGTCGATTTGGGATGCTCGGAAGAGATTTTATCCGTCGTCGCTATGCTGTCAGTACAGAATGTGTTTTATCGACCCAAAGAGAAACAGGGGCAGGCCGACTCCAAGAAGGCGAAATTTCACCAGCCAGAAGGAGACCATCTCACGCTCCTCACGGTGTACAATGGGTGGAAGGCGAGCCAATTCTCAAATCCCTGGTGTCATACCAACTTCATACAAGCGCGCAGCATGCGACGGGCACAGGATGTTCGAAAACAATTACTCGGGATTATGGATCGGTATGTCTACCATTTATGTTATGTATTGCGAGACTCATTGTGCATAGCTATAAGCATGATATTCTGTCAGCTGGAAGAGACTACAACCGTGTACGGAGGGCGATCTGTTCTGGATTTTTCCGCAATGCAGCGAAAAAGGACCCCCAGGAAGGATATAAAACGCTTGTCGAGGGAACCCCGGTCTACATTCACCCGTCGTCGGCACTATTTAATCGCGCACCCGAGTGGCTGATATATCACGAACTACTACTCACGACTCGTGAATATTGTCACACGGTGACAGCGATAGAACCCAAGTGGCTTGTTGAGGTCGCCCCGCAGTTCTTTAAGGTTGCTGATGCTAATAAGATCAGTAAACGAAAGAAACAGGAGAAGATAGAACCGCTATATAACAAGGTAAGCACAAAGCCACGTTGTCAAATATCCCACGGTCTGACTCTTTCTTGTAGTATGAAAAACCAGACGAATGGCGATTGTCAAAGGTCAAACGCAGTGCACGTTCGGTGAGCCAGCATTGATAGAAGTGATTTCTCTTTTATACTTACCTTTATTCAGAGTCAAACATTTGGTTGAAGCTTGGTAATTTATTTGTTTTGAGCCTTAGCAATATTGTACTGTATGTAACAAGCAATTAGAGAAACCGCTCGCGATTTCGTTCGCTGTGCGCACTAACTGTAAACGGTTTTGGTTGCCTGGGCCTGGGCCTGGCTTTGTAAGCCGAAAGCTCAATTGACGGCTCTCGTTTTCTCTTGTTACCGTCGCCTAGGTGACTTTGGAACTGCTGAGCAACAATTCAACAGAATTGATTCGTATGGCAATCACTGATAAATCGCCTGAGGATGTACCGGATATTGGGGAGACAGAAGATCATGACGAGAACGACGAAGGAGACGAAGTGGGTCCTGAAGTAGGAACAGGAGGTATGTGGACACGCACGACTATTATAATGCTGTTACGAGCGGATGTTCACAGGTGAGGTCAAAAAGAAGAAAAAGAAGAAGAAACCAAAGAAGAAGAAACCCGCTGGCACAGGAGTAGTGCAGACGGACCCTCCTCGAATAGGGTTATCTAAGTTTTTCCTAAATGGCCATTATCCTGAGGGCGAAATACAGGAATACAAAGATGAGTAAGTCGTGTGTTAATGTGCTTGATTCGTTGTGGTATATCAAAGATTTCGCGTAGCAATGCATATCGCACAACATCAGAAGAAAAGCGCTACCAGGAGCGTATGATACTTGAAGATCCGGATGAAACTTACAACAATATCCGCCGTGCAGCAGAAGTACATCGACTGGTACGCAGACATGCGCGAAAATGGATCAAACCTGGCATGTCGATGACCTCGATCGCGGAGACTATTGAAGAAGGCACACGTACCCTTGTCGAAGAGAATGGGTTAGAAAGTGGGATTGGATTCCCAACAGGGTTGAGTTTGAACAACTGTGCAGCACACTATTCGCCCAATGCTGGCGATACGCTTGGTGGGGAGAGACCAACTATAACGCCACAAATATGCTGACATTGACTGCGGAAACAGTCTTATCACAAGGGGATGTTATGAAGGTGGATTTTGGCGTTCATGTGAAGGGTAGAATTTTGGACTCGGCATTTACTCTCACATGGAACCCAACATACGACAAACTGCTTGAGGCAGTCAAAGCTTCTACGGATGCTGGGATACGCGTGAGTCAAAGTGATGACATATGCGCCATCTGTGCTTATGCTTCACGGGTGCAGGCAGCAGGCATCGATGTCCGGCTAGGGGACGTAGGAGCAGCAATTCAGGAGGTCATGGAGTCGTACGAGGTCGAGATTGGTTCAAAAACGATTCCTGGTATAGCGCAGTCTCTGGTGCTATCATCTGTTGGCTGACACCCGTTTACCCAGTCAAGTCAATCGAGAATTTGAGTGGTCACTCGATTGGACCATACCAAATACACGGTGGCAAGAGTGTCCTACTTGTTAAGAACCGCGATCAAACGAAAATGGAAGAGGGCGAATACTATGCCATCGAGACTTTCGGGTCCACTGGACGGGGGAAGGTGATCGAAGAAGTGAGCGCGTGTCATCATTAAGCCGGACGGAGATGTTCACATGACCCAAGGGTGATTGTTCACACTATGCGAAAATTTACGATGGGCCCGCCAACCCGCCCCTAAAGTGAGCTCTTGTCAACCGGCTTGATATCTCCAGTCTTGATCTAATTACTTATTAGGCTTACTTCGGCGAAGTCGTTATTGAAAACGATTAACAAAAATTTTGGAACATTACCGTTCTGTCGGCGATACCTGGACCGCATTGGAGAGAGCAAATATTTGTTGGCAGTGCGAATGTTCTCTCAACTTCTCGATTTCTGCTGATCACCACGTAGCTTAACCACCTGGTTTCCCAGGGCGTTGTACAAGACTATCTACCGCTGTGCGACGTACGTGGATCAATGACAGCACAATTTGTGAGTGTCACTTGGTTCTACGGGTTGTGAATGTTTAAGACTATTTCTTAGGAACATACAATCCTGCTCCGACCAACGGTGAAGGAGGTAGTGAGCCGTGGTGATGACTACTGACGATCGATTATCGATTATGCCCTGACGAGCTTATATTTCGCAAGCCTGAATATTTCGATCTTTGTACAGTATTCTGAGACACTGACGTGATGATAATATTGCAACGTGATCGCTGGGATGGCAGTGCATGTGATTTCAAGTGTGGTGTGTGATTGGCTGTGGCTTTTAAATAAGTAAGCACCAGCGCTTCCAAATCTCTCCTTTCCAACGAGCTCGAGCTGCACCAATCTGGCTGTTCTCCCATTCACCTGGCCCGCATGGCCTTCACATTACCTTGGCCTTTTGGTACTAACGATGCAGACCAGCAGGACTCTGACGACTCCGATCAAGACATCTCTCACCAGCCACTTGCAGCTTGTACGTCGATGACCAAACGTAAATCGTTGGGATCGCTATTAGAACAATACAACAATCCTGGGGTACCGCCGCCCTCCGCCCGCATAGACCCTCTGTTAAACCAGCAAATCCGCAAACCTCTCCGTCTATTTGACATGTGGAAATATGGCTACTTTGTGGCCTCCAAAGGTAAATGAGTTGCTGGTCAATGGCCTCAGAAGAAACATAATAAATGCGTGCTTAGGTGCCGAGATTTTTGGGGATGTTATGTCGCACTGCATATGGGGACCTAGGAGACCCTCATGGGGTATTGAAATGACCCTCATCAGCAGTGTCATGCGCAATACCCATAGACACACGCAGTTGGCCGATGTAGTGAGTAACACTGGTGGATGCACGTATTGTTACTCAGTTTTGTTTCCAGACAACCATACGTGCTGTCATGGAGATTGGTGGCCTTGTCCCATTACCCTCTAACGCCATAGTCACACCTCTTAACTTCCGGGTGCGTAAACGTGGGCTTCGCGGGCTTCTCGCTGGGCACGACGCCATGGAAGATGGCCGCCGTGAGATCACTGGCGAGTGGGTTGTGGGCAAGCACCTCTGGCAGCGGCTCCAGGCTGAATGGAAGGCAATGCAAACTGACAGACGCAGGAAAGACTCTCCAGCGACCAAATCTATACACCGAGTGGTACTATACTTGCATGGAGGTACGCTGGTCGTGCCATATATGACACTGCACGTCTCATATATTGGTATATTCCACTGCAGGCGCTTACTATGTATTCAGCGCAGCAACCCATCGTCTGATCACTATCCCACTCTCGAAGTTTGTTGGTGCACGCGTATTTGCCATTGATTATCGGCTCGCGCCAGAGACGCGCTTTCCTGGGCCTTTGCATGATGCAGTGTCAGCATACTTCAGGCTCTTAGACGACCTTCACATCCCTCCAGAAAATATTATCATTGCAGGCGACAGTGCAGGTGGCGGGCTGTCGTTAGGCTTGTTAATGTACCTCCGGGACAACAACTACCCAATGCCTGCCGGTGCGATACTAATGTCTCCGTGGGTTGGTGAGTATTTATACCAACTTCCTAGACTAGAGAAGTTAATTTGAGACATAGATTTGACCATGTCATGCGATTCTTGGGATTCCAATGCACCGTTCGACGTAGTTCCACAGCCAAATGCTGATGACCACCTAAACCCTGTCGCCTGCTACCTCGGTGGGGAAGGCATGGAGAAGTATCTCACACACCCATATGCTAGTCCACTTTTCGGTGATTTTACCGGATTACCACCCATGCTTGTGCAGAGTGGGGAAGCGGAAGTGCTTCGTGACGAAATCACGCTCTTAGCTCACAAAGCCACTTTGGCCGGTGTCCAGGTAAGACATGAGCTTTTCCAAGATGCTGTACGTACACTTTTTTTCTCTTCATGCAGCATGCTTAGTTACTCGCTGGACAGGTTCATGTGTTCCAGATGTTTCCATTCCTCGACAGTGCGCACAAGTCATTTCTCTCGTGTAGAGAATTTGTGCGCGATGTCCTGCCACGATATCAAAGCCGATCTCCCCGCGTGCTGGACTCTGCTGAGCTCGAACACGAGACAGGGAACACGAAGAGCCGAATTGTTCGAGGCGACGGGGTCGAGATCAAAACTGACAAGTCGGCATGTGAGGAGTTTGCGGGAGACGCGAATCCAATCTCGGAGGCCAAGGACTTGGTAGACGGCATGGACCCTGCTGAAGTGGAGGCAGAAGACCTTGGATGGGAGGCTTGTACAGCTGAGAATGCACAAGGTTCTTCGTCACAGCCTACGTCGCCGCAGGACCGTGACGGGACCTCTGTAGATCTGGACACGCATCCAGCAATAATGCCGCTCAACCCCCCACTTCCCACAACGTCTGACAGCACCCTCCACCCTGCGCAGTACTTGTCCTCCCCGCCTCAGCAGAGTTCATACCCACGCCGACCGAAGGGCTTCACTATTAGCCATTCATCATTGACATCACTTTGTCCATCACATACCCGCTCCGCCACGGCACAACATCTCACACAAGTCCCATATTCCCCCAGAACCCACCGCTGGTGGCCGCTTCCCGTGTCCGTTACCGAGAATGCGATCGCTCCCGCCCCAACGATCCGCTCACGCCATCGTGCCATCAGTCATCCGGACATGGCGGAACTGTGCCGCCACTGGGCACAAGGTCCCGCAAACCAGACGACCACATACAGGCCCGACAATGCCCCATCATGACTGCATGTGCTCTGCTACCAGCATTTTTGCCTTGCTACACTACACGACTTTGCATCTTAGTTCTACTTGCATCATGTATTTCACTTAGCAAGTCCGTCGCACCGCTGTTGTTATAGTTGAATGGTTATATAAGTATACGAAATTGTATCAAATGATTATCATGTGGAATCTAGTACTGCACTGCTTGCACCCAGGCCGCGTTGTCTAAGAAATTCTAGCTCTTCTATCACATTTGTGAGTGCATTTACTTCCCAATGTCCAAAGATAAATCCCGAGTAGAGCATAGTTGTACCTAGCCAGGACACAAATACTGTAAAGAAAAGGAAGATTGGGTTGATCCACGCGCGGGGTAGCCACACTGACGAAACGATGACAGCAAGCAGGATACACACGCATGCCACGAAGATGATCAGTTGAAAGTGTGACTGGCTTCGAGAGGTGCGGTAGCGCGCTACGAGGGCTTGAAGTGTGGTACCCAGCGCCGCACTGGACAAGCACGACTCCGATGATGGTGGGATCATCGAATTCAGTAAGCCGCTCTCGACGTCATGGAATGTATCACCGACTTCCATCTGAGAGATAGTCAGGGTAGCCTCGACCCCAAAGTGGTCCGACAATGAGAAGTTATATCCAGGTACATTGCCTGTTAACACCACCTTCGACTCAGTCGCTGTCAGGATACTCTGCGCTCCTTTATTGGACTGTCGCTTGAGAGAATGACGGAAGAAGATATAATCAAGCCGTTTCCCATGCTGCTTACGAGTAGCAATAGATAATGGTTTGCCGGCCGAGTAAAAATTGAGCGGTGAATCGGCTGTTACACCATAGTCGCTGAGAGCTTGTTGAGGCGAGAGGACAGAGGCAGGACGTGGTAACGAATCATGTGACTGCACCCAGGCATCTGTAAGACAGGCATGTTCGCGAAGAATCGTCATTGGTAGACTGGTGGGTACGCTGTTGAAGTCTCCTAGCTGAACTTCGTGTAAGAATTGGGGATATATGAACGGCGGTATAACTGACTGCGATGACGTATCTTAGCTGAGCTGACCTCCTTATTAATTTAGCAAGCTCCCAGGCATGAACAAGACGGTGGGCCCGATGCTCTTCCGGCCCCTCTTCGCCACCTCTTGCGTACATCTAACAGTGCTATAAGAGGATGCCTTAACCTGGAGGCTGAAGAACTTACATGTGTATTGAATACCTCAACTTCTCCGAGGACTGGATGGTAAATAACTATGCTTGCGGCTGACTTTGCGGCGAACCAGTCGCCTCCGGCAACGTCCAATGGTGCTCCACTCAAGGAGTATGGATGTATGCTGGTTGTCAAGATAGGGAACCGAGAGAAGAGAGCGAGACCAGCACCGACTGCTCCACTACATTAGACTAAACATAAGATCTAAAAAAACTACTTGGAGTTGAACACACCTGCGAAAGAACTTTGAAAACCGCAGTTTATCGCTCAGCTTGGCGCGCACATGCTCATAGTCTGCATATACCCATAGTTCTTGCAGACCAATGATGTCGTAGCTGGAAGCGGCTAACTCTTCAGCAATGGCTCGAATGCGCTCCTTGCGGTTCTTTGCGACATATTTGAGACCCCTTCAATCGTCGTACATCAGATGAACTACAGGAAACAGAAAACTCCTCACCAGCAATTGAAACTCAAAACTCGAACGCTAGACATGAGCGTGGTGTCCAAGACAGAACTCCGGACCCCGGGCTCCGTGCGATTTATCTTACGTTGACCTCTTTCGTTTTGTTAGGCAAACGTCCACCCTGCCATATACTCAAATTGCTGTAATGCCCTTAGACTATGATATGTGAAATGGCTGGATGCCTTGAAAACAGCATAGGAGGCGAAATCCTAGACGAGGGGCTGAATGCGCGATAATGAGACGCACGATTTCAGCGACAGGGAGGGGCGTGGCATGTTGATGTAACTTGTTGGAAAGAGTCTTGAGGAGCTGAGGGACAGAGGGAAGTTTGGTACGCTTCTCCTGACAGCATTAACCTGTCCGCCCTCGAATATATCCACTCGTATGGTATAACCCATACATCCATCCAGTATTCTCCCAGCCTTGGCAAGCAACCACAGTATCTATCGGCTTTGGCATCCGCAGCCTATCTGATGGCCTGATCATACCCTACAGCTGGACTACGCGAGCAGGAGTTCGGGCGCAAAGCGGGTTATGCACTGGCAGCTCTGAAGCAGCAGCTGGTGGTAACCAAGCTCTTGACTTTGCAGGTGCTTCCTATGATCACACAGTCTTACATCTGATGTTCCCCAGCTTCTGCGTCTGAAGTTGCCATACCATTCACGTGGCCAGCTCATATAGAACTCCTTCCTCGTGCTAGTGTTGAGGGTTACACAGCCCACGCCATGGACATCTCTCATTGGCAGGGCGTGTCACTCCTTTGGAAATGAAAAAAAGCGGCCCACGGTTAAGAAGGGCAGTTTGGCCATTATGCAACATCTCCCAACGTTGCATCCAAAGCCAGCGAATGGTGGTCGTGGAAGATGATTATCACGTTTGCATGCAGTCGCTGAAATGTTCAGCTTCCCGATTAAGTGCACCGTTTGCCTGGCAGCTAGTTTACTTCTCACCTCGGTGCACGCTGTGATAACTTCAGGTCGATGGTCGCTGCCTGCCTCAGTTGAACCTGCAAAGCGCTTTCTGGATAGTTTCGCGACATGAATGACTGACATCCTTGAGCGCTTCAAAGCCCGAAGATCCTGGGTACCAAGTTCCTGTCTATTCCGCCAACTTGAAATGTTTCCCCGGTGGAAATGCGCTCTGTGGATATATAGTTGGCAAAAATGATATTTACTTTACAGGCTCTTAGCTCGTTAAGGCTGATTATAACACCCGAACAAGGCGGCCCTACCCCTCGTGGCAGCCTACTATATCGTTCTGCTCTGTACCCTTGCTACAACCGGCGACGGATTCGAAACGGCCTCCTGGGGTGTATACCTAGGTATGTGTTCAAATATCCTCTTTACGTCGCTGTTCTCAACTGTCTTCCGCGTCGTTGCATTATTTACGATGTCCGAGTTCATGTTTTGCGGAAGCGTTGCGCCGTCTTAGCGAGATGAGCCCCTCGAGGGCTTTTGTTTTTGCTGAATCATTGTATCCTCGTGAGGGACCTGCTCCTTTCTTCCGTACGAGGTGACGCTGGCGCGTGCGCCTGAACCAGTCCTTCAATTGTTTTTCCGTCCTGCAATGGTAATGACAGCACTAATTTCGCAACGTGACTGTAGCGCCGATCACTCACCTGTTCTTGAATTCAATTATCAGGAGTTTTATAGTTTCGTCGCCGGGATTCCAGATCGCTGCTTTGACGATATTCTGCAAAACTTTCGTCTGCCAGTCGCTCAACCGCCCTTTCATATGAAGTGCCGAGGTCGAATTGGGATTTTCTTTGTGTGTCGCGCTGCGCGTGCTTGTGCGAGGACGAAGTTCATATAATTGCGTGTCACGGGCACCTTCTCTGCGATGTTTTTGACGCGATGTAATGCGTTCCTCCCGGGGGCATGTCACCAATAATCCTGAGCCGACGTTCCATCTCAAGGGCTGCCGTGATGCGTCGACAACGTTGCCAATGCCCTTCACCTCGTTGGAAGCCATATACGCGGTATGTAGCAGACTGGTTAGAAGACGAGGGCCAAAGTAGTGGAGACAACCCGTATGGTCCCGTGACACGATTCTGTCCTCTATCACCTTTATATTTCACTTTGTTCGCTTTCTCATTGTGTGGCCACAGAACCACATTTCTTTGACCGGTTGCCAAAGCGCCACTATTATGTAATCTTGTCCACTTGCGAAAGTGACGGCGCCTATTCTAGTTTTTTTTAGTAAAGGCACTGTCGTATACAAAGCTCTGCAGGACAAAAATAATGGCAGCAGCACGTGCACTGACAGAACAATAATACAATAGATGTCATGGTTGTCATCACTCTGCACCGGAGGTGGACAAAGAGTTTAAGAGAAGGGAAGTGGGCTTGACTCGTCTAAGTATCGACTCCCCCTCGGCTGCCTAACATAAAAACAGCTTTTTGGCTTACAAAGCTAGGCCAGGCCACCAAAACCATTCACAGTAATTGCGCACCCAGCGAACGAAATCGGGAGCGGTTTCTCTAATTGCTTGTTACAATATACAGTACAATATGATTATGGAAGGCGCAAAACATAAATTACCAAGCTTCAACCAAATGTTTGACTCTGAATAAACGTAAGTATAAAAGAGAACCACTTCTATCAATGCTGGCTCACCGAACGTGCACTGCGTTTGACCTTTGACAATCGCCATTCGTCTGGTTTTTCATACTAACAGAACATACTAGTAGTCAGAACCGTGGGATATTTGACAACGTGGATTTGTTACAGAGCGGTTCTATCTTCTCCTGTTTCTTTCTGATCTTATTAGCATCAGTAATCTTAAAGAACTGCGGGGCGACCTCAACAAGCCACTTGGGTTCCGTCACTAACTGCAAGGTCACGCCACCAGCGCTTTTGAAAAGCGCTGGTGGCGTGACCTTGTCACACATGACACGTTGGAAAGCGCAGCGAGTCAAGCGCTACAACCGGGCTGATTAAGGTAGCTGAAGTAAACCCCTTCCATAAATAGCAGAACTGTCATTCTCATGCGGACACTCCTTTCCTTTCGCCTCCATCTACCCCCTCTGGTAGGACGCAGGCAGAAGTTTTTCTCTCTCTCTCATGGCTCCTGCATCGTACCCCAGCGGTTCTACGGGACATCCTGAGCCATCCACACCGTCTAGGCCGATACCGACGTCACCTTCCACGCCGAGGCCCCTTAACCCCGGCACCCACCTTAACACCACTCCCGGGTCCACGGCCCCTCCACCCGGGCTCCACGACCACGGCACCGTCTCTCAGGCCTTCCACCAGGAGGCCAACCTCCTCACGCGGTGCCAACCAACGCACCAGAAGGCTGATCCCAAACGAGGTCATAGACCAAATCAATGGTCTTATCGCGGCCAGGAACACGGTCAGGGCCGGACGCAGGGCCGGCAACGAGCCCAATGTCTCCGAAGACGAAGACATCCTAACCGGGGCCGACTTCACCGCGATGTACCCACAACCACAGACGCACAGCCCTACACAAGCCGGCCCCACACCGACTATCCCCACTACCGCCGCCCAAGCCAATAACCCCATCCAACCCAACATCACCAACCAACCGCTTACCATCAACCCAGCGACGACCGCACCAACAGCAGTGGTACCACCGGTCTCAAACAACCCCGCACCCACGTACGCCTTGAGCGACGCGGACGCAGATGTGAACACCCAGTGTAAATAGTGATGGGCACGGCCTGGCTTGGCCTGAAAGCCATGGCTTTGGCCTGGTTAGCGCTGGCTTTGGCTTGCAAAATCCTGAGCCAGGCCATTGGCACTTGGCCTGGCTCGGCTCCTGCTTGGCCTTGGCTTGTTGGTGGGGGAATGGATTGTAGACACAGATATCATTTTTTTGTATGTAGCACAAAAGAGATTAAAATTCTTCCTCATTGTTGATGATGTCGTCGCAATCACTACCTGCCCCGGAATCGTCGGAATCATCGATACGATGATGACACATGGCAAGTGGATGGTATAATAATAACAAGACTATACGACGACAAATCAATTCAGTGTTTGCACGGTGTCAAACCACTGAGGGAGACTTTACATGACAATAGCCACTTATAATTTCATGAGAACAATAAGACTCGCAATAAAGGGGAATAAAAGAATGTCTTGCGACTGCGCAAGACCTAAAACGGTCAATAATGACCTGCTGACTAATCAGGGGCTTCGGGCGCTGCGGTTTGCAACTCCAACAGATGGCAAGTGGGTAGAGAGTAAGGTTTAAGACCACTGTAACTACACTACATATCATGAAAAACTGCTTATGTACCTGCCAGTATCAGAGCACAGATGTCCTTTTCGGCGACTGAAGATCCTGGATTTAAGCGCCCGCAGGCCCTGGCTTCCTGGCTCGGCTCTGGCCTGTCAAAACCTGAGCCAGGCCCTGGAGCCGGATGTGCCAACGGCTTGGGCCTGGTTTGGCTCGGCCTATTGGCGGCTCGGCCTGGCTCGACAGATGGCCTGGGCCGAGCCGTGCCCATCACTAAGTGTAAAGATGTCGATCTTAGGACCTTGTATCACAAGGGCACTGCAGAACTTGACCAATGAGTGGTATTCTGAATGCTACGTAGTGACAGGTAAGAGTAAGATGTGGAGGGAACCGCTGGCCGGTTCCCACGCATAAACTATACAGTGGGTCCCTAAGGGGCCCACTGGGATTATGTAATAACTATTGTACATGTAGATACATAGGTATTTACACCCTCCCCCTCTATAGACAACTATAGGGGTCAACTATGACCCATAGAGGTCATCCATAATGGAGTCCTCTAGAGTGGCCGATACGATGACGTCGTCATCGTACGGGGCCGGTGGAGCGCGTGACTCCTCCGGGGGCACCTCCGCGTCATCGGTGGTGATTGGGTGAGGCTGGTCGGCCTCACCACTAGCGGCGGTATCCGCTTGGGTGATGAGGCCAGCGTCCTCGCGGAGCATGGCCTCAACGGCCGGGTCCTCAGTCTGAGGAGGGGGCTGGAAGTGCGCCAGCTCTTGGTCGAGCTGAGCATGAGTGAGGGGTCGCGGCACCGCGGCCCTCACATGGCTGGTCTCGAGGACCTTTTGTTGGCCCTCGCGGGCGGCAGCACTGAATGCCACGCCGGTGATGCTGCATTGAACATAGTGTTCAATGCGTGCCACTCGCTCGCGAGTGACCCCCACGTAGTGGGCCAACCATCTCGTGATCTCGGTGAGGGGGATGTCGGGGCCGGCTCGGCCCCCCACGGGGAATGGGCCCATGATGGAGAGCCGCAGGGTGGTGCTCTGAGGCGTCAGCACTTCTCTGGCGTCGACGAGGCTTGACCATTGGTCTGTCGAGCCGAATAGGTCAAGTAGCCTCGCCCTGAGAGGTGATGCGACCCCTTTGACCTGGGGCGCAAGGGCCTTCAACCACATCCAGACGTCCATGTCGTCTAGGTTGAAGGTGCCATCAGCGTTGTCATGGATGGCTGATGGGATTCCTTCAGGGTTGTGTATCCAACCCTTTAGGATGGCCACGATATCGTGCGGGGTACCACCCGCTATCACGAGACAATCCCTTTTGGGATTGTGAGCGCATTGTTCGCGCTCGATGCATTTAAATACGCCGATCATCTCGCGCGTATGCGCGAGCTGTGGTGTTTCTTTTGCCCACGCTAGGAGTTCGACGAAGCGTGGGTTGTCGAGCGGGCAGACGTCGTACCATTGAGTACGACACTGTTGGGCCTTCCCTACCAGCCGTGGTAGGAGGCCCGTCTCGGAGATCGGTGGGTCTCCGAGTGGGATGAGTGTCCCCTCCCCCGGGTAGGGAGGGTGAACTGTCCCCGCTGGTGGAGGCAGGGCCATGCCAGGCCCGATGTACTGGGCCTCGACCTGTGCTATCTGCCGTTGAAGGGCGGGGTCGTTGATAGTGTGCGACAATGACGCCGCTAGGTAAGCGCTAATCACGCTTTCCCTCGCAATGGCTAGCCCATTGATGGTGTTGGGGGTGCCGCACAATTTCTTGTGCTTTTACTTTGGCTGCTCTGCCAGCCGCTGTGCCCTTTCCGGGTTGTATGTCTTCCAGACGGACGAGTCTGACTCCCATCCTTCTGGGACGCCGTACGCAGAGTAGGAAGGCGCACTGTGCCCTTCCGTCGTTGTCGTTGTCGGGGTCGGCGCCAACAATCGGGACGCTAGCCCCGATGTTGCGCTCGCCGGCAAAGGCGCCGTTGCGCGAGGTGATGATGGCCTGGCCACTGGGTCCGTGGCCGGGTCATGTCGTGGCCTTTTTGAGGCAGCGTGGACCAGGGTAACCTGGAGCTGGGCTGCACTCAGCTGCTGCTCCAGTTCCTTGACCTTGGCATGCTTGGTTTCAAGCACGTCGTCACGGTCTTTGACTGCGCGTTCCAACTCCTTGACCTCTTTTTTGAGGTCGTGGATGTCCCGAGGAGCTCTTCTCGCGCGTCACGCATGATGCCCCTTGGGAGCCATCGCCAGGCTGCATCGACAGCGTCACCGATGTCTTTGTCCTGCAATTTGACCTTGCGGGTGCCTGTCGCGGCCCTTAAGTGCGTGGCGTAGTCCGCGCACATTGCGCAATCGTCCGGGTGGACGATGGCGAGGGCATCCTCCCATCCCACGATCATCCAGTGCTCCTGGTCTACTGGAGCACGGAGAATATCTGCGGCCCCCTGTCTCGGGGCTGTTGCTCGCGTTGTGGACGTTGATCCATCAACGTCCATCCCCTCTTTGGGGGGCATCATCTTTGTGGGGATGATGGTGGTAGGCTTCCAAGAAGCGATGCGCCCTCGGAAAGGTCCGAGGTGAAAGTTTAACCGCGCCGTGGCCGGCGCGTCACGTGGTCTGCATGTGACAGACGCGTCTAGCGGCATCTGGGGAGGTCACGTGGCTTGCTCACCCCCTGAAGCTCTAGATAGCTATCTAGGGCTTCAAGGTCCTTGCAGGATGACATGGGTTCCCATGTCATGTCGCCTAGGGTCCAACGGACCTGGAACTCCAGGTCTGTCGAGTTTATCCATCGATGTGCGATAATCTCGTCGACGAGCCACTCCTCGTCATCATTCGCTCCGAAGTCATAAAATGACTTGGCCTCACGACGAGGGAACAATTCGTCGTTGTTAGCCTCGTATTGCCATACGAGGCTTGAATGGAAGACCAGCGAAATGCGACGGCTTTTCAGCTCGTCGGGAAGATCAAGGGTCACCGTTGAGGCGTCATTGTGAGCCTCACGGCGCGGTATGGTCCGATGTACCACGGGACTAGTTTTCTGGCTCTTCCTTTCGGGAGAGTTAGGTTTTGTGTCGAAAGGTAGACGCGGTCGTTGGCCGCGTACCTGTCGCTCGTCATACGTTTCTTGTTTGCATGAAACGTTTGCGTCACTCAATGCTCTATGATTGCATCGTGTGCCGCCATCAGGTTCCATTTTGTCTGATGTGCGAACTGGGCTACCCCCTTGAACGGGGTGTCCACGGCTATGGGGAGGTCTATCTGCGGCATATAGCCGTGGTTCAGCTCGAAAGGTGCAAACCCTGTGGTCACGCTGACGTTGCTGTTGAGGGCGACCTCAACCATTGGGCATTTCAATGCCCAATCCTTCTGATTGTCTCTGATGACCGCGCGCAATATCTGGCCGATCGAGCGGTTTGCCCGCTCGGTGGCTCCATCCGTTTGGGATGGAAGGCAGTTGACATGAGTCGCTGTAGTTCACGCCAGAAGATCGATGTGAACTTCGAGTCTCTGTCTGAGACGATGGAGTGGGAACTCCGTGGAGTTGAACAACCTCCTTCAGAAACAGCCAGGCTACTCCCTTGGCTGACACGCTCGTCGTGGTTGGTACGAGGTGCACGAGCGACGTTAGTCGGTCGATGACTACCATCAGGTAGTCACAGTCGTTGGATTTGGGCAGGGGCCCCATGAAGTCGATGCCAATCGACTGCCACGGCCTATCCAGAATGGGTAGGCTGTGTAGTAGGCCTTTGGGCCGTTGTGGTCCGGTTTTCATCATCTGACACCTTGCGCACGATGTGCAGAACACTTCTATGTCTGGGCTCATGCCCGGCCACCAATATGATCTTCGAACGTAGTTTGAAGTCTTCAGATGGCCGTAGTGGCCGACTATCTGATGTGCCCATCATGATGATTTGATCAGCTTCCTTCCCCCTTGAAGAACAGAGCGGGGGATGGCAATGACGTCTCTTTTGAGCTGGTTCTTAGTCCAGATCAGCCCTGTCCCGGATCTCAATCTCAGGTGCGCATCTGGGTGCACCATGATCTTTGTGAACATGCCGTCCCTGTGGTATGCGTCTGTAGGACCTTAGACAGGTCTACGCCTTGCTCGACGACCCGGCGCAGGGGTGCGCCGTCATTTCCTGCGGCGATGACTCTGACATCATCGTCGCATGATGTGGCGAGTTCGGGCTCTGGTGAGCCCTCGTTTAATTCCGTTGCCTCTGTCTTCTCAGCGAGGCGTTTAGAGTGTCTTGTCGCCGCTGTTCGCAGCTCAATATACCGGTCGGTGGGCAATAACTCACCGTCCGGGTCTAAACACGCATCTGCGTTCACGAAGACGTGGTCGGGTGATTGTCATCACTCGTGTCGTTCTCGTAGTAGCGCGACAGGCAGTCCGCTACCTTGTTCTCTACACCGTCAACATGAACGGTGTTGAAATTGAACCGGGAGAGAAACTCCCACCATCTGACCTGGTGGTCAGATAGGCTCTTCTGGGTCTCGAAGTACTCGAGCCCTTTGTGGTCTGTGACGAGGGTGAACCTTCGCCCCAGCAGTTTGTCCTCCCATTTCATGAGAGCCTCGAGCACCGCATCGTCTCGTGCTCGTGAGTCCGGTAGTGTTGCTGAGCAACGCTGAACTTCTTTGACAAGAAGCCGGCAGGTCGACAGGTTTTCCAGTCAGGACCTTGGCCGTAGACCGCACCGACGCCGGCTTTTGACCCGTCGGTGATCACCCAGATCGGCTCTGGGCACCTTGCGTCTACTGGACGCAGGATCGGGGCCTTACAGGCCAACGCCTTAATGCTTTGCCAGCATTTGTCTAGTAGTGGAGTCCATTCGAATGGACGGTTATTACGCGCACAGCCCGATAGTGGGGTGGTATATGCGCTAACATCTGGCATGTAGTGTGCCAGATACTGTACCAGCCCGAGGAAACGCTGGACGTCGTTGAACGTCCGTGGCCTACGCCACTCGCGGATGCGTTGCATCTTGTCCTCGTCGGCATGTACCCCTCGGCCATCGATGATATGGCCGAGACACTCCATTCGGATGGAATAGAGGTCCACCTTTTTCTTGCTCAGAAAAAGGTGATTCTTCCTCAGTCTGTCAAAGACGATGTAGAGGTGCTCTTCATGCTCTTGTATTGAGAGCGAGAATATGAAGATGTCGTCCATGTATACATGGACGAAGCGACCTATGCAGTCGGGAAAATGGCTGTCATCAGCCGTTGGAATGTTGATGGGGGTTACAGTCCCCCATCTGTATCACCTGGCTCCTGAAGGTGCCAAGGATCGTGGCAAAGGCAGTCTTTGCTACGTGATCCGGATGGATCCGGATCTGCTCGTATGCTTCTGACATATCGAGTTTTGTTCGATACCGACAGCGAGCCATGTCGCTGCGGATGATATCCTGATCCGGGAAGGGCGTGACGTCCTTCACCGTGTTCTCGTTCTGCTGGCGCAGATCGAAGACGGTTCGCAATGTACCGTTCTTCTTCGGCACACACAGCATGGGCACGGCCTGCTGCGCGACTGCCGAATCCACCACTTTGCAGTGGTGTATCGTTCTATCTTAGCCGACAGTTCCTCGGAAGTGTTCGGGGCATTTCGGTAGTCGATACCGCATGTGCTTGTTGGGATCGATGAGGTTGATCTCATGGTTGATCTCCCGTAGTGGCGGGAGTTCTAATGGAATTCCACTGACTAAGTCAGTGATTCGTTCCATCCATTCCTCGCGGAGGCGAGGAAGGTCATCATCCGTGAGGATGATGGTGGTGGTTGGCTTAGAAGCCATTAGGCGCTGTGGGCGTCTATTAGGTCCGCGGCACGCGGAACCGCTTTCCTCTTCCCCATCGCTTTCACCGTTAGGTGAGAGCGCCTCTCCCTACGGTTGTAGGGTGAGTTCGAGGACGAGTCGTCCCGCGACTCGTCCTCCTGGCTTCAATGAGCCAGGTTAGGCTTCGGTGCCCGGGTGATCCTGCTCACCCGTGGCCCCTTGTCCTCGTTCGTCGATCCGTCGTCGTCGAACGAGACCTTGCCCGTGGGGATCACTTCGTTCCCCTTGCGGATCGTCCCTGGGCTCGAGAAGTCCAGGGTTATGCCGAATCTCCTTAGGAACGGTGTCCCTAAGATAGCGTCGTAATATTGACGTTCCTACGTCAAATATTCGTCGTATGTCTCACGACCAAATTTGATGGTCGTGTTCTTCCATAGTTGATCGTGGAACGGCTGCCTATGCAGGCTAGCTGCAGCGCGATTGGCTGCTCCAGGGAGAATGTCTTCATCCCTGTAGCTCGCGTGAATTCGGGGGATAGCAGTACCCCTTCGCTGCCGCTATCTAGCAGGCAGTGGGCTTTTACGCCGTTTATTTCCCAGTACCCCGATAGGGTACGGTTCTCACTGGCGGGCGCGTTGGCCGCGTCCTGTGTTTGCTTCGGTGGTGATACACCGGCTCGGCCGCCTTGTCTGGCGTGACCGACGTGCGTGCCGCCATGACTTTCATGGCGGTTTCGTCCTCCGGCGCGAATCTGATGCGCTGGACCTGTAGGTGGTGTCTTCCACCTCCTCGTCCCATTCATAGTATTGGGACGGCTCGGGGTCCCACTCTTCAGCGGGGCGTCTCCGTTGTCCGGAGTGTCGTTGGGTTGGGGATCACCCTCCCCCTCTTCATCAATTTGATGGAGAGAATTTTGACCGAGATCCGTCTCCGGATCTTCGGTCTCCTCTTCGTGCCTCGCGGCCGCTGTCCTGATACTGGACTTAAGCCGGGGGCATTCCGCCCTCTTGTGGCCAGGTTGGCCGCATTCGAAGCACGTGGTGCTGCTTTGGCCGCTGCTGGGCCGATCGTTAGGTCGGCCTGACGCTTCGCTGGTGGGGCAGGTCGTGGGGACGACCCTGATGCTTGAGGCTGTTTAGCTTCAGGCGGGCGTCCAGCTTGTGCTGGGCGTGGGGGCGGCAGCCGTTGTCCTGTTCCGCTTCTTGAGAACAGGCTGGGCCTGGTCAGGCCGTTTGTGTCAACGGCTTGCTCCCTGTGAGCCGGGCAGCGCTTGCCGTTGCTGCTGCGCTTTCTGCGCGGCGCATCCCCATGTTGTATCGGGATGCCTCCTCGATCATCCGGGCCATCTCGAAGAGTTGCTCTATTGAGCTGCTCTCGGCATTATAGCCCTTTTTGAGGACTTGTTGCGCAGTGTTTCGCCAGCGCCGACACGAACCGTCTCCGGAACGTGTAATCGTCTGGCGGCTGTATCATACGTGCCACGTATTTCGTGAGCTCGTTCAGCATTTCCTGAACGGTTTTCATGCCCTGCATGACCGCGTCGAATTTATTCGATGCGTGATGGTACGTCAGTGTGTGCAGGAACCTTTTTTGAAGGCCTTGCATCACAGTTTCCAGCGTCCAGCTGCGGACCTGGCGATCGAAGCGTTCTACGTTTCGAAGGAACCACTCCTGGGCTTCGCCGGTGAGGGAGTGCCCACGTAGCCGACCTGCATGTCTATGCTGGTTGGCCCTAGGAGGCAATTCATTTTCAGCCATCGTAGGATGGCTGCCACGAAGATTTCAAACTCTTCGAGGTCAGATCCCCCGGCATATGGCTCGGGGTGAGCCAATTTATGCCGGCTTTCGCTAGCACAGACTTCTCGGGTCTGTGTCCGCGCGTCTGCTAACGCCACGCGGATCATCCGTGTGATCCCGTCGTACGGCTCCATTGGTACGACGTCGGCCTGGTCAGGGATTCCCTGGCCTTCCGTTGGGGCCATGGATCGCTCGCGGCTGTGACGCCACGGGGCAGGCTGTTGTATGCCCTGACGGGCCCCGGGCCCGATCGGGCTCGGGATCGGGAGCATTTTGTGCTCTCGGTTCCGGGGCGTTTTGTGCCTGGTGTCCCCGGTCAGTCCCGCGTTGCGGATCCGCAGCCTGCTGTTGTAGGCTGCTGCGCCTGCCGTGCATCCTGTACGGCTCGCGTGAGCTGCTCGTCGGGCAGCTGAGCGGTGTGGCTGTGGGCCACTGTTCTTCAGCGTTCTTCGCTAGTAGCTCGAGTGCCCGTGTGGCGGCGCGGCTGCGGCTTCTTTACGCTGCCAGTGTGCGACTTCGAGCTCTAAGCTCTCGGTCGTCGTTTCAGAGTCAGGCTCTGAGGCGACCTGTTCCCTAACGATCTGTTGGATCGTCTTACGGCTGTCCGTTGGGGCAGCCGGTTGCTCTTGAGGTTCGTTCCGAACCTTACGTCCTGTTCGACCGGGATGGCTGGCGGCGGCATTCGCTGCTTGTCCCGCTCCTTTCGGCCGGGTCTTCCACGTCGTGACTGCGTTCGTTGGCTGCGGACTGTCGCGAGCTCGGAGAGTTGTGTGCGTTCCCACGTGGGCGGAGGGCTTTCTGGACGTCCTCCAGCGTGGCTGCTCTTGCAGCCTGATCTCCTCGCCTGGTGGAGTTCCTTGCCGATTGCCATTAGGGCGGCGGCGTTGTCAAGCTGCGATGCCAGCTGATCGTGCTTGTGGCGCGTCAGCTGCTTCGGTGCAGCGCAGCCTGCACCTGTTTGTTCAGGGCCTCTGCCGTCTCGTGGTCGATGGCGTGAGCCCTCGAGCTCTTGCGACTGGAGCTCGAGTATTCGAGCCTGACCATCATCTGGGGCTCGTCTTTTTGCCGTCGTCCCCTTCAGGGACGATCGTCGTCCTCTACTTCTGAGCGTCGGTTTGAGTCGTGGCTTTGTGCCGCCTCGACTTGTTGCTCTACCGTCTGACGAGGGAGACTTCTCTGCCCTTTCCTTTGTCTCTGGGCAGAGAGGAATGGGGGGCGGCGCCGGCTCGTTGCCGCGTCGTCTCTTCCTCGGCCACGCTCGACGAGACGTGGTCGGGGTTTCCTCGTCCTCTACTGGGGGACGAGGGCGGTGAGATCTACGATCTCTCCGTCTTCTATGTCCTGGACTCTTGGTCCAGGGTAGCGTCAGCCGTCGTTCGCTGGGCTGCGCCTGGGGCGTGGACCTCGAGCTCGTCGCTGTGTCCGTCTTGACTGCGTGGAATCATCATGCTCACAGCCGACAGTAGAGGGTCTACTGGAGGGTCTCAACGATGTTTAGTCGTCGACGCAGCGATCTTTTTCAAGATTGCTTCGAATCCACTATCGTTGGTCACGTAGCGATCAACCACAGGATAGTTCAAAAAGGTGTAAAGATGTCGATCTTAGGACCTTGTATCACAAGGGCACTGCAGAACTTGACCAATGAGTGGTATTCTGAATGCTACGTAGTGACAGGTAAGAGTAAGATGTGATGGGAACTGCTGGCTGGTTCCCACGGCATAAACTATACAGTGGGTCCCTAAG
>WHVA01000800.1:0-34535 GCA_015179125.1 Gautieria morchelliformis
GCGTTAATTGAGACCATCATCATGATAGTCTCTTTGAAGCTGAGTCTCAGTAAGTCTTCCCCATCTTCATCTGGGCTCTGTTGATACTGACATATTCTAGGATTCACACCAACAAGCAACAGTATGAACGACTCGTTGTCACCGCACATGAATATGTTGAACCGAAGGAGACACTGTATGGGCAGATGCTGGTGCAATTGGAGGACTCTGAGTAGGCCATGAGGGCCCAGTACTATTTTGTAAAAGCCGCTACTGCATCTTATATATCTTCCATTGCCCATTTACGAGCTACAGATGGTATCTTGGTGTCAGGCGGTGTGCAGTCATAGTTATCTAAATGTCAGGTGGCTTGTGATTCCCTGGTCAACTAATACCAGCTGTGATAATCGTGGCTGCAACACATCATCGTTGCAGCCCATGGGAGTGGATGGTTGTACCACAGGCACATGGTATCTCCATGGTACCCGATGGCAAGGACATAACCTTTGGGTATACCATCGTCACAATGTCAGGTATGCCGTTTCAGCACTTATTGCGATGACATCTATTATAATATCAATACAATCCTTTATGATATTTGCGAGATTTTTCTGATGTAGAGAACCCGCCAATTAAAGGGTCGATCTCGAGTGAGGCGTGACACCCAATTCCTGACAGCGAACGAGGGTCGCCGCGTTACATAAGGTTTGGAGCTGTATATGATATCCAGGTATCAGTTAAAGTGCTATATTCCCGGCATTGACCACAGTGACTGTCCTATTGGCATAGTTCTGGACCCTGGTGCCATGACTCTCTTTGCAAACATTGAACGGTAATTGCCTTGATCGAAGAAAGAGATGATGCTGTATTCACAGCCCGATCGACTCCAAGTCCGACATATGCATGCATCTTGAACTTCTCATTGCCTCAAGGCACTCAAACGCCTCTACCAAACAAATTCGAGTACGGATTACAATAGAAGTGTGTTCACGACTTCCAAGTAGCTGTCTGAGTACGGGCCATTGGCACATGATGCTGGGAAAGCAGTAGTACTGTGGCTAGTACTTCAGTTCTCAAGTGTTCCTGACGCGACAAGAGGGTTGAAGGAACTGAGCCAGCTCGGATAGATTGGGCCTATCTGGTACCGTTCATTCACTCGTGTATCACCTGCTGGCAGTGATGATCGTCTTCTCGTGCTCTAGTAGAGTCCTCTGATGGCAGGGTTCCCGGTTGAACGTTAAACTGTAGGTACTTACCGTGGGACTTAAAGACTGAGTACATGATCTAATATGCCAGAGATGGTCAGTATAAAATGCAGGTAAGTATACATAATATGCCTCCGGTGAAAGCCTTTGGATGTTCAACTTCAAATGATTGATTGCCATTCTTCAGTGGTTTTCAGTAGCCCATCCCACCTCCCGCCACTCCAGTGCTTCACTCTGTTCTCCCCGGCGAGACGATCTTGGTCTGATTTTGTAACTCGCCACAACACCCAGTCGGTGCTGTCCTCTTCCTCCGCATCCCCTGTCCTTGAAATTCCAACACATGCACTGTTATGAAATCCGAGGGTGTAATTAGCTAAGTATTCTATGATGGCACACTCGAGGCTTACACATATATCCTCCCATTTGGTTCACTTTCCACCATTCCCTCATTCCCGGCCGACACTCATCCCAAGCTCTGGCTCCATTTCCTTTTTCTCCATTCCATATGCTCCACTCGGTTCACTGGATGTACATGTAGATTTGTTTTCCTGATTGCCCCCATGACTCAACTCCACCCTGGGCATATATCCCCACATATATGCAGTTCCCTGATCCGCTCCACTTTGTCTCCATTCCCTTGCTGGATCATCCATGCTTTGCACATTAGTTAGTGGTACTCATGTATGTATAAAGTAGCTATGAAGTACCAGAATCAAATCACCAGAAGATTAACTTTCAGTCACCATCTGATCCATAGTAGCACTCACTACAGCTCAAGATTAAGCTGCACAGTCAACCAAGTCTCTCAAGGATCATATATGCACATCGTATAGTTCTGTCTACATACAGTATCTAGTCCAACACCTTTCGATTCATGCCAAGTTGACTATTATCCCCTGAGACCAGTGAGAGTGCCATCAAGGCATGGTCCCTTTACCACAAACTGAACTCACTAAGGAGACTTTATTTTATGCACCACCATGCCATGTGTCAAGATTGGATTTTAGGCATTAATATCGTGTATTAGTGAACACAGGGAATGCCCGAATGGCTTGTGCAATGAAGTGTGTGATTCAGCGAATAAGGTTAAGCCAATAAATGTTTGGAAGGTAAGAGGGCTGCCCGAATGGAACTCACCCTATCTACAGTCACAGAAAAATAGCCCATGATGCTTGACGATGTAACATACAAGGTTTCATGGAAAGGTTGTCTAGTCCTAACAATCCTTTCACCAGTGAAGGTGCTCCTTCGGAGCCCTTCGCCGACAGTACCGACAATGGCGTGAAGACTAAAGTAGTGAAGGTGAAGTATGGAAACTCACCAGTGGTGCTCAAGTCCTCCCCTGGCCTAAGGTAGTAGTCTATAGAAGAGGGCTTAAGACGATAGTCACAGTGAGGTCAAGTTTTGCACAAGATAGATGTATGATAATTGAACTGCAGAATATACATGTGAATGTAAACTACTTATACCGAATGCTCATATGATATCAGTGAATAGGAAAGAGGCTGTCACGAGTCAGGGTTGGATAGGGGTGTGCAGTCAGGATACAAATAGATGAAACACATATACAATGGAAATATGGAGGAGTGGGAACATGAAGCGACGGGGAGGGAAGAGGACAAAGGTACCTATGTAAGAAAACATGCCTTGAGACCTGCATACATGTTACCCTGCATGGACTCTTGGTCTGCTGAGTTGATCCCACACGAGCTATGGGTAGGACATCCCGCGAATGCATGCCGGCCATAGGAGTACCCAAAGGGGGTTGAATCAGGGAGGTAATGGGGCTAGTGATGAACCATCACACCAGGTAAAGGATGTCGATCCTGTTTGATGGTGTGCCTACTGGTGAATGATGCGAGTAGCAAATGGTCATTCGGCGAATTTGGCGAAGAGTGAATGGAGCGAACATAGAGATAGGGGGATGAAAAGGGAAAGTGGGGGTAACTGGATACAAGAATAAATGAGTCATGACACAATGGTACTTGGCCATGCTGACTGATGCTAACCACAGCCGACCTGTACCTCACAGCTGAACACTGACGCAGGGTAGACATGCACCATGTGGCCTGTGGTAAGTACTCACTGCTGATCAATAGTGCAGATCACTCATGAATGGCACTTGTTCCTGTTTCTACTCATTATGCCTTCCAGCGCCAAATGATACATGCCAGGAAATCCTGCAGTGGCATCCAGGAAACCTCCAAAGCATGCTGCAAAGGCCAGTATGGACAGAATGGTAGCAAATGAGGAGGGAACCATCCTCATGCAAGTGCCCTCTGTGTATGTATTCTTTTTGCACACATTCTAAGTACACCTTGTAGCAACTCAGTTTGGACACAGTGGAATATTATCGACCAGTAGCTGGACGAATGGGACTTTCAGGAGACTTACGAACTATTTAGTTTTCTCCTCACTGATACTGAAATAGTCAACACTAAGAATACAATTGAAAACTACCTATTTAGTTTTCTGTAGTAAAAGCTCTTTAATAGACTGGACTGGGGATATTAGAAGGGATCTCGATGGTGGCTCCTATAAGGGCAACCTAGGGATCCAAAGTAAGATAGAGAACTACATACAGGACATAGACATACCTGGCGAAGGGGGATCCAAAGGAGAAAACTCTAAGGAACCCCTTCACCACCTAACTACGACTATAAGCAAACTCGGGCATGCTAGCCCAATCACCGAATGCCCAAGTTACATAAGCAATCACGCCAGCGATAACAGGGCTGGACAGATAAGGAAGGAATGATGTCGGAAGGGGCCGGAACAGGAAGGGAAATAAATGGAACACAAGACAGAAGGATGCTAAAGGCTAGGAGACGCTCAGGGGCCACCAACAACACGCTGCGATCATGCAGTGTGCGATCATGCAGTGTGTGATTGGTGTTCCCCTGACAGTTCCAGTGATCCTGCGGATAGAGTAGATGTTCAGAAAGTGACTCGATGAGGCTATACTATGTATTGTAGTGTACAAGTGTCTCGGTAACCTGTGCCGCTTATGCTAGAGCGACAGTGAGCGCTACAGTGGACTCAGATTGAGAGGGACATGGAATTGGACAGAGATTGCTGCCTGATTGTTCAACATATAAAGCTAGCTACTTTATACTACTCAGAGCATCACTAACTAGTAAGTATTGAGATTGGTGTGGAGCACGAAGGTATGTGTACATGTGAGCGAATGATGGAATGCACGGGGATGGATCCCCGGGGTTATGCCTGGGGTGGAGTCAAGGCATGGGAACATCTTGTACCTAAACATACATGTATATACTATGGATCGGATGGGGCATATGGAGATGGAGTGGGAAGATGAAGCCGGGTCATGGGGTGAGTGTCAGTTGGGGATGAGGAGCGGGAGAAGTGGGACAAGGTGTGTATGCGCATGCGCGATCGGTTCAGGGCCACCGATTCGTCTCGGGTTTCACAACATTTTCTACGTGGTTTTTTCAGTTAAATACTATGAAGATACACTAATAAACTCACCTCCTCAGTGATGAGGGGAGGCTATGCATTGGAGGATAATCATAACGGTCAAGTGATACAGCATATATGAGTATATAATATATATTATAAGAGTATTAATAACAACATATAGGAATATATAGTAGTATTTATAAGGAGAATAATAGATGTTATTACATGATTCTGTATATATTTAGCCCTGACTCCTCTTCATAACTCACCTGACTCACTCTGACTCGTTCTGACTCATTCTGGCTCATCGTGACCCATCCCTCTTGTTGTTCTGACTCCTTCTCATACTCACCTGACTCACTCTGACTCATTCTGACTCATTCTGACTCATCCCCCTTTTCTAAAGTAGATAAATACCAGAGCTTGCTCCATGTATTTCGCTAGTTTGGTTATCATATACGTTACACCGTCTCCTGTGCCCTTAAGCACTTGAGGATACCTTGCTCACTCTATCGTCTGTTCTCTCAATCTCTTACTTCGAGGCTTGTCTACTTCAGACTTGTCCTTCTTCTTATCTCTTTCGACCAACCAGAACAGGCACCCCTTCTTAGTGCAGGGTCTTCAACATTGGGATCTTACGCCCAGTGTGGATGGTTCTGACAGCTACGTTTGATAGTGAAATATTCACCAGTTCTTTCGAGCTACAACAATCTGACTTTATCAATATTGTAATAAGACACATATACCTGGTTATATGCGCATACACTTTGATTCATCAGACCTCACTCGATTTGACTTCTATTAGAAGTTGGAATAATATTTCTACTAGCTTTATTCTCAATACTGTAACTAACAAGAAAAACAATTTCATCCAATTGCCTGAATTGGGTATTTTTGAGGAAATATGGAATATCTTTAGAATTTCTAGTGTATTTCCCAAGGCATAAAATTTTACTATGCCTCCAGTGCCACAGCTTTTCCTCTTTGGATCCTCCGCTGCTAGGTGAGTCACATGTCATGTAAATAGTCTTTTATTCATTCTTTGAATCATCCTCTGCCAGCCATGTGATCTCTGCTGCTTCATGAGAATTGCCCTTACAATTCATCTGACCAATTGTGATTAACAATACTACAGAACCCTTCTGGATATATCAGTTATATTTTGGGATCCATTGGAAACAAGAAAAGGCTACAATTGTCAGGAGACACCCCTTTTTCCAGGTCTGACACTGCTCTAAGTTCTGCTTACTCCACTACCAATTCCACTTCTGCTTCCTTCTGCTTCTGCTTCTGTTTCTGCTTCTGCTTCCACCTCTGCTTCTTCCGCATGCCATATATACATGCCATCCATAAATATGGAATATGTACAGTATATATGGTATATACAGTATATATAAATCCCAGATCCACTATATGGTAGGGTGGGGTGTGCAGTGTCTTAAACCGGGGCTCACGTAGCCGCGGTATAAGAGGTATATATGGTATATACATGCTGTTCGGTTTTCCTGATGAAGTCATCTAGCCGAGCACATAGATCTGAGCACATTTCCTGAAACACAACCGTTGCAAGGTATGGTCAATGTAGTCTCTACTACGGTGCTGCCAGTGCCGTCAGCTGCCAATGCATTCTTTCACAGCGACCACAGGCGGCTTAACATCCCTGGGAGATAGACTCTGCATGCGCAGGTCTGACAACAGGTAGCTTGTGACGACTTTGAAGTAGGATTGTCTGTTGTACAGAACCGTAATGGTTCAACATGTTGAGAAGCAGACGACAGCCCATAGTGCAAGGTATTGCAAATTCCCATCTTGAAAATAATATCACTACCACCTCTTCTGATCAAAAAGAAGTGACTTACCCAATGGCCATTGCTGCAAGACCAAGAGGAGCCATGTAAAACATCAGCAAGTTCGTCAGATGCACAGCCAATGTACTGCGAAGCACATGTCACTATTGTGCCGGAGCAAGAAGACATTAATATTACCAAAAAAAGTAGATTAAACTAGCTCAATGTCAGAGGGGCTAGACGAAAATGTTTAGACAGACAAAAGGCTGACCTGTCTTGAACGAGGAACTTAAGTTGGGATGAACCAATATCGTTCCTGTGCCTGTCCCACTGTTTGTAAAGCATGAAAAGGCATAGGACGACTGCGTTTGCAAGGGAAGGAACGAAAGAAACCGCTAAATTTCTTGACCCCGAAGGAATGAAGCAGCCAGTCAAGTTGTGAACAGGAGGTAATCCCACACCTGTCGGACGATTAGAAATGATCGGGCAGGATGTTGATGTGGGGGTCCTCACCGGCCGGTACGTAGAACACCTGAATGACCAAAGTGGCGACAGCTGTGATCAATCGGAAAGAAGCCATGCCATATAAAAGGTGTTTTTGGCGATTATAAACGGCATAGACCTGTGAAACAATTACGTCCCAGTACTCTGAATGTATGTGACAGGAGGAGGACTGGAATGCTTAAGGTTAGTCATATTTACAGTAAACTAACATGTATGAACTTGTTTATACTCACTGTCTACACTGACATTCGCAATTAAAATGCTGTTACTTGTGTCAATCTGAGCATACAATGTAACAAAGATGGACGTACGACACAACTTCCCACCAAAGAAAAGCACTGCAGCTGGAATAATAATATTCTGATGCGGTGTTATAATACTGACATTTTCTGCACTTACAACTGTGAACAGAGGAACTGATGAGCATAGTATCACGTTGATCACGCTAATATTACGTGCACACCTTATTCGACAGGGATCCATGAAACGTCCCTTCATCCCCACATTGTCGGTAACTTTATATATAGAGTCGAAGACACAGACGCACCTATGACTTCAACGATAAGCGAGGAAAGCCCGAAATAACGAGTCTATGGGCATGGGGGGTTTTATTTGAGGAAAATCACAGGCGGTACAGACTGACCCATAGAAACAGTAGCTTTCCCAATGTGCGCGGGCCGCTCCAAATATTCATGACCTGAAGTATGTCTAAGAAATAATATGGCATCTTGCGAAGGCCGAACTAACCTCAGCATCGAAGGTTATAGCTGTCTCGTATTAGTTAAAGTCTTCGAACATCAAAAATCTCCCTCACCATGGTCATACAAGAAGAGCACCAACGATGCCAGCACTGAGTACTCCGTCATGGTGAGCTCTGCTTTAAGAACGCATTAATTAGATGCATCTGTCACTTGCGTATTAGCACTGGCCTGATTTTGCCGTTGTAACAAATGATTGTGAAGCGACAGACATTCTACACACAAGAATGAGGCAGGTAGATTCTAGGCGAAGAGGGACTGTGACTGTTAATTATTATACCTTGACTTGACCTCCTTGTATGTTTGATATGATGTCGTTATCCATCACTTGCGATACCGACTCGACATTAAAGTCAACCGTTCTATAAGTAATGCGCGCGTGAGCTTATAGTTCTGGACCCTGGTGCCACGACTCTCTTGGAACACTGGACGATAATTGCCATGATTGAAGAAAGAGCCAGAGATAGATAGCTACATCAAAAATGGTACGCAGCAGGAAGCGACGTGGCTGTCTGGTGAACCAGATTCGCAACCCGATCGACTCCGACCAAGCATTGAACTTCTCAATGCCTCACATCAGTGGACATGGCAAGGATATAGTGAAGTAGTTATCTATAATCTGAGTAAGGCGCCACTGGAAGTGCTGGGAAAGTAGCACTGTGGCTACTATTAGTACTTCAGTTCTCGATCGAGCCGCGTTCCCGACGCGACAAGGGGAAGAAACTGAGCCAGCTCGGAGACATTGGGCCTATCTGGCACTTCAATCACTCGTGTATCTACTTAGCTCTATCTTTAAAGAGTGATTTTGCTACAAATAGACATAGGGCCTATCTGGCACTTCAATCACTCACGTATCTACTTAGATCTGTATGATATATCAGGTACCAATGATGGTGATGGAGTATAGAGTAACTGGAGTAGATACTGAGTAGTAGACTAAGTAGACTACTAGAGTAGAGTACAGTAGAGTACTGCTGGCAGTGATAATTGTTGTAACTATGAGCTATGGATTATACTTTCATGTAACATAATTCTGTTCACTCACGAGTCCAATCCGAGTTTACCGAGACACATACGTGCGTACACGCGAGTACGAGTCGACGCGCTCGATCGTACACTGAGTCACCGAGCCGAGCCGAGGCACCACGTGGGCAATGAGATCCTATCTGAGCCCGGCACCACATCAACACCCCTCCTCGAGCGGAATAGATTCCGAGGCACCTCTTGATCCAAATTAGTGTTCTGCCCGCCTCGCGCGGCTCACCTGGCTCGGGCTCACCTAGGTCAGACCAAGCCTTGCGAGGCTCGGGGCCGGGGCTCCTGGGTGCAATATCGTTGCAGGGGACGCAACGCCAAACTCAAAATTATATGTAGTTTTAAGTAGCGAGTTGTTTTATATACTCTAGGTATCCTCTTCACTCTCATGATATGAACTCACAGTCACTGGACAAGTCAATGACGTTGACCGGTGTCTGGACCACTTGGGGCACCTGCGGACCTTCATCAATTGGGTCCAGCTCATACCAAGATGAAGGGGCTGAATTCTGTAGTATCATATTGGTCTTGGCCGCGACTCTAATGCTGTCCATAGCCCAAATGGCCGATGCTGCTCCTTTCAAAACTCCCATTCCACTCCCCGTTCCCATACCCGATACCAGTCTGCCCAAGTACGTTCCCGCTTCCTTCAAAACCCTCATAAAACGGATCGTAGCCCCCCCCCCCCCTCTCTAGCGGCGCCTGGGAGACCTGATATGATCGGCCGTTGGTGTTTTTGTGACTTGCGTTCACCTTCGTGACTGCGTTCGGATTGTGCGTTGGCATTGTTGGTGCAGATGACCGAATTAGCATCAGAATTTGTGTAGCTGTAAACGTCGTCCGCGGCAAAGGCATCCACATTGGTGTCTGCATTACCGTACGTACCCCCATTTACGTTTATGTCCCCATACGCATCAAACATATTACCATCATCCGCATCGTGCGCCCCCATTCCTCCGCCCTCAAATCCAAATCCATGTTCAGTTAGAGATCCAGCTGTTCGTGTCCAATCGCAGCCAAGCGCTCGCGCTCCGTGTCCAAGTCGTAAGCGAAGGACACCCGGAGGCGTGCACTATAACCGCGGATCGCCCGGCCGTGGGGTTTGGCCCGAATGTCGTGGCCTGTGGCGCGAGTTGGGAGTCTGGAGAGGCGGAGGGGTTTAGCGTGGAATGGATTGAGAGGGATGCGGACAGACGTAAAGAAATAGAAATCCAGGCACAATCCAAGAGACAAGACAACCATTCGATGACGACAGAGAGCGAATTAATAAAAAACGAAGCGCAGCCATAGAAGCATTAAATAAACATATGCTACACAAGTCACAGAGCTTATAAAGGGGGGAAGAAAAAGGCAAAAGCTGTGTCAAAAGATGTCCAATGAAGAGATGCCGAAACGGACAACAAGGTGATGATCATCATCCGATTTCAATGATGTAAACTTAGCATCACCAACGTGAGGAGTAGACGCGGAAGAGGAGTTGAGGAGAGAAGGTCAAAGCACGAGGAAGCGTGGATAAGCACCCGCCTAACGAAAACAACAAGCCTCCCCGTTCTCCCGCTCCCCACCCACCACGGTTGTGGAGGAAGCGGGGTTATGAGAAGCGTCGAGAGGTGGGGGTATTAATAAATAAGTGGAATTTGAGATGTGGTCGAGGATAGGAGTTCCGGTCATCTCACGAAAAGACGATATGGACGCATACGGACACAAACGCACCCTTCGATGTATATGTCAGCGCCCCCATCTTCACTTTCGACCAGCTCCACTCCGTAGGTAACACCTCCGCCGAACGCTTCTTAACCGGAAACCACAACCACACCCAACCATCAGGAAAACCGCGGGGCGCTGGTGTGACATCGTCACCACTTGTGACAATGGCTACACCGGACCCAGGAAGACACACTATGGTGATCAATGCCAATAGATTGCATGCTAGTCTCAGAGCGGTAGGTCATGGCAAGCCGCATGACATCTTTATGTCTTGTGATAAAGGTGTATATTCCTGGCCTCAGTATGCTCATGTATTATCACTCTTGCCATTCCGGGGCGCGCCTGACTTCCAAACATCTTGAGTCCTCACTTGCTAGCGCTTGCCATTTCTGCATGCCTGCCCCACCACACAACCCCCGACCAGTACATCGCCAGGGCGTTCAAGTATTCTACTAGCAGTGTCGACCCACTGGCTCGGCGATGCAGCCCACCGCCGAGGCACCGGGCAGTGACTATGTGCTACTCCAGTATGTTGACGATCTTCAATCCCGCTAGTCCTCATATGCTTGCTCCTCACACCAGTGTGTTTCAGAATGTGCCTATTGAACAAATGCAGACTATATTTGTTCAGTCCTCCTCGAGATGAGAAACCAGCTTGGAAATGTCTCCGGCCGTCTCCGGCCGTGACTGGCACAAGTTCAATATACTGCATCACGTGACGCCTCGCAGTATCTATAAGATACTGCGTCGGACATGGGACATGTCTCTTTCTCTATACCCGAACACCCTCATTGCGACCCACCATGCCCTCCCCATCAAGCTCGCTCAAAGCAAAGTTCGTCTAGGTGCCATCCTCATCAGAGGAGGGCCAGTTTGCACTCGCCTACTACCGCTACCTCCGCAACTTGAAGTTGCAGTGGTAGCATGCGATTCTCCTCCCCATATGAGTGAACTCATATGGGGTCGAGAATCGCATGCTGCCACTGGACCTGTTAAGCCATGAGCGCGCGGTCCAGTGACCTGAAGCCTTGTTGAGATGGTGGAAAGGGCACGTGAACCGTTGCGCGTGTTGGGCATTCGCTGATGCACATGAAGATGTTGAACCGAAAAGTGACACTGTATGAGCAGATGCTGGTGCAATTGGAAGCCTCGGAGACCGGGAGGGCCCATTTGTCTATAATGTATTGTAACGGCCACTACTTACCTTTTTTTTTTTTTTTTTTTTTTTCCAATTTTACGTCTTTTGGGGCAGCGCCCTATGTAAGACGGTATTTACAGTTTCTTCCTTGCGTTTGGCCCGCCTCTCCTTTAGACCTCTATGCTCTGCGTATGCTCAAGAGGCATTGCCTCGAACGTGTCCATGCCTTCGTGGGCGAGGTGTGTGTTTAGCGCCTTCTCTCCCTGTGCTGTCGTCCGTCTGCTCTTCCTCGTGTGTCCTCTTTCGCCGGTGGTAGGGCTACTTTTCCGTATTGATCTTTGAACCTTTTCATGTCCTGTATATATCCAAATAGATGCTCTAGCGCCTTGTGCCCACCTAGCAGTGTTTTTAGGGACCTCGCTCCCCGTTTCAGCTTTCTCTCCAGCTTTTGCCTCTGCTCCTTGTATGCCCAGCACTGAAACAGGTAGCGCTGTACCGTCTCCTGCGCGCTCCCACACGCCTGGCACAAGGGCGAGTCCGCTTTTCCTATCTTGTTCAAGTACTTGTTTAATGGTATATGTCCCGTCCTTAGCTGTACGAGTAGGCTGGCCTGCTTGCGCGGCATGTTCTTCGTGATTTTCGCGAAGGCTGCTGACGGCATGGTGGGGTCAATCTCGTGCGCTCGCATACCTCTAGGTGACTTAGCGAAGATTTCCCTCGCTCTCTGCTTCAGACTCGTGCCGTGTCTCTGGACCTCTGCTGTTCTGCTCGTTGGCATCGTTCCCCGGCACTCGATTGGTATGTCCCTCTCCTCGCTGGTCTCTCCGCTCGCCGCCTTCTTCGCCTCCTCATCCGCCCTCTCGTTCCCTGCTACCCCTTCGTGCCCCGGTACCCATCTCATAGTGATTTTGGCTCCCGGCTGTTGTTGCACTACGCCCTGAATTTGTCTATGGACTGCGTTGATGAGATATTGACCGGGAATTGCGCGCTCTTTTCTCGTTGTCTGTATAGCCGCTTGGTTGTCCAGGGCAATGGTGTATCTGCCTCCGCGTTCCATGTTGAGCATCTTCGCCCCTATGGCTGTGCCCGCTAGTTCCGCTTCGAAGACGGTGTGCTCATGTTCTGGGCCCATGTACAGCCTTGTCGTCTTGCATTCCCTCCCGTTCTTGTACATCACCGCTGCAGCCCCTACTCCGCCCTCTATGCAGGATCCGTCCGTGTATACTACCACTTCTGCTTCGTCAGCATCTATCTCCTCCTTCGCCTTCTCCTTGGATGGTGGGATCCTTGCGTTGAATGCCGGGGCCCACTTGGGCCCGAGCACCACCGTATGGATCTTCTCCATTGTGTCTGGATTCAGCTCGAAGGCGTGCATCATCTCGTGTAACGGCGATCTGTGGCGTTTGACGTACCTCCTAGCCTCTCTCCTCGTTCTCTCTGCTAGCGGGTGACCCTGGGGCTGGCACGCTAGCCGTACTGCCGCCCTGTGCACTATCTTGGTCACTAGCAGCGGGAACGGTAAGAGGTTGGCGTGGGCGTTGAGCGTGTCTGTGGCCGTGGTTCTCAGCGCTCCTGTGATGTCTATCGTGACCTGTCTCTGGATTCTGGCTAACTTGTTTATGTAGCCCTTCGTTCCTTTGGTCCTGTTCGATTCTGGCGTGAGGAAGACGTCAGCGGCGTATAACATCCTCGGGATTGCGACAGTTAGGTAGTAAGTCCGCATGTGCTTAGCTATTATCCCCTTCGACGGTTTTGTCAATCTTCTGTACTGCCCCACGTATGCTTCCCCTTTCTTCAGAGCGTAGTTGACGTGTTCCTTGAACCTCAACTCCTGATCCATTATCACCCCTAGGAATTTGTGAGCCACCGTGGGCCGCACCACATGAGTTCCTATTTTTATTGTCGGCCTCGTTGTCGGCTTGGTTTTCCTCGGTCTCGCCGGGTCTTTCTCTCTTCTCCTGGTGAGACCCATCAGCCCGAACTTCTCTACCGCGAATTGACATTGATGTTGTTCCACCCAGTCGTACGCTCCTCCGGGCCTTTCCATCATTTCCGTCAGCTTTCTGAATGCCTCAGGTAAGTCCTTCCCCTCCGCTGTTAGGGTCGTGTCGTCCACGAACCCCACGCAGCCTTCTCCCCTGCTACTCTGCGCGATGTCGATGAGGTCCGTGTTGTAGAATTGGTACGCGACTGCTGACAGGGGGCAGCCCTGGTCCATTCACCGCCCTATGGGCCTGGTCGCTGAGGTGTGGTCATCTAAGCTGATGACTGTTAGCCTATTTTGGACTTTCCTGTGTATCCAGTCTGTGTACTCGCGCGGCATTCCTCTCCTGCGCATGTTGTGAGTCAGTCTCTTCAGCACGATACTAGGAAAAGCCCCCTTTATATCTAGGTATAGTACCCCTAGTACCCTTCCTCTCCTCCAGGCGTCCTTCGCTTGTCCTACCACATGGTGAATGGCATCCATAGTCGTCCTGCCCGGTCTGCACCCGAAGTGGTTGTCAGGTAGCAGCCGGTGCTTCTCTGCCATTTTCACTATGTCCTCTGCGACGCACGCTGATAGTACTTTCCTATGGTGTCGAGCAAGGCTATTGGCCTGTAGGTGCCTGGGACCATGTAATCGGGTTTCCCCGGTTTGCGCAGGACCTTGGTGATAGAATCTCTCCATTCGGGTGGGTACACCTCGAGGTCGAACGTTGCTCGAAAAAGAGGGCCTATGTAGGGTAGGATGACATTAATGCACTGTTTTATGAGTTCATTAGGGATACCGTTATCTCTGGGCACCTTGAAACGATTGAGCCTGTCTACTGCTCTTCGTATCTGCCCGTCGGTTACTGGCTGGTATTCGAATGCCGGTGGCGGGTAGTCGAAGTCCTCTGGGATTTGTTCCGTTCCTTCTATTGTCTTCGGGAAGAACGCATCGAAGAGCATGTTCGCTTTTTGTTCGTTTGATTCCGCCACCTGTTTTGTGCCATTGTCCTTTTGTATTACCAACGTCGGCGCTCTCGCCATCCCCCCGTCCGATGCTCCCGCCGAGGCGTACCTGTGCACTGTCCACACCGTCTTGTGATTGATGCTTGCGAGGAACTCGGCCCAGTGCTCTTTTTTTGAGTCTTCTATTGCTCCAGCGTAGCTGTTCCTGGCGCATCTGTACTCTTCGTGTGTGGGGTGCGTCGGGTCGTTTCTCTTTGCATAAGCCCTTCTTCCCAAGCGCCTCGTCTCGTTCCTCTTCTGAGTCAGTTGGAGCGACCACCAGCGCTTTACGTATGGCAAGGGTTTGCTCATCGGCACTAACTCTTCCGTGGTGTCCTGGATGGCTGTGATGAGCCCCTCTAGGTGGGTATGGAACTGTCGTTGGTCCTTCGGGGTTGGGTCTTCTATGACTTGTTCCAACCTCGTTTCTAACGCCTTGTTGTATGCTTTCCAATCCACCTGCCTGTAGTTACGTTTTGGTCTGTGCATGGCGGTCTCGACTGTGAGGTCTATCTTCGTGTCTATGGATAGTGGTCAGTTTTTGGTGGGCACTCCTCCGGCACTGTCATGCAAATGATCAGTCTCTCTGCTAGTGAAGGTGAGGTGAATACATTATCTGTTCGAGTATGGTTTCCCGTTGCCATCGCTTTCAGGGTCGGCACTCCTTTGGGCAGTGTCATCTGCATCCCCTGCTCCGCTATGGCGTCCAGCAGTATTTGCACCTCGTCAAGATTGGCTCTGGTGAATAGGTGCGAATTGCGTAGCTCGTCCCATAGTGGGTGGTGCCTATTGAAATCCCCTATCCATAGCATTTCTTCCGTCTCCCTTCCCTGTGTGGCTTCTTCTGCTGCTTTGTCCTGTATGTGTTTTCGCACGGCCCTTATGCTGTCTGACTGTGCAACGTCTGCGTATATGTTATAGATTGCTATTTTACCCGCGCTTGTCTTGATGCTTATTGCCGTGACGTCCGGCATCATACCTCCATCGCCCCCCATGCGCTCGTCGTGATCTTTTTGTTTATGAGTATCATCGACCTCGTCCTTGCCCCTCCGTTCTGGAAGTGCATCCTCGGATATACTGTGTACCAGCTATGCATGGCCCTGGAGTTTCCCAAAAAGTCAATATATGGTTCTTGAATCACAAGGATATCGTAGTGATCAGCCGTGCACTTAGCTAGCATTTCCGCTGTGGTGGTGAGTGACTTGTTCACGTTTTGTTGTCTGATTCTCAAATTTTGGATCTGTTGTTCGGCTCTATTCATTGTGGGATCGGTGCGTTGTTGTTGTCCTGCTGCTGTCCTGTTTGCGTCTGTTCGCGGTGCGTTCCAATCCCGTAGTCGTCTAGCCTGCTCTGCCGTCCTTCCCCTTGCCCTCTCTCCTGCCATCCTTGGTCCATGTGCCCTATTATTGGGTTCATCCCTCGCCCTTTACCCCTTCCGTGCGCTTGGCTTTCCATTCGTCCTCTGTGTGTCTGGTAGTTTGGTTCCGTTTGTTGTTCTTCGCCTCCTCTGTCCATTATCTGTCTTCCCGTGCGGGCCTCTGCTTCGGCTGCACGCCATCTCCTCTCCTCCTGTTCCCTGACCTGTTTTAGCAGGTCCCCTGCATCCACTGCTCTCTCCGCCTCCCCTTGTTGCTCCCAGGTCCAAGGATTTTCGTCTGGGAAAAATCGGTACGTGTGCTCCGGATCGCTTTTCTCCGCCGCTTCGCACGCCGCTCTGAAGACCGGGCATGTTCTGTCCCATGACGCGTGACCTTCGTGTCGCAGTTTACGCATCTGAACTTGCTTGGGTCATTCTCCTCGCATTCTGCTGTTCTGTGTTCTGCTCCGCACGTGCCACATTTGTCTCGGCTCTCGCACTCTGCCGCCAGGTGCCACACGTTGTATTTCTGACATTTTAAACACCTTCGTGGTTCCCTTTTCATTCTCCTAGCCCATGTTCTTTTCCCTGCTATTATTAACCGTCCCTTATGCACTGGTTCGCCGACTCTGTGGTAGTCATCCTTGCGATGATGTGGGCGGTCTTCTGTCCTGCTGTCCTTCTGTGTGGGGGTTTTATCCAGCGGGTGGACATTAGGGTGCGGTGGGTAACTTCGAGTCTCGTTCTATCTTCCTCATCTCCGCCATCGCATCTGGCGAATGGCTCAAAGGTACGTATTCGACTATCACCGATAGTGCTCGATCTTTTATGGTGGCCGATCCACTGAACTTGCTCAGAAAGGTTGTCTGTTGTCTTGGACCCATTTCGCTGCGTTCTCTGTTTCTAGATCGAAGACTATTCCTCCGTTAGCCAATTTCTTGGCTCCTATGAAAGCGATGTCGGTGCGTTCGTGGTCTTCTTCTAGGTTGTTGATCGCCTCGTTTGCTTTGGCCACTAGTTCCTGTTCTGTCAATCTGGTGAGCATGTCTTGCTCCCCTTGTGGGTCTGCGTCTATCAATATTTGTCTGGCTTTTGCTTTCACCCTCGCCAAATTATTTAGGTGTGATAGTGGTACATTACCTCTGAGTGTGGCTGCGTACGTTGTGCCTCTCGTTCCGGTCTCTCCCTCTAGTTCGCTCTGCTGCCTCATGCTATTGATATGCTCGATGACGTTTCTGGCCCCTTCCGTTGCCGCTTTTGCATTCTCTGCGGCTTCCTTTGCGTCGTCTGCTGCCCTTTCGAACCTGTATAGGGTCTGCTCTAGGTTCTTCTCAACATGCCTCATCACCACCGCTCCCACCGTTCTCGCTGCCTCTTCCATCATTAGAACTGACACTGCCCTTACTCCTTCTTGTAGAGTCTTGCCCCTGACGTTGTGCGCTAGGGACAGTAGCGCGTAGCTGAGGTGTTCCGTTGACAACGGGTCTTCCTTTGCGTAGTACCCGTGTTTGTCTAGGTATTGTCTCGCTTGTTCTTTTGTGTGCACTGACGTGTTGGGTTCTAGCAGTAGCTCAGATCTGGTCTTGTTGGTGACTTGCTGTGTGGTGCTCCCTCTCATTCGGCCTTGTGACGTGGCCGGCGCTTGGGGTTCGATGCTTTGGGGCATCGTTTTTGTCGCTTCTTCTTTTCGAGGAAGCTGGATGATGTCACTGGCTGTCGTCAGCGACAATCTGAGGGTGTTTGTGTGAGTGTGTAGCTCAGGAGAGGGTATTTTGGATTTTGGATGTGATGGTAAGCGTGAGAAAGCTCCACTACTTACTTTATCAATATATCTTCCATTGCCTGTCTGGTCATTTCTTGGTTATTAAGTACCACTGGTGATAACCATGGTAGGCACAGACCATTGTCGCAGCCCATGGGTCCCGATGGTTATACTATGGACACGTGCTATCATCATGCTACCCCATGGCTGCCACACTACCTTTGGGTATTCCAGTGGTATAATGCTCTGTGATGACATTTTAGCACTTATTACAATTTCATATATTATAATATCATTATAATCTTTTGTGAAATCTGCGCGGTTTCCCTGATGACTTTCCCATGCTCCCCAAAACAAAAAATTCTCAACACACAATCTCACAAGACCCCAAGCAGAACACCCAGACCACAATCGACAGGCCCACCCAGCATCCATCGACCAATGCGATGCCGACTCCAGCGGGTGCAGGGACCACCAAGAAACCGCCGCCCCAGCACAATGTCCCAACGGTTGCAGATGGCCACAGTCTCTGATCAAGCTCACAAGCTACAAGCAGGAACGAAGGCAACGACCGACAGGGAGGCACAGCGAGGTCTCCCGAGGAGGCCCACCAATTCTTTCTCAACAGACGACTCCTCCCGGAAAGACAGTCCATAACATTCCACAACCTGGCCACGGCGCTCCTGCACTTAGCGGAAGCACAAACATCGATCCCGAAGACTACGGAAGAAGGCATCAGGGTGATTGCGACGCTGATAGTAGACTTGGCAGACAGGACATCCATCACCGAAGTGGCAACCGTAGTAAAGGAGCGACTGTGTGGGGTGAACGACACCCTTGCCCCCATGCTTCAACAAATGGAGCAAGCAGCGATATTGATAAAGAACTCTACTAACAGTTTGGCAGGCACAGTAGAAGAACTAAGACAAGAGAGTGATGGCACAGCACAAAGAATAGTAGAAGCGGTCACAGCACAGGCATCAGCACCATCAGAGCAGAACGCAGAACAACAGCCGACCGACAGATCAGCACGATACCCGACATATGCAGCGGTGTTGGCAGCATGCACCACAAAACCAGTGAGTCTCCAGTCGAGCACCCTAGCCAGGTGCGACCTGCACGCCGGGCAAGTCTTAGTAGACAAAGCACCTGCCGTTGAGGACCACGGAATTGTTAGATTGTCGGAACCCGACTGTCAAGATTGGTTTTTAGGCGTTAATATCGTGTATTAGTGAACACAGCGAATGCCCAAATAACTTGTGTGAATAAGTATGCCATTCGGTGAATAGGTGAACCAATGAATGTTCACGGAAGGGCTGTCTAAGTCTCAACAATCCCTTCGCTGGCAAAGGTGCTCCTTCGGAGCCCTTCGCCAACAGCACAGAAAATGGTTCGAAGGCTAAGGTAACGAAGATGAAGTATGAGAACTCACCAGTGATGCCTAAGTCCTCTGCTAGTTGAAGATGGAAATCTCCAAGAGAAGGCTTAAGACGATGACCACGGCAAGGTCAAAGCTGCACAAGGTGAATGACGTATGATAATTGAACTGGGGAATATACATACGAATGTAAACTACTTATATCGAATGCTCGTAAGGTGTCAGCGAATAGGAAAGGGGCCGTCACGAGTCAGGGTTGGATAGGGGTGCGCAGTCATGATACAACATAGATGAAATAAACATACAATAGAAATGAGAGAATAGGGAGAACATGAAACGACAGAGGGTGCAGGTGGCGAAGACACCTGTGTACGAAATCATGTCTTGGGGCCTGCATATACACTGCCCTGCACGGGTTCTTCACCTACTGGGTTGATCCCACACGACCCATGGGTAGGACGTCCAGCGAACGCACCCTGCTCATATGAACACCGAAAGGGGGTTGGATCGAGAAGCTGGTGGAGTTACTGACGAGCCATCATGCCAGATAGGGATGTCGATCGTGATTTGATGGTGTGCCTGCTGGCGAATGATGCGAGCAGCGAATGGTTGTTCGGCGAAATACGAGGAAGGGTGAACAGAGGTGACATAGAGGAGGAGAGGTCGAGGTGGGGGGGGAAGCCGAGCGAACACTGGGGAGGAGTAGCGAAAGGGTAAATACACAGGTCATGACAATACAACTACCAGAACACCATTGGAAGAGGGTCGTGCAGAGGAGGTGGTAGACCCAGCGACGAGTGCCGAGTCAGTCCCAAGACGTCGATCGTGCGTTTGACGGCGTGGCTATAGTAGTTGGCGCGAACAGCGAGAATTGGTTGCCAAACATGACAATGGTGATCGGAACGAACACGAAGATGGGGTGTGAAAATAGGAAAACCGAGCTTCTGAGTATGGGAAATAAACGCGTCATGACACCGACATCCTAAGCAAAGCCAATCAGGCGATTGGAAACATGAGATGGGACAACCGTCAAGCAACACCGTGAGTGGTAGGAGTGCAAAGGCTCCCAAGGAACGCTTTACTCCTAGAGCTTCAAACGGAGGAATCAGCTGAGCTACTGCAGTCCCGCCAAGTCTCCACTGAATTTTTATCCAAGTTCAGCAGCGAGTCTATCATCAAACCCAGCAATTACTCAGTCATAGCCAAATTCATCCCAACGAGGTTCAATCCGGAGTCTCGAGCAGAACTCTCAATCATAGAGTCCAACAACGGCTTAGAGGAAGGAGACATAGCATCCGCCCGGTGGATCAAACCGATGGGAAGATGCACACCCACCCAAACTACAGCTCACATGATTGTACAGCTACGCAACAGACTGGCAGCAAACACACTAATCAGGGGAGGGATGCTCATCTCCGGCACCAGAGCAACAGTCCAGAAGATGCTCCAAGAAGCCAGAAGATGCCTCAAGTGTCAAAAGCTGGGGGTTTCGCACCTAGCTGCGCAATGCCCTCAGGACGTTGACACCTGCAGCACATGTGGAAATGCGGGCCACAAAACAGCTGAGTGCAGGCTAACGGACCCCAGAATTTTTAGATGCGTCAATTGCGAAGATGTGGGACATGCCGCCTGGGATCGGGACTGCCCAAAGTTGAAAGAGCACACATGGAGAATTCAGCTCAAGTACCCGGAGACGAGCATGCGCTTCTTCCCAGCCAGCAGAGACCCATTATCATGGGAAACGGTTGCGCCATGGTCAGTCCCAGAACACGAACATGAACACCCCACCCCCGTTCCACCATCACACCCATGATTCTGCCCAACCGCCACCACGACACAGAACTGACCAGACCGACCGGATCGACGGCCGACATACTGGGACCAACCAAGGGGAGGACCCCCTCCACAGCGGCAAAGGGAATGGTCTGCCACTCGTGGAAACCGCGCAAGGAGCGCATCCTCAACTCGGCAGCTATCGCTCGACGAGCTAGGTTTTGGATCGAACCCAAATGACAGAATATCTACCCTCCCCCTCGTACTTCATGATTAATACACCATCGCATGGCAACCTCACGACCTTGAAGATATGGCAACAGAATCTCAACAAATCCGATGCAGCGCAACAGGACATGATCAACTCTACAGACCCCAACATATATGACATTATCTTACTACAAGAGCCCTGGTTCGACTTCTTAGGCAACACGCGAGCCAACCACCGGTGGTACTCGTTAATCCCCACAGCGCACAGGGACAACCCCAAAAAGTCCTGAGCAGCTATCTTCATCAACAACCGCTTACGCTCTAGTTCATGGCAGCAAATCAATGTGCCGTCACAGGATCTAGTAGCAGTGGCCATTCACCCTCGTCACACTCGCGCAGGCACCATAACCATATTTAATGTATATAGCGATTGCGAGCACTCACGCAGCCTGCAGGTAATACACGACACAATTCAGGCCGACTGTTACGACCGTTCATTTCCGACTTCCGACCCTCAGTTCCGCCACACTTTCCACCCCTCCGATATTTCCGACATTCCGCCCCTTGTACATTTCCCTTGTTCTTTCGACTCTATTACTCGGACCCACCGGACCCACCTCACCGTTCATCAAGACCATATGTCCGGTCACCCTTGTAGTTCGTTGTCAGATATGTTTTCCCGACCCCTTGTTCTTTGTCATTGTTCTACCTTACCCTGAACCCCCCTTGTAGTCCCATTGTTCCCAATTAGTTAGTTCCCACGCATTGTCTACTCGACTTCCGCTTCCCCCGGAATTTGCTTACTACCATATCATTACCTGTTGTCTCAGCTCTTTGTATAAAGCCTGTCATGTATGTCTCTTATTCTGCAATCAGATAATCGCCTTCGATACTTGATTTCCTTTGCTCCATCTCCTGTTCTTAGCACAGCGAGTCTAGCCAGATCTCAGTCTCTCTCCGCCTTCCGCCTCAGTTCCGACCCAAGTTCTGACCAACCTTTTGTTCAGTACTTTCCGACTTCCGACTCAGTTCCGAAATACTTAGGACGATAGTTCATCGGGGGCGCAACCTATAAGTTGAAGCCGCTGTCCTTTCCAGTTCCAACTTAGTGGAAATCTCGATACGTAACACCGACAGGCGAGGAGCAAGACTCATTGACCCAACACGTATGTTATGGATGGGCGATTTCAACCGCACCCGCTGTGGGACGAGGAGCGCAACGCGCACTTGTTCACAACCACCAACCTGGACAGTGCACAAATCCTGTTAGAACTATTAGCGCAATACGACATGCTAATGGCATTTCCCAAGGACATCCCGATGCTATGTGCCACCACCACCAAGAATCTAACCAGACCAGACAACGTCTTCAGTAGCGCAACATTATACGACATGTTCTCACAGCGCATCACCTTTCCAGATCTCCAGCCCCCCTGTGCCGACCATTTCCCGATCTCCAGCATGATTGATGTCTCAGTCCCCGCAGCTACAGAAATGGCAAAAAGGAATTGGCGCCAAGTAGATTGGCCAAAATTTCGGGAACACTTAGCAAGCCAGCTGAAGGAACTCCCGTGCCCAACAGAGATAGCAGAAGCAGCAGAAATCGAAGAACGGTTGGTAGCACTCACCACGGCCATCAACACCACCATGGAAGCACTAGTACCCTTCACAGTGCAGTCCCCATACACCAAGAGGTGGTGGACCAAGGAGCTGAGCCAGGCCAGGTCAAGCATGCGGCAGGTGGCCAGGTACGCTGAGCGGGCCCGAAACGACCCATTGCACCTGGCCCACCAGGAGTACCGCGACTGATGAAATCTATATACGGACCTAATACGCACAACCAAACAAGAATTCTGGACAGAGTGGCTGCAAAATGCAGACAAATCCAGTGTTTGGACAGACAGCCGCTTGGTGTCGGGCCCGTCAATGGATGGGGCTCGGACAAGAATCCCACCCCTCAGGACTACGGGAGATGATGGAAAGGAGCACACAGTCGCAGATAATGAAGGAAAGAGCAAGCTACTATTCGATTCATTCTTCCCTTCGCAAGGGGTGCAGATACGCCAGGACACGTGTGCCCCTTACCCAGACCCGGCATTCGTATACACACCAATAACTGACCAACAGATACAGCGGGTAATTGAGAAAACGAGCCCGTACAAAGCGGCAGGCCCATCCGGGTTATCCAACTCGGTATTAACCCATTGCGCGGACCTGCTCACACCTCATCTAGGATGCATCTACCGGGCAACAATTCAATATGACACGTACCCACAGCAATGGAGGACGACCACCATTGCAGCCCTGCGGAAACCAGGAAAGACTGACTACACAGTGGCAAAGGCGTACCGCCCCATAATGCTGATGGAGGCCCTGGCCAAGCCCCTCTCAGGATGTGTGGCCGAGGCACTAACCTATTATGCGGAAACACTTCAGCTTCTACCTCCCACCAATTTCGGAGGACGAGCAGGGCGGAATACAGTAGACGCCCTCCATGTAACAGTGGACTTCATCAAAGACCAATGGCGAAAAGGGAAAGTAGTCTCCGCGCTGTTCCTAGATGTCAAAGGAGCTTTCCTGAGCGTGGCAGTCGATCAGTTGATTCACAACATGAGATCGAGAGGAGTTCCACTAAATGGGTACGCAACAGGCTGCAAGGATGTTGAACAAGGATTCAGTTCGACGATTACATATCGGACCCGTTGGACATTGACAACGGATGCGACCAAGGCAACCCGATCTCCGTAATATTATATCACTTCTACAATGCAGGTTTAATAGAGGTAGCGAGGCAGGATAAGGGTGAGCTAGCCCCAGCATTCATCGATGACATTACTTTCCTGGTAGCGGGGAAGTCATTCAAGCGTACGCACGCTGCATTGGCTAGAATGATGACAAGAGACCAGGGAGCGTATGATTGGTCAAGGGAGCACAACTCACAATTTGAGTTGGACAAGATGTGGCTCATAGGTTTCACAAGAAAGAGGGAGAAGGATCCAAAAAGGAAGGGAAAGACGCAACTGCTCCAAGGGCGGCCCCTCAGTCTATCTGGAGTGTCCATCGCGCCAACAGCCTCCCATAAACTCCTTGGAGTAATACTTGACCGAGAGTTACGGTTCAGGGAGCATGCGACGTACGCAGTAGCCAAAGGTACTGACTGGGTTCTCCAGTCCCGGTGACTAGCCAAACCGACAAAGGGGATGTCATACCGCAACATGAGACATCTTTATATCAGCATAGCCCTCCCAAAAATGCTGTATGCAGCAGATGTGTGGTACACCCCCATATGCAAAAACGGCAATGCAAAGAAAGCCTGAGGTGCAGTTGGTTATGCATTGAAGCTAACTAGAGTCCAAAGGGCGGTGGCCATCTATATCACAGGGGCACTTGGTTCCACCCCCACTGATCTACTTGATATACATGCTGACCTCTTACCCATGCAGCTGATGCTCGAAAAGTACAGTACAATGCCACATTGCACATGCTTACCCTACCGCCCACACACCCCCTCCACGCGCGACTACGCCGAGCCTCACAACAAGCACAGAGACACAGGTCCCCCCTGCACGAGCTACTACAGGCGCACAACCTGAAAGCCGGGGTCATCGAGACCATACACGTGGTGCGACGTCAGCCATCATGGATCCCACCGGTGCGCATGAAAATAGCTAGCAACAAAACACAAGCGATTGCCCAGGACAAGAAGGACACTTCAACCATCCAGATATATGCAGATGGCTCCAGCTGCGATGGGGGTGTAGGTGCAGCCGCGGTGCTATACATTAACGGCACACAGCGGAAGATGTTGCAATACTATCTAGGCACTGACCAAACCCACACAGTACACGAGGCAGAAATAGTAGGATTAATACTCGCCACCACCATGCTACAGGACTATGACTATCTAGATGGGGTAGCCATCGCCATCGACAACCAGGTGGCAATTAAGGGAGTCCACAGCCGCCAGGCCTGCCCGGGACTGCATCTAATGGACCACTTTCTAGAGCAGATGCGTCACATCGCAGAAAGGCATGAAGGTACGCCACTTGAGATCCGATGGGTGCCAGGGCATAAGGGGATCAAGGGAAATGAGAAAGCTGACGAACTAGCTAAGGAAGCAGTGAAAGGACACAGCAACCAGCGATGTGATCTCCCCGCGAAGCTACACTCCCCTCTCCCACACAGCAAACCCGCTCTCAAAATGGTACACAGTGCCATGCACAGCTACGACCAGAACGAACGCAGGCATTGGCGCCGCCCACGGTAACAGCGCGAGACCAACCCTCGAGGCCATGGTGCAGGCATGTGATGTGGCGAGGCAGCCACGAACGCCTCCTACGCACACTCCACTCGCAGCTGCAACAGTGGCACGCGATGTCACGCAGTGGTCCTGCCAGACAGAGCCGCAGAATGCCACCAGGAGCCACGAGGCCGCGACCCTGACCGAGGCCCATGCGAGCATGCACACAGCCGCCATCTGTACAACGATCCACGGGGACGTGACACATGCCCATGACGCCGCGAAAGGGACCCACGGTACTCCCATGCAGGCACAGACAGCGTCGCACAACGCGTACGGCAGAGTGGACACGCACACATTAGCAACCACCTCGCGCATCCGCACATGGCCATCTTTATTGCAGCTGCATCGTGACACTCTCTCCCGCATTCTACATCCCCGAGACATGCGTTCCTGCCTTCCACCATGCTCACACACATCCACGCGGCCCTCTACGTGTTTTGAAACGTCGCACAGCCCCGTGCACTCGTCTCCCATACCATCACACAGCCACCCGCACCAGCACAGTGCAATGGCCGGGACTTAATGGCCGGGACTTCCAGCCACCCACCACACACTCGATACGCGGAGAACCGAGCCCCAACAGCACAGACTGCAGGAAAAGGAGAGCAGCAATTGGGGACGAAAACAGAACATGAATTGAAGGTCGGGCACAACTTCAGCCACGCTCAGGCCTTGAGTATGATAGAGGAAGAGAGAGAAGCCCCGATGTTGACGAGTATAGAGTGTGGACCCAAGATGTCCCGCGGGAATGGTTTTCCCAACCTGGCACGGACATGGGTGCCGAACGCGCGCAACCAGCAGTCATACACCGATACATGAGACAGCAAAGCGGACGGCGATGCCAGAGTTGCACATAACTCCTGCCATAGCCCATGTGTCGACTCGCGAGAGCACGACACAAACGAACGACGCAGCGTTGTGGACCCGTGAGACCACAGTGCAGATCATGCACTCTCTGTCTTCCCACAACGCCCACACGAACCACCATACCCGTGCCTGTCTCCCGCACCACCCTTGCCAACGGCTGCTTCGACACACAGGGTAACCACCCAGACCGAGAACGCGCTGCACAACACAACCTCGAGAGCCGACGTGCGCACCCCAATCACCACCACACTGAGTGCACCATTGAAACATCACCTCTGCCCTCTCATAGTCCCATTCAGAGTGCTGATGGCTCATACTCGTTCCCAGTGTCGTCCCTACTCCCCAGCTCTTACATCACAAGTATCTCAGTCTCTCGTTGTTGACCAGTAGTGAGTTGGATCTTCAAAAAGGAGTCCTGGCGGATGTAAGAGAGCTACGCTCTCTAGTTGGAGATTATAGGTTTTTCTTGTCTTTTAGTATGATGTCACCTGGTGCCACTCCCATTGTTCTCAGAGTATGTAATGAGTCCACTTAGATTAGTAATAGAGACTCATCTTTCCCGCTCACTACCAGCTGCGTCAGTAGTTCTGCGCAGTTTGTCACTCCAGCGAGGCTTCCCTCTCTACAGCGGGGCTATCCGGTTTGGGCTGCGTGGAAAACCTCAAGGCTGTGTGGAAAGCACCCAGCATGTACAGATAATCACTGAACTCGAGGAAAAAATAAGTGGGCACTATCATTCTGTCGTCAACACGAGCTCCACGTACGCTACCAGTTCGTCATTCATATTCTTCCTTCATTTATGTCAAAGCTTCCTGTGTTCTCAGAGTTTGTTGGAAGAGGATGGCTCCTTCGGAGAAGTGGAATTTTCTGGGAAAGTGTTCACTAGTCAGACTTCTGAGAACAAGCATATCTGGGCCAAATCCATCGAAAACAAGCAAACCGCGACTCATTTGTCACCATCACACTCTGTTCTCACGAACGGCTTCAATGATCCCTCATCGCCGTGTTGGAAAGCCATAGGACATAGATCAACCACAGGACAGATAACGAGATGAGGGGTTGGAAATGGAAAGGATAAGGACAAGGCTGAGCACTCGGGGTCGTAACATCAGAGCTGGATGATCTACCCCAAAGCGTTCCAAGAGAAAGGTCCAAAGAAACGGTAGCACAAAACCAACCATTTCTTTGGACCTCAGGAAGAGGGCTATTCGTCAATCAACCAAGACCGAGAACATTCAAGACACATTACTGTCTCATCTGACTGGTGACGAGTGAAAGGTGAGCATTGTCCATCTAAAAATATTTTGCGTTGCATGTAATTGATCAGTGTCCCGTTGTCACAGAAGTTTGAGAGAGACAGAGAAGCATGATTGGCATATTACAGTTGGGTTGATGCGTACCACGTCACAAAGGAAAATGTATGAGTGGTGTAACTTGAGTACTGATTCCCTTACGGTCCAAAAGCGGATGTGAATAACTGCGACATGTCTCCAGCACGGCAATCTAATAGTCTACTGGAGCCAAAAGGCGTCGAGTTTTGTATTTATGTATACTGTCAGCATGTTTTGCCTCTCCACTGTCAATTCAAGCTATGCAAACAACAATTTAGTGGTTTTCTATTATTTTGATATGGCTTGCCCATCTCGATTACTATGTGTACTGTATAAATTCCATGGGTTTATTGCTGTGCAACATGATGGTGGATACATGCGCTTGAATAATAAATTAAGTGTAGTCGATCTAATAGTAAATCACATTCTTCCAACCGGTCCCGCGCGCCATCGAAGTACATTAACACATGCGAGTCAACCAGGCGTTCCACCTCATCATTACCCACTCTTACAGCGTTCATCTTTTCGTCTCTATAGGGGAGGAGTCGAGAGACGTTTCAAGGCACAGTGTATTGCAACATACCAGGGAGAAGCCCACACCGTGTATAACCCAGCACAAAAGCTCTTTAAACTCTGGATGTTCTTTTGGCATACCGCGAGCAGCTAACGCCTCAACAGCTGACTTCCTCACAATCTTGTGGGGAACGGGCACGTTAGCATAGCTTGAAATGGTTGTAGATCGTATTTACCATTTTGTTTGATATTTCTAAATCATCGGAATCGAGTGTTCTTGAGCAAACAGAGCTCGAGGAGATACCAAATACGTCCTCCCGTGTTGCCTCGCCTGGCAAACTTGGTAATTTGAACGATGGACCTTGGCCACTCGCTCTAGCCTTCCCCTTCGAATTTGGCATTGGCCATCGACGCAGTTGGTAGCCTATACATGGTCTCTCAGGCCACAAGGGGCTTCAAGTCTATGGTTTTGTCTCTCTTTCCACGCTTTGCTTGCGGTTCGTTGAAAACGACGTACATGGAGATCTTCGTCGACGAGAAGGTTAGTAGCAGTCGAATTTGTCGACCCATGAGGTTCTGCATTGGGTGCACCGCGCATATCGGAGAACACCCAACGTGAAATTTGCATTCACTGCAAACAAATACCATTATAACTCATGTAGCATAACAAAATTGTCTCAATACTCACTGTTGGGGTTGTGAACGAGTCCCTCGGGAGTACCGTCTGTCGGAGGAGCACGAATCCCTGTGAAGCAGGCAGCATGTTGAACATGGAACAAAATGGATTCAGGGTGGATACGCACAGTGGTTGGCACGGGCTAGTTGGAATTGAGCTGGAGTTTGTGGCGTCAGTGACTGATCAACTAGAAAATTGGGCCAAACGTACAACAGCCGAATATACTCTAGTGATAGACCTGTGTTATGAAAAAATGAATTTGAAAGGATCATGGGACTCGCACGCTCACATGATCATTTGGAAACGATGGATGCTTGTTCGTATTTGGTTCCATCATCAACATGAAAAGGTCTTGTTTGGCCACATCAGTCACACATGCTTCTTTCCCCACGCACATGACACATGAGGCAAGCACCGTATGGAGGAGCATGGGTTTGTGGATCATCCTCACAAACGCTATGCTTGTTTGCCATGCGCCGCATCCAAGCCTGAAGAGGCCCTGGGGGAGCCTGCAGGCGCCATGGATAGTGATGCTGAAGACCATGTCGACGCCAAGGAGGCCTGGTACCGCAAAATCGAACAACAAGAACTGGAGAATGACTCTAATGAATCCTAGGATGAAACTTCTCTCGGTATGTCGATCTCCTCGTTGCATGACTCCTGTGCAGTCTCACACTATTACTGCAACCACAACAGCGCCAGCTCAGACATCTTTGAGAAATCCCAATGAAACGGTATGTTGTGTGAGCCCCCTTACAAGATGCTAACCTGGCCGCTCTTCAGTTCACGTCCTCCCTCATCGCAACACCTGAGAAGCCTCGTGCTCGGATGCACCACGCACCGAACGTGGGACCACTCCAGCCCATAGGGAACATTCAGGCTAATGGCCCCCTTCTGTTGCACCCATCCCAGCGCACTGAGCCCACGAGCCCCCAAGGGTCAATCCAGCCAGTCCCGCCACTGCTGGAGGGAGGAAGAGATGTTGGAATAAGAGTTTATACAACTTTACAAGTTTACTACCAAAAACCTTTTATTTCATTTTCAATATAATCATACTACCGTGATGTCAGTGATCTCCTGCCCATTCTTCAGTGACACGCACTGGCACTAGCAAACCAATGATAGGAAACACCGAGGGTTCCTAGTACTCCATATCCCCTCACATACAACTCCATAGACCTTTACAGTGCTATGGAGCACCTCCCCGCGAGCGCTACGGAGAGGCCCGCCGAGGAGCTATGGCGCTATACGGCGCTATGGCACGGTACTGAACCGTCGCGGGGAGTTATGGGCACCACATAATTGGCACGAGTCTACCGTGCTATGCCTGGTATGTAGCCTATATAATGCTACACGCAATTCGTTTTTTTTGCTGATGGAGCTCTGAACTCAGAGAATATGATGGCGGACAGTATTATAAGTAAATGATCCAAATAAGTAATGAGTACTATAGATAGATACCGTCCAAAGTTCAAGTTTGAACTTACCACAAACAGCGCGGCTACGTAATATTAGGTGGCCCGCCGTTTCATCTCTCGCTCTACCGGTACCCTAGACAACTGACATGGCAATGGTACTACACTGCATCTTGCATCTCGACCTGTAGGCTGAAGATACGTTGTCACCAGACTCTTGGCAGCAGTGGGCCCGTGGCCATGTGCCACCAGCCTGACGCCGACTGTGACATCAGCGGATGTCGATATCACTGATCAGAATTGATGCTGGCTCAGTAATCGCTGCAAAGTAGTGGGGTGACATATGAAACCAGTCAAATATATAATCCTGAACACTTCAGTACGCATGACTTCAAGTTGTGGCCCATCGACAAAATGACGAATCTCTCTCGCTGCTGTTAGACTCAAGTCGAATACATTGTAAGTGCTCTTGCGCGGCTGCCTCTGAGTGAGTCACTCAAACCTTGGCGGAGTTAGGGGCCCAAGTACTACAGCATTATTGATCCCCTGCAGGAATATCATGATAGCCTTGAACTCCCATGCCTGGGCCGAGCTGGTACCTCAGATGAAGCCATTATAGTAAGGGGTCAATTCGAGGTATAACCACCAGCTCACCTGCACATTCTAACTCCCTGTTTCTGTTGCGCCCAGAATGTCTGGTCCTCAGTCATTCATTACAGTGTTGAAATCACGCGAGTGCCGACATGTGGAAGCGATGGCTATATATCTAACCTACCTCTTTTCATGCAGTAACCGCTACCAAGTACTCGTTGGTTGCATCTTTGGCGTTCTTGCTATATGACCATAGTGAGAGCCACTCAGCGATGTCAGGTTCATGCCATCGGCTAACATTTAAATAGCAATTACTTTTGATGCCGAGGTTAGTCGCGTACTGTACCCGCAGGCTGCCATATTTCTTTGACATACATTAGGTCATGGATATCTGGTATCGCCCACGTTCACTGGAACGGCACTATTTATATGGGTCAGTCTCCGTAGCCTGAAGGCGATTACAACTAGAAGACCCAAATGACTCGATCATAGACTCGTTACTTCGGACTTTCGACACTTCTTGTGGTGTTCATAGGTTTGTATCTCTCAAGAGCCTATTGTATGGAGAATGAATGATAAAGTAATTAAGGGTCATTTCTTGAGTCTCTCTCGGACAACGTCAGTATTTCTCTCGGTCAATGCAATATACAACCTAATGACGTTCCTTCGCATAGTTGTAAGTATAACTATTGGGTTAGTGTTGTATCATTACATCACATTCACACCCTGCTTCAGCTGTCGTGCTTTCCTGTGGTGGGAGGCTGTCTCGTATGTCCTTCTTGATTTACCTTGTCACTTATTGACAATGCACAGCGCTTTGGCTTTGAATGTCAGCGTTGAAGGTGAATGCACACTTTGTCTGGGTAGTAAGCACAAAAGACTGACATGCAAATACGTATTACAGTGATTCTAATGGCCCGAGTGTGTTCACTAGTCTATGCATCAATGCACTGCGACCTATTTTTGTTAACAGGTCTACGTTGTCTATAATCGCAACAAAAATTTCATTTATGGCTTGGGTATTTTCCGTTCGCTAACATTTGCCGGCACCATCGTTATTATGGTGTTCTACATCCCCGTAGGTAAGGTCACCTTATGTTGGTATGGTCCAAGTTCATTCTCATCATCTGAGCAGGTATAGGATTATCTCCCGGCACTGGGTGTGCTGCTTCCATTTCTCCGCCTTTCTTTGGGTTCTCTTTCGTTGCTACCATCCTGAATGAAATCATCCTGCTCCTCTGTATGCTCTTCAAAGCATGGACAATATACAAGAACGAATATGGGTCTCCGTTGTTGGTGCTACTCATTCGTGACAGGTGTCGTCTTCTATGTACTCGTTGTAGTCGACCGTTATAACATGGAGCAGTGTGCTTTTCTTTTTTAGGTCAGTCATTTTATTACATTCCCCTACATATATCTATTGACATGTGCCGCTGCCACACAGCACCTTCGCTGCTCAGCTTACGAACAGCCTGGTTTTTTTCGTTGCTCCTCGACCCCTTGTGCAAATTGGCGTTGGGTAAGTACCTGTCATTTCGAACGAAACAAATGGTTTCGACATTGTTTGCTACTAGGTGGGAATATGCAATACCTTGCACAATGGGCTGTCGTGTGCTTCTCAACATGTTTGCGCAGGGCTCGGACCGGGGAGAGGAGATATTAGCACGCCGTCAGATCAAGCCAAGTTACATGTTGTCAGACACGCGCATTCAAGCTTCATCTTCAACGGATGTCGATCTGCCTGTGGTCACCGTATCCGCAGCCAAAGCAATTGACAAGTAATGACATTGGGAAATCAGATACATTGGCAGACAAGTGGTTGTAACATTTGAAAGGACTCAGCATTACCTTTTCTGTAATTTAATACCTATCTATATAAGGTCGATTGTGGCAACTGATGCATGCCGGTAGGTACTAGGTTACTTTCAGATAGTGCATGCACCGTTGATGATCAACTCGATACATGCTTGCTAGAATATTGAATAAACATTTTTCCTGACGCAAGATCGACTGATCCTAGCTGAGCTCGCGGTAATGTATAGACTCCAGATTCTACTAGTACATATCGACCTGGCTCATGTGCGTGATCTCAGTCCATAGCATCCAATTTTTTCTCGTCGTCCTCGACACATATCATTTGGGGTCTAGTCTGACATGAGCCAAGGGTATAAGCGAGCAAAGGAAGCCCGAGCCGCCATCATCCAACACGGTTTTCGTGCCATAAAACCCAATCCTCAGACTCTCACGACTCCAGGGGACAAAAAAAAAAAACGTCGCCTAGTGTCAAAACGAAGGAAAAAGAGACAAATTAATCCTCGACGCTCGTATCACCAGTACACACTTGACCTCCCACACCGTTCTGGGTGAGTTCTGCAGGGTGGGAACTACCGGGGCCTTTCTTCTCGCCAAGTACTAGTATATTTGCTGGCGCATCGAACTGGACCACAGCCTGCATTCTTTTAGTATCCAATACCATGATCGTCTCAGCATGCATAATCTACGGGATGTCAGTGTAGTCTAGAAATGACGTGCCACGTAGAGCGGAGGAGACATGTACACTGTCTGTGCTGAAGTGCCACTGTCATATCCGTCGCATCACCCAACGCACCTCTCAGTGTATTTTGAATAATCGCGACCCAGGTCCCTTCGTCCACCTGACATATAGTGGTCCAGCGTGGTCTCTAATTCCCCCCTGCAAGCCGAACAACCCTGCTGCATGAAGCGCATCGTTTGGTCTCGCGTCTGAATGCCCGCAGAAGAGAGCTGAATCCACATTTTCGTGCAAGGTTCCAGTCAAAAGATCAGGTTGCTGCGTATGGTGACCCTCGCCCTAGACTCGTACTTGTTCCTTCGTACCTAAGTATTAAAATATGGGGGGAAGGCCTTTGGCGCATGCTCTGCACGCTGGGCATGTTGGTGGCTCGGCTTTGTCTAGTTTGAATGGGTGCTCGTTCGGTGATGCGGTCCTCAGCTGTGTCAGCATGGTTGGGGTGGTGGTCTGCGTGCGCTCTAGTCCTGTGCTCGGTGAAGGCTCTGCATTGACGACATAGATGGGCTTATGCGCAAATCTAGCTCGGATACTTAGCAGATAGCACTCTTGCTTCTTCCGGAGTTCGTTCTGATGCCACTGAGCTCGGTGGGATGTATTATTCTTCAGTTGACGACCCCACGCGGCCTGCTTGCATCCAGTGGCCCTTCGATTTGTCGGTGCAATGTGTTGGCAAGGTAATGTCCGAGATGGGCTTTTCCCCTTAGTTGTACGCCTGTATTGCGCCCGGATGTCGGCTTCTATTATGTCGTTCCCTCCCATTTCCAGGTCCAAAAGCTTCGCTCCGACCACGGGCAGAAGTGCTCTATTCATAAGTATCGGCACCCGATCTTCGCCAACTGACAAGGTGCATCTTCAGTGCGCGCCCACTGCTGCATTGCTCACACACTCCTTGCCTGAAGAAACCACTGACGGGGAATACAGCTAAGAACGTGACATTGATATCCCCATCCTTAAACTCTGCTACCGCGGCGGTGGATTCGGCCTGCGTTTGCGTGAGCACACAGCAGACTACAGGGCTTCCATGTCACCCCAAAGTAGTCTTGTGGAACGGCGTATAGCGTCGGTGTCTGTATCGGTATCGATCGCTACCACAGCGATCGTCCTGTCGAACTCCCCGGCGTTCCCATTCATCAGCGCTCCTGATAGGTCGTGCGTGAGCGGGATGCAGACTGCTGATTCTAACGGGTGGGCTGAGCCATTCATGGCTTGTCGAAAGACGGCGTTTCCAAAGCGTAGTTGACGCTCTGCGCAGAATACACGGTCTCAGTCGTCCTCAATGTGCTCGTACGCACATAGGTG